>OX122893.2:22905709-23505709 GCA_944738655.2 Andrena hattorfiana | reverse complement strand
GGGGACGAGGACGACGGGGACGAGGACGACGGGGACGAGGACGACGGGGACGAGGACGACGGGGACGAGGACGACGGGGACGAGGACGACGGGGACGAGGACGACGGGGACGAGGACGACGGGGACGAGGACGACGGGGACGAGGACGACGGGGACGAGGACGACGGGGACGAGGACGACGGGGACGAGGACGACGGGGACGAGGACGACGGGGACGAGGACGACGGGGACGAGGACGACGGGGACGAGGACGACGGGGACGAGGACGACGGGGACGAGGACGACGGGGACGAGGACGACGGGGACGAGGACGACGGGGACGAGGACGACGGGGACGAGGACGACGGGGACGAGGACGACGAGGACGAGGACGACGAGGACGAGGACGACGAGGACGAGGACGACGAGGACGAGGACGACGAGGACGAGGACGACGAGGACGAGGACGACGAGGACGAGGACGACGAGGACGAGGACGACGAGGACGAGGACGACGAGGACGAGGACGACGAGGACGAGGACGACGAGGACGAGGACGACGAGGACGAGGACGACGAGGACGAGGACGACGAGGACGAGGACGACGAGGACGAGGACGACGAGGACGAGGACGACGAGGACGAGGACGACGAGGACGAGGACGACGAGGACGAGGACGAGGACGACGAGGACGAGGACGAGGACGACGAGGACGAGGACGAGGACGACGAGGACGAGGACGAGGACGACGAGGACGAGGACGAGGACGAGGACGAGGACGAGGACGACGACGACGAGGACGAGGACGACGAGGACGACGAGGACGAGGACGACGAGGACGAGGACGACGAGGACGAGGACGACGAGGACGAGGACGACGAGGACGAGGACGACTAGGACGAGGACGACGAGGACGAGGACGACGAGGACGACGAGGCCGAGGACGACGAGGACGAGGACGACGTGGACGAGGACGACGACGACGAGGACGAGGACGAGGACGACGAGGACGAGGCCGACGAGGACGAGGACGAGGACGACGAGGACGACGACGACGACGACGAGGACGTGGGCGACGAGGACGAGGATGACGAGGACGAGGACGAGGACGACGAGGACGAGGACGAGGACGACGAGGACGACGAGGACGAGGACGACGAGGACGAGGACGACGAGGACGACGAGGACGAGGACGACGACGACGACGGGGACGAGGACGACGACGACGACGAGGACGAGGACGAGGACGACGAGGACGACGAGGACGAGGACGACGAGGACTACGAGGACGAGGACGACGAGGACGAGGACGACGAGGACGACGAGGACGAGGACGACGAGGACGACGAGGACGAGGACGACGAGGACGACGAGGACGAGGACGACGAGGACGAGGACGACGAGGACGACGAGGACGAGGACGACGAGGACGGGGACGACGAGGACGAGGACGACGAGGACGAGGACGACGAGGACGAGAACGACGTGGACGACGAGGACGAGGACGACGATGACGGGGACGTCGTGGACGACGAGGACGAGGACGAGGACGACGAGGACGACGAGGACGAGGACGAGGACGACGAGGACGACGAGGACGAGGACGAGGACGACGAGGACGACGAGGACGAGGACGACGAGGACGACGAGGACGAGGACGACGAGGATGACGAGGACGAGGACGACGAGGACGACGAGTACGAGGACGAGGACGACGAGGACGAGGACGACGAGGACGACGAGGACGAGGACGACGCGGGCGAGGGCGACGAGGACGACGAGGACAAGGACGACGAGGACGAGGACGACGAGGACGAGGACGACGAGGACGACGAGGACGACGAGGACGAGGACGACGAGGACGAGGACGACGAGGACGAGGACGACGAGGACGAGGACGACGAGGACGAGGACGACGAGGACGAGGACGGCGAGGACGAGGACGACGAGGACGAGGACGACGAGGACGACGAGGACGGGGACGACGAGGACGGGGACGACGAGGACGGGGACGACGAGGACGGGGACGACGAGGACGAGGACGACGAGGACGAAGACGACGAGGACGAGGACGAGGACGAGGACGAGGACGACGAGGACGAGGACGAGGACGACGAGGACGAGGACGAGGACGACGAGGAGGAGGACGAGGACGAGGACGACGACGACGAGGACGAGGACGACGAGGACGACGAGGACGAGGACGACGAGGACGGGGACGACGAGGACGGGGACGACGAGGACGGGGACGACGAGGACGGGGACGACGAGGACGGGGACGACGACGACGGGGACGACGACGACGGGGACGACGACGACGGGGACGACGACGACGGGGACGACGATGACGGGGACGGGGACGACGGGGACGGGGACGACGGGGACGGGGACGACGGGGACGGGCACGACGGGGACGAGGACGATGAGGACGGTGAGGACGAGGACCACGAGTACGAGGACGACGAGGACGACGAAGACGACGAGTACGAGGACGACGAGGACGACGAGGACGACGAGGACGACGAGGACGACGAGGACGAGGACGACGAGGACGAGGACGACGAGGACGAGGAGGACGAGGACGAGGACGACGAGGACGACGAGGACGAGGACGAGGACGACGAGGACGACGAGGAACGAGGACGAGGACGACGAGGACGACGAGGACGACGAGGACGACGAGGACGACGAGGACGAGGACGAGGACCACGAGGACGAGGACGAGGACCACGAGGACGACGAGGACGAGGACGACGAGGACGAGCACGACGAGGACGAGGACGACGAGGACGAGGACGACGAGGACGACGAGGACGAGGACGAGGACGACGAGGACGAGGACGACGAGGACGAGGACGACGAGGACGAGGACGACGAGGACGAGGACGACGAGGACGAGGACGACGAGGACGAGGACGACGAGGACGAGGACGACGAGGACGAGGACGAGGACGACGAGGACGAGGACGAGGACGACGAGGACGAGGACGAGGACGACGAGGACGAGGACGACGAGGACGAGGACGAGGACGACGAGGACGAGGACGAGGACGACGAGGACGAGGACGACGAGAACGAGGACGAGGACGACGAGGACGAGGACGAGGACGAGGACGAGGACGACGAGGACGAGGACGAGGACGACGAGGACGAGGACGAGGACGACGAGGAGGAGGACGAGGACGAGGACGACGACGACGAGGACGAGGACGACGAGGACGACGAGGACGAGGACGACGAGGACGAGGACGACGAGGACGAGGACGACGAGGACGAGGACGACGAGGACGAGGACGACGAGGACGAGGACGACTAGGACGAGGACGACGAGGACGAGGACGACGAGGACGACGAGGCCGAGGACGACGAGGACGAGGACGACGTGGACGAGGACGACGACGACGAGGACGAGGACGAGGACGACGAGGACGAGGCCGACGAGGACGAGGACGAGGACGACGAGGACGACGACGACGAGGACGAGGACGACGAGGACGAGGACGACGAGGACGAGGACGACGAGGACGAGGACGACGAGGACGAGGACGACGAGGACGAGGACGACGAGGACGAGGACGACGAGGACGAGGACGACGAGGACGAGGACGACGAGGACGAGGACGACGAGGACGAGGACGACGAGGACGAGGACGACGAGGACGAGGACGACGAGGACGAGGACGACGAGGACGAGGACGACGAGGACGAGGACGACGAGGACGAGGACGAGGACGACGAGGAGGAGGACGAGGACGAGGACGACGACGACGAGGACGAGGACGACGAGGACGACGAGGACGAGGACGACGAGGACGAGGACGACGAGGACGAGGACGACGAGGACGAGGACGACGAGGACGAGGACGACGAGGACGAGGACGACTAGGACGAGGACGACGAGGACGAGGACGACGAGGACGACGAGGCCGAGGACGACGAGGACGAGGACGACGACGAGGACGAGGACGAGGACGACGAGGACGAGGCCGACGAGGACGAGGACGAGGACGACGAGGACGACGACGACGAGGACGAGGACGACGAGGACGAGGACGACGAGGACGAGGACGACGAGGACGAGGACGACGAGGACGAGGACGACGAGGACGAGGACGACGACGACGAGGACGAGGACGACGAGGACGAGGACGACGAGGACGAGGACGACCAGGACGAGGACGACGAGGACGAGGACGACGAGGACGAGGACGACGAGGACGAGGACGACGAGGACGAGGACGACGAGGACGAGGACGACGAGGACGAGGACGACGAGGACGAGGACGACGAGGACGAGGACGACGAGGACGAGGACGACGAGGACGAGGACGACGAGGACGAGGACGACGAGGACGAGGACGACGAGGACGAGGACGACGAGGACGGGGACGACGAGGACGGGGACGACGAGGACGGGGACGACGAGGACGGGGACGACGAGGACGGGGACGACGACGACGGGGACGACGACGACGGGGACGACGACGACGGGGACGACGATGACGGGGACGGGGACGACGGGGACGGGGACGACGGGGACGGGGACGACGGGGACGGGCACGACGGGGACGAGGACGATGAGGACGGTGAGGACGAGGACGACGAGTACGAGGACGACGAGGACGACGAAGACGACGAGTACGAGGACGACGAGGACGACGAGGACGACGAGGACGACGAGGACGACGAGGACGAGGACGACGAGGACGAGGACGACGAGGACGAGGAGGACGAGGACGAGGACGACGAGGACGACGAGGACGAGGACGAGGACGACGAGGACGACGAGGAACGAGGACGAGGACGACGAGGACGACGAGGACGACGAGGACGACGAGGACGACGAGGACGAGGACGAGGACCACGAGGACGAGGACGAGGACCACGAGGACGACGAGGACGAGGACGACGAGGACGAGCACGACGAGGACGAGGACGACGAGGACGAGGACGACGAGGACGACGAGGACGAGGACGAGGACGACGAGGACGAGGACGACGAGGACGAGGACGACGAGGACGAGGACGACGAGGACGAGGACGACGAGGACGAGGACGAGGACGACGAGGACGAGGACGAGGACGACGAGGACGAGGACGACGAGGACGAGGACGAGGACGACGAGGACGAGGACGAGGACGACGAGGACGAGGACGAGGACGACGAGGACGAGGACGAGGACGACGAGGACGAGAACGACGAGGACGAGGACGAGGACGACGAGGACGAGGACGAGGACGAGGACGAGGACGACGAGGACGAGGACGAGGACGACGAGGACGAGGACGAGGACGACGACGACGAGGACGAGGACGACGAGGACGACGAGGACGAGGACGACGAGGACGAGGACGACGAGGACGAGGACGACGAGGACGAGGACGACGAGGACGAGGACGACGAGGACGAGGACGACTAGGACGAGGACGACGAGGACGAGGACGACGAGGACGACGAGGCCGAGGACGACGAGGACGAGGACGACGTGGACGAGGACGACGACGACGAGGACGAGGACGAGGACGACGAGGACGAGGCCGACGAGGACGAGGACGAGGACGACGAGGACGACGACGACGAGGACGAGGACGACGAGGACGAGGACGACGAGGACGAGGACGACGAGGACGAGGACGACGAGGACGAGGACGACGAGGACGAGGACGACGAGGACGAGGACGACGAGGACGAGGACGACGAGGACGAGGACGACGAGGACGAGGACGACGAGGACGAGGACGACGAGGACGAGGACGACGAGGACGAGGACGACGAGGACGAGGACGACGAGGACGAGGACGACGAGGACGAGGACGAGGACGACGAGGACGAGGACGACGAGGACGAGGACGACGAGGACGACGAGGACGAGGACGACGAGGACGAGGACGAGGACGACGAGGACGAGGACGACGAGGACGAGGACGACGAGGACGAGGACGACGAGGACGACGAGGACGAGGACGACGAGGACGAGGACGACGAGGACGAGGACGACGAGGACGAGGACGACGAGGACGAGGACGACGAGGACGAGGACGACGAGGACGAGGACGACGAGGACGAGGACGACGAGGACGAGGACGACGAGGACGAGGACGACGAGGACGAGGACGACGAGGACGAGGACGACGAGGACGAGGACGACGAGGACGAGGACGACGAGGACGAGGACGACGAGGACGAGGACGACGAGGACGAGGACGACGAGGACGAGGACGAGGACGAGGACGAGGACGACGAGGACGAGGACGAGGACGACGAGGACGAGGACGAGGACGACGAGGAGGAGGACGAGGACGAGGACGACGACGACGAGGACGAGGACGACGAGGACGACGAGGACGAGGACGACGAGGACGAGGACGACGAGGACGAGGACGACGAGGACGAGGACGACGAGGACGAGGACGACGAGGACGAGGACGACGAGGACGAGGACGACGAGGACGAGGACGACGAGGACGAGGACGACGAGGACGAGGACGACTAGGACGAGGACGACGAGGACGAGGACGACTAGGACGAGGACGACGAGGACGAGGACGACGAGGACGAGGACGACGTGGACGAGGACGACGACGACGAGGACGAGGACGAGGACGACGAGGACGAGGCCGACGAGGACGAGGACGAGGACGACGAGGACGACGACGACGAGGACGAGGACGACGAGGACGAGGACGACGAGGACGAGGACGACGAGGACGAGGACGACGAGGACGAGGACGACGAGGACGAGGACGACGAGGACGAGGACGACGAGGACGAGGACGACGAGGACGAGGACGACGAGGACGAGGACGACGAGGACGAGGACGACGAGGACGAGGACGACGAGGACGAGGACGACGAGGACGAGGACGACGAGGACGAGGACGACGAGGACGAGGACGACGAGGACGAGGACGACGAGGACGAGGACGACGAGGACGCGGACGACGAGGACGCGGACGACGAGGACGCGGACGACGAGGACGCGGACGACGAGGACGCGGACGACGAGGACGCGGACGACGAGGACGCGGACGACGAGGAAGAGGACGACGAGGAAGAGGACGACGGGGACGAGGACGACGGGGACGAGGACGACGGGGACGAGGACGACGGGGACGAGGACGACGGGGACGAGGACGACGGGGACGAGGACGACGGGGACGAGGACGACGGGGACGAGGACGACGGGGACGAGGACGACGGGGACGAGGACGACGGGGACGAGGACGACGGGGACGAGGACGACGGGGACGAGGACGACGGGGACGAGGACGACGGGGACGAGGACGACGGGGACGAGGACGACGGGGACGAGGACGACGGGGACGAGGACGACGGGGGCGAGGACGACGGGGACGAGGACGACGGGGACGAGGACGACGGGGACGAGGACGACGGGGACGAGGACGACGAGGACGAGGACGACGAGGACGAGGACGACGAGGACGAGGACGACGAGGACGAGGACGACGAGGACGAGGACGACGAGGACGAGGACGACGAGGACGAGGACGACGAGGACGAGGACGACGAGGACGAGGACGACGAGGACGAGGACGACGAGGACGAGGACGACGAGGACTAGGACGAGGACGACGAGGACGAGGACGAGGACGACGAGGACGAGGACGAGGACGACGAGGACGAGGACGACGAGGACGAGGACGAGGACGACGAGGACGAGGACGAGGACGAGGACGAGGACGACGAGGACGAGGACGAGGACGAGGACGAGGACGAGGACGACGAGGACGAGGACGAGGACGACGAGGACGAGGACGAGGACGACGAGGAGGAGGACGACGACGAGGACGAGGACGACGAGGACGACGAGGACGAGGACGACGAGGACGAGGACGACGAGGACGAGGACGACGAGGACGAGGACGACGAGGACGAGGACGACGAGGACGAGGACGACTAGGACGAGGACGACGAGGACGAGGACGACGAGGACGAGGACGACGAGGACGAGGCCGACGAGGACGAGGACGAGGACGACGAGGACGACGACGACGACGACGAGGACGTGGGCGACGAGGACGAGGATGACGAGGACAAGGACGAGGACGACGAGGACGAGGACGAGGACGACGAGGACGACGAGGACGAGGACGACGAGGACGAGGACGACGAGGACGACGAGGACGAGGACGACGACGACGACGGGGACGAGGACGACGACGACGACGAGGACGAGGACGAGGACGACGAGGACGACGAGGACGAGGACGACGAGGACTACGAGGACGAGGACGACGAGGACGAGGACGACGAGGACGACGAGGACGAGGACGACGAGGACGAGGACGACGAGGACGACGAGGACGAGGACGACGAGGACGGGGACGACGAGGACGAGGACGACGAGGACGAGGACGACGAGGACGAGAACGACGTGGACGACGAGGACGAGGACGACGATGACGGGGACGTCGTGGACGACGAGGACGAGGACGAGGACGACGAGGACGACGAGGACGAGGACGAGGACGACGAGGACGACGAGGACGAGGACGAGGACGACGAGGACGACGAGGACGAGGACGACGAGGACGACGAGGACGAGGACGACGAGGACGAAGACGACGAGGACGAGGACGAGGACGACGAGGATGACGAGGACGAGGACGACGAGGACGACGAGTACGAGGACGAGGACGACGAGGACGAGGACGACGAGGACGAGGACGACGAGGACGAGGACGACGAGGACGAGGACGACGAGGACGAGGACGACGAGGACGCGGACGACGAGGACGCGGACGACGAGGACGCGGACGACGAGGACGCGGACGACGAGGACGCGGACGACGAGGACGAGGACGACGAGGACGAGGACGACGAGGACGAGGACGACGAGGACGAGGACGACGAGGACGAGGACGACGAGGACGAGGACGACGAGGACGAGGACGACGAGGACGAGGAGGACGAGGACGACGAGGACGAGGACGACGAGGACGAGGACGACGAGGACGAGGACGACGAGGACGAGGACGACGAGGACGAGGACGACGAGGACGAGGACGACGAGGACGAGGACGACGAGGACGAGGACGACGAGGACGAGGACGACGAGGACGAGGACGACGAGGACGAGGACGACGAGGACGAGGACGACGAGGACGAGGACGACGAGGACGAGGACGACGAGGACGAGGACGACGAGGACGAGGACGACGAGGACGAGGACGACGAGGACGAGGACGACGAGGACGAGGACGACGAGGACGAGGACGACGAGGACGAGGACGACGAGGACGAGGACGACGAGGACGAGGACGACGAGGACGAGGACGACGAGGACGAGGACGACGAGGACGAGGACGACGAGGACGAGGACGACGAGGACGAGGACGACGAGGACGAGGACGACGAGGACGAGGACGACGAGGACGAGGACGACGAGGACGAGGACGACGAGGACGAGGACGAGGACGACGAGGACGACGAGGACGAGGACGACGAGGACGAGGACGACGAGGACGAGGACGACGAGGACGAGGACGACGAGGACGAGGACGACGAGGACGAGGACGACGAGGACGAGGACGACGAGGACGAGGACGACGAGGACGAGGACGACGAGGACGAGGACGACGAGGACGAGGACGACGAGGACGCGGACGACGAGGACGCGGACGACGAGGACGCGGACGACGAGGACGCGGACGACGAGGACGCGGACGACGAGGACGCGGACGACGAGGAAGAGGACGACGAGGAAGAGGACGACGGGGACGAGGACGACGGGGACGAGGACGACGGGGACGAGGACGACGGGGACGAGGACGACGGGGACGAGGACGACGGGGACGAGGACGACGGGGACGAGGACGACGGGGACGAGGACGACGGGGACGAGGACGACGGGGACGAGGACGACGGGGACGAGGACGACGGGGACGAGGACGACGGGGACGAGGACGACGGGGACGAGGACGACGGGGACGAGGACGACGGGGACGAGGACGACGGGGACGAGGACGACGGGGACGAGGACGACGGGGACGAGGACGACGGGGGCGAGGACGACGGGGACGAGGACGACGAGGACGAGGACGACGAGGACGAGGACGACGAGGACGAGGACGACGAGGACGAGGACGACGAGGACGAGGACGACGAGGACGAGGACGACGAGGACGAGGACGACGAGGACGAGGACGACGAGGACGAGGACGACGAGGACGAGGACGACGAGGACGAGGACGACGAGGACGAGGACGACGAGGACGAGGACGACGAGGACGAGGACGACGAGGACGAGGACGACGAGGACGAGGACGACGAGGACGAGGACGACGAGGACGAGGACGACGAGGACGAGGACGACGAGGACGAGGACGACGAGGACGAGGACGACGAGGACGAGGACGACGAGGACGAGGACGACGAGGACGAGGACGACGAGGACGAGGACGACGAGGACGAGGACGACGAGGACGCGGACGACGAGGACGCGGACGACGAGGACGCGGACGACGAGGACGCGGACGACGAGGACGCGGACGACGAGGACGCGGACGACGAGGAAGAGGACGACGAGGAAGAGGACGACGGGGACGAGGACGACGGGGACGAGGACGACGGGGACGAGGACGACGGGGACGAGGACGACGGGGACGAGGACGACGGGGACGAGGACGACGGGGACGAGGACGACGGGGACGAGGACGACGGGGACGAGGACGACGGGGACGAGGACGACGGGGACGAGGACGACGGGGACGAGGACGACGGGGACGAGGACGACGGGGACGAGGACGACGGGGACGAGGACGACGGGGACGAGGACGACGGGGACGAGGACGACGGGGACGAGGACGACGGGGACGAGGACGACGGGGGCGAGGACGACGGGGACGAGGACGACGGGGACGAGGACGACGGGGACGAGGACGACGGGGACGAGGACGACGAGGACGAGGACGACGAGGACGAGGACGACGAGGACGAGGACGACGAGGACGAGGACGACGAGGACGAGGACGACGAGGACGAGGACGACGAGGACGAGGACGACGAGGACGAGGACGACGAGGACGAGGACGACGAGGACGAGGACGACGAGGACGAGGACGACGAGGACGAGGACGACGAGGACGAGGACGACGAGGACGAGGACGACGAGGACGAGGACGACGAGGACGAGGACGACGAGGACGAGGACGACGAGGACGAGGACGACGAGGACTAGGACGAGGACGACGAGGACGAGGACGAGGACGACGAGGACGAGGACGAGGACGACGAGGACGAGGACGACGAGGACGAGGACGAGGACGACGAGGACGAGGACGAGGACGAGGACGAGGACGACGAGGACGAGGACGAGGACGACGAGGACGAGGACGAGGACGACGAGGAGGAGGACGACGACGAGGACGAGGACGACGAGGACGACGAGGACGAGGACGACGAGGACGAGGACGACTTGGACGAGGACGACGAGGACGAGGACGACGAGGAAGAGGACGACGGGGACGAGGACGACGGGGACGAGGACGACGGGGACGAGGACGACGGGGACGAGGACGACGGGGACGAGGACGACGGGGACGAGGACGACGGGGACGAGGACGACGGGGACGAGGACGACGGGGACGAGGACGACGGGGACGAGGACGACGGGGACGAGGACGACGGGGACGAGGACGACGGGGACGAGGACGACGGGGACGAGGACGACGGGGACGAGGACGACGGGGACGAGGACGACGGGGACGAGGACGACGGGGACGAGGACGACGGGGACGAGGACGACGGGGACGAGGACGACGGGGACGAGGACGACGGGGACGAGGACGACGGGGACGAGGACGACGGGGGCGAGGACGACGGGGACGAGGACGACGGGGACGAGGACGACGGGGACGAGGACGACGGGGACGAGGACGACGAGGACGAGGACGACGAGGACGAGGACGACGAGGACGAGGACGACGAGGACGAGGACGACGAGGACGAGGACGACGAGGACGAGGACGACGAGGACGAGGACGACGAGGACGAGGACGACGAGGACGAGGACGACGAGGACGAGGACGACGAGGACGAGGACGACGAGGACGAGGACGACGAGGACGAGGACGACGAGGACGAGGACGACGAGGACGAGGACGACGAGGACGAGGACGACGAGGACGAGGACGACGAGGACGAGGACGACGAGGACGAGGACGACGAGGACGAGGACGACGAGGACGAGGACGACGAGGACGAGGACGACGAGGACGAGGACGACGAGGACGAGGACGACGAGGACTAGGACGAGGACGACGAGGACGAGGACGAGGACGACGAGGACGAGGACGAGGACGACGAGGACGAGGACGACGAGGACGAGGACGAGGACGACGAGGACGAGGACGAGGACGAGGACGAGGACGACGAGGACGAGGACGAGGACGACGAGGACGAGGACGAGGACGACGAGGAGGAGGACGAGGACGAGGACGACGACGACGAGGACGAGGACGACGAGGACGACGAGGACGAGGACGACGAGGACGAGGACGACGAGGACGAGGACGACGAGGACGAGGACGACGAGGACGAGGACGACGAGGACGAGGACGACTAGGACGAGGACGACGAGGACGAGGACGACGAGGACGACGAGGCCGAGGACGACGAGGACGAGGACGACGTGGACGAGGACGACGACGACGAGGACGAGGACGAGGACGACGAGGACGAGGCCGACGAGGACGAGGACGAGGACGACGAGGACGACGACGACGACGACGAGGACGTGGGCGACGAGGACGAGGATGACGAGGACGAGGACGAGGACGACGAGGACGAGGACGAGGACGACGAGGACGACGAGGACGAGGACGACGAGGACGAGGACGACGAGGACGACGAGGACGAGGACGACGACGACGACGGGGACGAGGACGACGACGACGACGAGGACGAGGACGAGGACGACGAGGACGACGAGGACGAGGACGACGAGGACTACGAGGACGAGGACGACGAGGACGAGGACGACGAGGACGACGAGGACGAGGACGACGAGGACGAGGACGACGAGGACGACGAGGACGAGGACGACGAGGACGGGGACGACGAGGACGAGGACGACGAGGACGAGGACGACGAGGACGAGAACGACGTGGACGACGAGGACGAGGACGACGATGACGGGGACGTCGTGGACGACGAGGACGAGGACGAGGACGACGAGGACGACGAGGACGAGGACGAGGACGACGAGGACGACGAGGACGAGGACGAGGACGACGAGGACGACGAGGACGAGGACGACGAGGACGACGAGGACGAGGACGACGAGGACGAGGACGACGAGGACGAGGACGAGGACGACGAGGATGACGAGGACGAGGACGACGAGGACGACGAGTACGAGGACGAGGACGACGAGGACGAGGACGACGAGGACGAGGACGACGAGGACGAGGACGACGAGGACGACGAGGACGAGGACGACGCGGACGAGGACGACGAGGACGACGAGGACAAGGACGACGAGGACGAGGACGACGAGGACGAGGACGACGAGGACGACGAGGACGACGAGGACGAGGACGACGAGGACGAGGACGACGAGGACGAGGACGACGAGGACGAGGACGACGAGGACGAGGACGACGAGGACGAGGACGGCGAGGACGAGGACGACGAGGACGAGGACGACGAGGACGAGGACGACGAGGACGAGGACGACGAGGACGAGGACGACGAGGACGACGAGGACGAGGACGGCGAGGACGACGAGGACGACGAAGACGAGGACGACGAGGACGAGGACGACGAGGACGAGGACGACGAGGACGAGGACGACGAGGACGAGGACGACGAGGACGAGGACGACGAGGACGAGGACGACGAGGACGAGGACGACGAGGACGAGGACGACGAGGACGAGGACGACGAGGACGAGGACGACGAGGACGAGGACGACGAGGACGAGGACGACGAGGACGAGGACGACGAGGACGAGGACGACGAGGACGAGGACGACGAGGACGAGGACGACGAGGACGAGGACGACGAGGACGGGGACGACGAGGACGGGGACGACGAGGACGGGGACGACGAGGACGGGGACGACGAGGACGGGGACGACGAGGACGGGGACGACGACGACGGGGACGACGACGACGGGGACGACGACGCCGGGGACGACGACGACGGGGACGACGATGACGGGGACGGGGACGACGGGGACGGGGACGACGGGGACGGGGACGACGGGGACGGGCACGACGGGGACGAGGACGATGAGGACGGTGAGGACGAGGACGACGAGTACGAGGACGACGAGGACGACGAAGACGACGAGTACGAGGACGACGAGGACGACGAGGACGACGAGGACGACGAGGACGACGAGGACGAGGACGACGAGGACGAGGACGACGAGGACGAGGACGACGAGGACGAGGAGGACGAGGACGAGGACGACGAGGACGACGAGGACGAGGACGAGGACGACGAGGACGACGAGGAACGAGGACGAGGACGACGAGGACGACGAGGACGACGAGGACGACGAGGACGACGAGGACGAGGACGAGGACCACGAGGACGAGGACGAGGACCACGAGGACGACGAGGACGAGGACGACGAGGACGAGCACGACGAGGACGAGGACGACGAGGACGAGGACGACGAGGACGACGAGGACGAGGACGACGAGGACGAGGACGACGAGGACGAGGACGACGAGGACGAGGACGACGAGGACGAGGACGACGAGGACGAGGACGACGAGGACGAGGACGACGAGGACGAGGACGACGAGGACGAGGACGACGAGGACGAGGACGACGAGGACGAGGACGACGAGGACGAGGACGACGAGGACGAGGACGACGAGGACGAGGACGACGAGGACGAGGACGACGAGGACGAGGACGACGAGGACGAGGACGACGAGGACGAGGACGACGAGGACGAGGACGACGAGGACGAGGACGACGAGGACGAGGACGACGAGGACGAGGACGACGAGGACGAGGACGACGAGGACGAGGACGACGAGGACGAGGACGACGAGGACGAGGACGACGAGGACGAGGACGACGAGGACGAGGACGAGGACGACGAGGACGACGAGGACGAGGACGACGAGGACGAGGACGACGAGGACGAGGACGACGAGGACGAGGACGACGAGGACGAGGACGACGAGGACGAGGACGACGAGGACGAGGACGACGAGGACGAGGACGACGAGGACGAGGACGACGAGGACGAGGACGACGAGGACGCGGACGACGAGGACGCGGACGACGAGGACGCGGACGACGAGGACGCGGACGACGAGGACGCGGACGACGAGGACGCGGACGACGAGGAAGAGGACGACGACGAAGAGGACGACGGGGACGCGGACGACGGGGACGAGGACGACGGGGACGAGGACGACGAGGACGAGGACGACGAGGACGAGGACGACGAGGACGAGGACGACGAGGACGAGGACGACGAGGACGAGGACGACGAGGACGAGGACGACGAGGACGAGGACGACGAGGACGAGGACGACGAGGACGAGGACGACGAGGACGAGGACGACGAGGACGAGGACGACGAGGACGAGGACGACGAGGACGAGGACGACGAGGACGAGGACGACGAGGACGAGGACGACGAGGACGAGGACGACGAGGACGAGGACGACGAGGACGAGGACGACGAGGACGAGGACGAGGACGACGAGGACGAGGACGAGGACGACGAGGACGAGGACGAGGACGACGAGGACGAGGACGACGAGGACGAGGACGAGGACGACGAGGACGAGGACGAGGACGAGGACGAGGACGACGAGGACGAGGACGAGGACGACGAGGACGAGGACGAGGACGACGAGGACGACGACGACGACGAGGACGAGGACGAGGACGACGAGGACGACGAGGACGAGGACGACGAGGACTACGAGGACGAGGACGACGAGGACGAGGACGACGAGGACGACGAGGACGAGGACGACGAGGACGAGGACGACGAGGACGACGAGGACGAGGACGACGAGGACGGGGACGACGAGGACGAGGACGACGAGGACGAGGACGACGAGGACGAGAACGACGTGGACGACGAGGACGAGGACGACGATGACGGGGACGTCGTGGACGACGAGGACGAGGACGAGGACGACGAGGACGACGAGGACGAGGACGAGGACGACGAGGACGACGAGGACGAGGACGACGAGGACGACGAGGACGAGGACGACGAGGACGAGGACGACGAGGACGAGGACGAGGACGACGAGGATGACGAGGACGAGGACGACGAGGACGACGAGTACGAGGACGAGGACGACGAGGACGAGGACGACGAGGACGAGGACGACGAGGACGAGGACGACGAGGACGACGAGGACGAGGACGACGCGGACGAGGACGACGAGGACGACGAGGACAAGGACGACGAGGACGAGGACGACGAGGACGAGGACGACGAGGACGACGAGGACGACGAGGACGAGGACGACGAGGACGAGGACGACGAGGACGAGGACGACGAGGACGAGGACGACGAGGACGAGGACGACGAGGACGAGGACGGCGAGGACGAGGACGACGAGGACGAGGACGACGAGGACGAGGACGACGAGGACGAGGACGACGAGGACGAGGACGACGAGGACGACGAGGACGAGGACGGCGAGGACGACGAGGACGACGAAGACGAGGACGACGAGGACGAGGACGACGAGGACGAGGACGACGAGGACGAGGACGACGAGGACGAGGACGACGAGGACGAGGACGACGAGGACGAGGACGACGAGGACGAGGACGACGAGGACGAGGACGACGAGGACGAGGACGACGAGGACGAGGACGACGAGGACGAGGACGACGAGGACGAGGACGACGAGGACGAGGACGACGAGGACGAGGACGACGAGGACGGGGACGACGAGGACGGGGACGACGAGGACGGGGACGACGAGGACGGGGACGACGAGGACGGGGACGACGAGGACGGGGACGACGACGACGGGGACGACGACGACGGGGACGACGACGACGGGGACGACGACGACGGGGACGACGATGACGGGGACGGGGACGACGGGGACGGGGACGACGGGGACGGGGACGACGGGGACGGGCACGACGGGGACGAGGACGACGAGGACGGTGAGGACGAGGACGACGAGTACGAGGACGACGAGGACGACGAAGACGACGAGTACGAGGACGACGAGGACGACGAGGACGACGAGGACGACGAGGACGACGAGGACGAGGACGACGAGGACGAGGACGACGAGGACGAGGAGGACGAGGACGAGGACGACGAGGACGACGAGGACGAGGACGAGGACGACGAGGACGACGAGGAACGAGGACGAGGACGACGAGGACGACGAGGACGACGAGGACGACGAGGACGACGAGGACGAGGACGAGGACCACGAGGACGAGGACGAGGACCACGAGGACGACGAGGACGAGGACGACGAGGACGAGCACGACGAGGACGAGGACGACGAGGACGAGGACGACGAGGACGACGAGGACGAGGACGACGAGGACGAGGACGACGAGGACGAGGACGACGAGGACGAGGACGACGAGGACGAGGACGACGAGGACGAGGACGACGAGGACGAGGACGACGAGGACGAGGACGACGAGGACGAGGACGACGAGGACGAGGACGACGAGGACGAGGACGACGAGGACGAGGACGACGAGGACGAGGACGACGAGGACGAGGACGACGAGGACGAGAACGACGTGGACGACGAGGACGAGGACGACGATGACGGGGACGTCGTGGACGACGAGGACGAGGACGAGGACGACGAGGACGACGAGGACGAGGACGAGGACGACGAGGACGACGAGGACGAGGACGAGGACGACGAGGACGACGAGGACGAGGACGACGAGGACGACGAGGACGAGGACGACGAGGACGAGGACGACGAGGACGAGGACGAGGACGACGAGGATGACGAGGACGAGGACGACGAGGACGACGAGTACGAGGACGAGGACGACGAGGACGAGGACGACGAGGACGAGGACGACGAGGACGAGGACGACGAGGACGACGAGGACGAGGACGACGCGGACGAGGACGACGAGGACGAGGACGACGAGGACGAGAACGACGTGGACGACGAGGACGAGGACGACGATGACGGGGACGTCGTGGACGACGAGGACGAGGACGAGGACGACGAGGACGACGAGGACGAGGACGAGGACGACGAGGACGACGAGGACGAGGACGAGGACGACGAGGACGACGAGGACGAGGACGACGAGGACGACGAGGACGAGGACGACGAGGACGAGGACGACGAGGACGAGGACGAGGACGACGAGGATGACGAGGACGAGGACGACGAGGACGACGAGTACGAGGACGAGGACGACGAGGACGAGGACGACGAGGACGAGGACGACGAGGACGAGGACGACGAGGACGACGAGGACGAGGACGACGCGGACGAGGACGACGAGGACGACGAGGACAAGGACGACGAGGACGAGGACGACGAGGACGAGGACGACGAGGACGACGAGGACGACGAGGACGAGGACGACGAGGACGAGGACGACGAGGACGAGGACGACGAGGACGAGGACGACGAGGACGAGGACGACGAGGACGAGGACGGCGAGGACGAGGACGACGAGGACGAGGACGACGAGGACGAGGACGACGAGGACGAGGACGACGAGGACGAGGACGACGAGGACGAGGACGGCGAGGACGAGGACGACGAGGACGAGGACGACGAGGACGAGGACGACGAGGACGAGGACGACGAGGACGAGGACGACGAGGACGACGAGGACGAGGACGGCGAGGACGACGAGGACGACGAAGACGAGGACGACGAGGACGAGGACGACGAGGACGAGGACGACGAGGACGAGGACGACGAGGACGAGGACGACGAGGACGAGGACGACGAGGACGAGGACGACGAGGACGAGGACGACGAGGACGAGGACGACGAGGACGAGGACGACGAGGACGAGGACGACGAGGACGAGGACGACGAGGACGAGGACGACGAGGACGAGGACGACGAGGACGAGGACGACGAGGACGAGGACGACGAGGACGAGGACGACGAGGACGAGGACGACGAGGACGGGGACGACGAGGACGGGGACGACGAGGACGGGGACGACGAGGACGGGGACGACGAGGACGGGGACGACGAGGACGGGGACGACGACGACGGGGACGACGACGACGGGGACGACGACGCCGGGGACGACGACGACGGGGACGACGATGACGGGGACGGGGACGACGGGGACGGGGACGACGGGGACGGGGACGACGGGGACGGGCACGACGGGGACGAGGACGATGAGGACGGTGAGGACGAGGACGACGAGTACGAGGACGACGAGGACGACGAAGACGACGAGTACGAGGACGACGAGGACGACGAGGACGACGAGGACGACGAGGACGACGAGGACGAGGACGACGAGGACGAGGACGACGAGGACGAGGACGACGAGGACGAGGAGGACGAGGACGAGGACGACGAGGACGACGAGGACGAGGACGAGGACGACGAGGACGACGAGGAACGAGGACGAGGACGACGAGGACGACGAGGACGACGAGGACGACGAGGACGACGAGGACGAGGACGAGGACCACGAGGACGAGGACGAGGACCACGAGGACGACGAGGACGAGGACGACGAGGACGAGCACGACGAGGACGAGGACGACGAGGACGAGGACGACGAGGACGACGAGGACGAGGACGACGAGGACGAGGACGACGAGGACGAGGACGACGAGGACGAGGACGACGAGGACGAGGACGACGAGGACGAGGACGACGAGGACGAGGACGACGAGGACGAGGACGACGAGGACGAGGACGACGAGGACGAGGACGACGAGGACGAGGACGACGAGGACGAGGACGACGAGGACGAGGACGACGAGGACGAGGACGACGAGGACGAGGACGACGAGGACGAGGACGACGAGGACGAGGACGACGAGGACGAGGACGACGAGGACGAGGACGACGAGGACGAGGACGACGAGGACGAGGACGACGAGGACGAGGACGACGAGGACGAGGACGACGAGGACGAGGACGACGAGGACGAGGACGACGAGGACGAGGACGACGAGGACGAGGACGACGAGGACGAGGACGAGGACGACGAGGACGACGAGGACGAGGACGACGAGGACGAGGACGACGAGGACGAGGACGACGAGGACGAGGACGACGAGGACGAGGACGACGAGGACGAGGACGACGAGGACGAGGACGACGAGGACGAGGACGACGAGGACGAGGACGACGAGGACGAGGACGACGAGGACGCGGACGACGAGGACGCGGACGACGAGGACGCGGACGACGAGGACGCGGACGACGAGGACGCGGACGACGAGGACGCGGACGACGAGGAAGAGGACGACGACGAAGAGGACGACGGGGACGCGGACGACGGGGACGAGGACGACGGGGACGAGGACGACGAGGACGAGGACGACGAGGACGAGGACGACGAGGACGAGGACGACGAGGACGAGGACGACGAGGACGAGGACGACGAGGACGAGGACGACGAGGACGAGGACGACGAGGACGAGGACGACGAGGACGAGGACGACGAGGACGAGGACGACGAGGACGAGGACGACGAGGACGAGGACGACGAGGACGAGGACGACGAGGACGAGGACGACGAGGACGAGGACGACGAGGACGAGGACGACGAGGACGAGGACGACGAGGACGAGGACGACGAGGACGAGGACGAGGACGACGAGGACGAGGACGAGGACGACGAGGACGAGGACGAGGACGACGAGGACGAGGACGACGAGGACGAGGACGAGGACGACGAGGACGAGGACGAGGACGAGGACGAGGACGACGAGGACGAGGACGAGGACGACGAGGACGAGGACGAGGACGACGAGGACGACGACGACGACGAGGACGAGGACGAGGACGACGAGGACGACGAGGACGAGGACGACGAGGACTACGAGGACGAGGACGACGAGGACGAGGACGACGAGGACGACGAGGACGAGGACGACGAGGACGAGGACGACGAGGACGACGAGGACGAGGACGACGAGGACGGGGACGACGAGGACGAGGACGACGAGGACGAGGACGACGAGGACGAGAACGACGTGGACGACGAGGACGAGGACGACGATGACGGGGACGTCGTGGACGACGAGGACGAGGACGAGGACGACGAGGACGACGAGGACGAGGACGAGGACGACGAGGACGACGAGGACGAGGACGACGAGGACGACGAGGACGAGGACGACGAGGACGAGGACGACGAGGACGAGGACGAGGACGACGAGGATGACGAGGACGAGGACGACGAGGACGACGAGTACGAGGACGAGGACGACGAGGACGAGGACGACGAGGACGAGGACGACGAGGACGAGGACGACGAGGACGACGAGGACGAGGACGACGCGGACGAGGACGACGAGGACGACGAGGACAAGGACGACGAGGACGAGGACGACGAGGACGAGGACGACGAGGACGACGAGGACGACGAGGACGAGGACGACGAGGACGAGGACGACGAGGACGAGGACGACGAGGACGAGGACGACGAGGACGAGGACGACGAGGACGAGGACGGCGAGGACGAGGACGACGAGGACGAGGACGACGAGGACGAGGACGACGAGGACGAGGACGACGAGGACGAGGACGACGAGGACGACGAGGACGAGGACGGCGAGGACGACGAGGACGACGAAGACGAGGACGACGAGGACGAGGACGACGAGGACGAGGACGACGAGGACGAGGACGACGAGGACGAGGACGACGAGGACGAGGACGACGAGGACGAGGACGACGAGGACGAGGACGACGAGGACGAGGACGACGAGGACGAGGACGACGAGGACGAGGACGACGAGGACGAGGACGACGAGGACGAGGACGACGAGGACGAGGACGACGAGGACGAGGACGACGAGGACGGGGACGACGAGGACGGGGACGACGAGGACGGGGACGACGAGGACGGGGACGACGAGGACGGGGACGACGAGGACGGGGACGACGACGACGGGGACGACGACGACGGGGACGACGACGACGGGGACGACGACGACGGGGACGACGATGACGGGGACGGGGACGACGGGGACGGGGACGACGGGGACGGGGACGACGGGGACGGGCACGACGGGGACGAGGACGACGAGGACGGTGAGGACGAGGACGACGAGTACGAGGACGACGAGGACGACGAAGACGACGAGTACGAGGACGACGAGGACGACGAGGACGACGAGGACGACGAGGACGACGAGGACGAGGACGACGAGGACGAGGACGACGAGGACGAGGAGGACGAGGACGAGGACGACGAGGACGACGAGGACGAGGACGAGGACGACGAGGACGACGAGGAACGAGGACGAGGACGACGAGGACGACGAGGACGACGAGGACGACGAGGACGACGAGGACGAGGACGAGGACCACGAGGACGAGGACGAGGACCACGAGGACGACGAGGACGAGGACGACGAGGACGAGCACGACGAGGACGAGGACGACGAGGACGAGGACGACGAGGACGACGAGGACGAGGACGACGAGGACGAGGACGACGAGGACGAGGACGACGAGGACGAGGACGACGAGGACGAGGACGACGAGGACGAGGACGACGAGGACGAGGACGACGAGGACGAGGACGACGAGGACGAGGACGACGAGGACGAGGACGACGAGGACGAGGACGACGAGGACGAGGACGACGAGGACGAGGACGACGAGGACGAGGACGACGAGGACGAGGACGACGAGGACGAGGACGACGAGGACGAGGACGACGAGGACGAGGACGACGAGGACGAGGACGACGAGGACGAGGACGACGAGGACGAGGACGACGAGGACGAGGACGACGAGGACGAGGACGAGGACGACGAGGACGAGGACGACGAGGACGAGGACGACGAGGACGAGGACGACGAGGACGAGGACGACGAGGACGAGGACGACGAGGACGAGGACGACGAGGACGAGGACGACGAGGACGAGGACGACGAGGACGAGGACGACGAGGACGAGGACGACGAGGACGAGGACGACGAGGACGAGGACGACGAGGACGAGGACGACGAGGACGAGGACGACGAGGACGAGGACGACGAGGACGAGGACGACGAGGACGAGGACGACGAGGACGAGGACGACGAGGACGAGGACGAGGACGACGAGGACGCGGACGACGAGGACGCGGACGACGAGGACGCGGACGACGAGGACGCGGACGACGAGGACGCGGACGACGAGGAAGAGGACGACGAGGAAGAGGACGACGAGGACGCGGACGACGAGGAAGAGGACGACGAGGAAGAGGACGACGGGGACGAGGACGACGGGGACGAGGACGACGGGGACGAGGACGACGGGGACGAGGACGACGGGGACGAGGACGACGGGGACGAGGACGACGGGGACGAGGACGACGGGGACGAGGACGACGGGGACGAGGACGACGGGGACGAGGACGACGGGGACGAGGACGACGGGGACGAGGACGACGGGGACGAGGACGACGGGGACGAGGACGACGGGGACGAGGACGACGGGGACGAGGACGACGGGGACGAGGACGACGGGGACGCGGACGACGGGGACGAGGACGACGGGGACGAGGACGACGAGGACGAGGACGACGAGGACGAGGACGACGAGGACGAGGACGACGAGGACGATGACGACGAGGACGAGGACGACGAGGACGAGGACGACGAGGACGAGGACGACGAGGACGAGGACGACGAGGACGAGGACGACGAGGACGAGGACGACGAGGACGAGGACGACGAGGACGAGGACGACGAGGACGAGGACGACGAGGACGAGGACGACGAGGACGAGGACGACGAGGACGAGGACGACTAGGACGAGGACGACGAGGACGAGGACGACGAGGACGACGAGGCCGAGGACGACGAGGACGAGGACGACGTGGACGAGGACGACGACGACGAGGACGAGGACGAGGACGACGAGGACGAGGCCGACGAGGACGAGGACGAGGACGACGAGGACGACGACGACGACGACGAGGACGTGGGCGACGAGGACGAGGATGACGAGGACGAGGACGAGGACGACGAGGACGAGGACGAGGACGACGAGGACGACGAGGACGAGGACGACGAGGACGAGGACGACGAGGACGACGAGGACGAGGACGACGACGACGACGGGGACGAGGACGACGACGACGACGAGGACGAGGACGAGGACGACGAGGACGACGAGGACGAGGACGACGAGGACTACGAGGACGAGGACGACGAGGACGAGGACGACGAGGACGACGAGGACGAGGACGACGAGGACGAGGACGACGAGGACGACGAGGACGAGGACGACGAGGACGGGGACGACGAGGACGAGGACGACGAGGACGAGGACGACGAGGACGAGAACGACGTGGACGACGAGGACGAGGACGACGATGACGGGGACGTCGTGGACGACGAGGACGAGGACGAGGACGACGAGGACGACGAGGACGAGGACGAGGACGACGAGGACGACGAGGACGAGGACGAGGACGACGAGGACGACGAGGACGAGAACGACGAGGACGACGAGGACGAGGACGACGAGGACGAGGACGACGAGGACGAGGACGACGAGGACGAGGACGAGGACGACGAGGATGACGAGGACGAGGACGAGGACGACGAGGACGAGGACGACGAGGACGAGGACGACGAGGACGACGAGGACGACGAGGACGACGAGGACGACGAGGACGAGGACGACGAGGACGAGGACGACGAGGACGAGGAGGACGAGGACGAGGACGACGAGGACGACGAGGACGAGGACGAGGACGACGAGGACGACGAGGAACGAGGACGAGGACGACGAGGACGACGAGGACGACGAGGACGACGAGGACGACGAGGACGAGGACGAGGACCACGAGGACGAGGACGAGGACCACGAGGACGACGAGGACGAGGACGACGAGGACGAGCACGACGAGGACGAGGACGACGAGGACGAGGACGACGAGGACGACGAGGACGAGGACGACGAGGACGAGGACGACGAGGACGAGGACGACGAGGACGAGGACGACGAGGACGAGGACGACGAGGACGAGGACGACGAGGACGAGGACGACGAGGACGAGGACGACGAGGACGAGGACGACGAGGACGAGGACGACGAGGACGAGGACGACGAGGACGAGGACGACGAGGACGAGGACGACGAGGACGAGGACGACGAGGACGAGGACGACGAGGACGAGGACGACGAGGACGAGGACGACGAGGACGAGGACGACGAGGACGAGGACGACGAGGACGAGGACGACGAGGACGAGGACGACGAGGACGAGGACGACGAGGACGAGGACGACGAGGACGAGGACGACGAGGACGAGGACGAGGACGACGAGGACGACGAGGACGAGGACGACGAGGACGAGGACGACGAGGACGAGGACGACGAGGACGAGGACGACGAGGACGAGGACGACGAGGACGAGGACGACGAGGACGACGAGGACGAGGACGACGAGGACGAGGACGACGAGGACGAGGACGACGAGGACGAGGACGACGAGGACGCGGACGACGAGGACGCGGACCACGAGGACGAGGACGACGAGGACGACGAGGACGAGGACGACGCGGACGAGGACGACGAGGACGACGAGGACAAGGACGACGAGGACGAGGACGACGAGGACGAGGACGACGAGGACGACGAGGACGACGAGGACGAGGACGACGAGGACGAGGACGACGAGGACGAGGACGACGAGGTCGAGGACGACGAGGACGAGGACGACGAGGACGAGGACGGCGAGGACGAGGACGACGAGGACGAGGACGACGAGGACGAGGACGACGAGGATGAGGACGACGAGGACGAGGACGACGAGGACGACGACGACGAGGACGAGGACGACGAGGACGAGGACGACGAGGACGAGGACGACGAGGACGAAGACGACGAGGACGAGGACGACGAGGACAAGGACGACGAGGACGAGGACGACGAGGACGAGGACGACGAGGACGACGAGGACGACGAGGACGACGAGGACGACGAGGACGAGGACGACGAGGACGAGGACGACGAGGACGAGGACGACGAGGACGACGAGGACGAGGACGACGAGGACGAGGACGACGACGACGAGGACGACGACGACGAGGACGGCGACGACGGGGACGACGATGACGGGGACGGGGACGACGGGGACGTGGACGACGGGGACGGGGACGACGGGGACGAGGACGACGAGGACGACGAGGACGAGGACGGCGAGGACGACGAGGACGACGAAGACGAGGACGACGAGGACGAGGACGACGAGGACGAGGACGACGAGGACGAGGACGACGAGGACGAGGACGAGGACGACGAGGGCGAGGACGACGAGGACGAGGACGACGAGGACGAGGACGACGAGGACGAGGACGGCGAGGACGAGGACGACGACGACGAGGACGAGGACGACGAGGACGAGGACGACGAGGACGAGGACGACCAGGACGAGGACGACGAGGACGAGGACGACGAGGACGAGGACGACGAGGACGAGGACGACGAGGACGAGGACGACGAGGACGAGGACGACGAGGACGAGGACGACGAGGACGAGGACGACGAGGACGAGGACGACGAGGACGAGGACGACGAGGACGAGGACGACGAGGACGGGGACGACGAGGACGGGGACGACGAGGACGGGGACGACGAGGACGGGGACGACGAGGACGGGGACGACGACGACGGGGACGACGACGACGGGGACGACTTTGACGGGGACGGGGACGACGGGGACGGGGACGACGGGGACGGGGACGACGGGGACGGGCACGACGGGGACGAGGACGATGAGGACGGTGAGGACGAGGACGACGAGTACGAGGACGACGAGGACGACGAAGACGACGAGTACGAGGACGACGAGGACGACGAGGACGACGAGGACGAGGACGACGAGGACGAGGACGACGAGGACGAGGAGGACGAGGACGAGGACGACGAGGACGACGAGGACGAGGACGAGGACGACGAGGACGACGAGGAACGAGGACGAGGACGACGAGGACGACGAGGACGACGAGGACGACGAGGACGACGAGGACGAGGACGAGGACCACGAGGACGAGGACGAGGACCACGAGGACGACGAGGACGAGGACGACGAGGACGAGCACGACGAGGACGAGGACGACGAGGACGAGGACGACGAGGACGACGAGGACGAGGACGACGAGGACGAGGACGACGAGGACGAGGACGACGAGGACGAGGACGACGAGGACGAGGACGACGAGGACGAGGACGACGAGGACGAGGACGACGAGGACGAGGACGACGAGGACGAGGACGACGAGGACGAGGACGAGGACGACGAGGACGAGGACGAGGACGACGAGGACGAGGACGACGAGGACGAGGACGAGGACGACGAGGACGAGGACGAGGACGACGAGGACGAGGACGAGGACGAGGACGAGGACGACGAGGACGAGGACGAGGACGACGAGGACGAGGACGAGGACGACGAGGAGGAGGACGAGGACGAGGACGACGACGACGAGGACGAGGACGACGAGGACGACGAGGACGAGGACGACGAGGACGAGGACGACGAGGACGAGGACGACGAGGACGAGGAAGACGAGGACGAGGACGACGAGGACGAGGACGACTAGGACGAGGACGACGAGGACGAGGACGACGAGGACGACGAGGCCGAGGACGACGAGGACGAGGACGACGTGGACGAGGACGACGACGACGAGGACGAGGACGAGGACGACGAGGACGAGGCCGACGAGGACGAGGACGAGGACGACGAGGACGACGACGACGACGACGAGGACGTGGGCGACGAGGACGAGGATGACGAGGACGAGGACGAGGACGACGAGGACGAGGACGAGGACGACGAGGACGACGAGGACGAGGACGACGAGGACGAGGACGACGAGGACGACGAGGACGAGGACGACGACGACGACGGGGACGAGGACGACGACGACGACGAGGACGAGGACGAGGACGACGAGGACGACGAGGACGAGGACGACGAGGACTACGAGGACGAGGACGACGAGGACGAGGACGACGAGGACGACGAGGACGAGGACGACGAGGACGAGGACGACGAGGACGACGAGGACGAGGACGACGAGGACGGGGACGACGAGGACGAGGACGACGAGGACGAGAACGACGTGGACGACGAGGACGAGGACGACGATGACGGGGACGTCGTGGACGACGAGGACGAGGACGAGGACGACGAGGACGACGAGGACGAGGACGAGGACGACGAGGACGACGAGGACGAGGACGAGGACGACGAGGACGAGGACGAGGACGACGAGGACGACGAGGACGAGGACGACGAGGACGACGAGGACGAGGACGACGAGGACGAGGACGACGAGGACGAGGACGACGAGGACGAGGACGAGGACGACGAGGATGACGAGGACGAGGACGACGAGGACGACGAGTACGAGGACGAGGACGACGAGGACGAGGACGACGAGGACGAGGACGACGAGGACGACGAGGACGAGGACGACGCGGACGAGGACGACGAGGACGACGAGGACAAGGACGACGAGGACGAGGACGACGAGGACGAGGACGACGAGGACGACGAGGACGACGAGGACGAGGACGACGAGGACGAGGACGACGAGGACGAGGACGACGAGGACGAGGACGACGAGGACGAGGACGACGAGGACGAGAACGACGAGGACGAGGACGGCGAGGACGAGGACGACGAGGACGAGGACGACGAGGACGAGGACGACGAGGATGAGGACGACGAGGACGAGGACGACGAGGACGACGAGGACGACGAGGACGAGGACGAGGACGAAGACGACGAGGACGAGGACGACGAGGACAAGGACGACGAGGACGAGGACGACGAGGACGAGGACGACGAGGACGACGAGGACGACGAGGACGACGAGGACGACGAGGACGAGGACGACGAGGACGAGGACGACGAGGACGAGGACGACGAGGACGACGAGGACGAGGACGACGAGGACGAGGACGACGACGACGAGGACGACGACGACGAGGACGGCGACGACGGGGACGACGATGACGGGGACGGGGACGACGGGGACGTGGACGACGGGGACGGGGACGACGGGGACGAGGACGACGAGGACGACGAGGACGAGGACGGCGAGGACGACGAGGACGACGAAGACGAGGACGACGAGGACGAGGACGACGAGGACGAGGACGACGAGGACGAGGACGACGAGGACGAGGACGAGGACGACGAGGGCGAGGACGACGAGGACGAGGACGACGAGGACGAGGACGACGAGGACGAGGACGACGAGGACGAGGACGACGACGACGAGGACGAGGACGACGAGGACGAGGACGACGAGGACGAGGACGACCAGGACGAGGACGACGAGGACGAGGACGACGAGGACGAGGACGACGAGGACGAGGACGACGAGGACGAGGACGACGAGGACGAGGACGACGAGGACGAGGACGAGGACGACGAGGACGGGGACGACGAGGACGGGGACGACGAGGACGGGGACGACGAGGACGGGGACGACGACGACGGGGACGACGACGACGGGGACGACGACGACGGGGACGACGACGACGGGGACGACGATGACGGGGACGGGGACGACGGGGACGGGGACGACGGGGACGGGGACGACGGGGACGGGCACGACGGGGACGAGGACGATGAGGACGGTGAGGACGAGGACGACGAGTACGAGGACGACGAGGACGACGAAGACGACGAGTACGAGGACGACGAGGACGACGAGGACGACGAGGACGACGAGGACGACGAGGACGAGGACGACGAGGACGAGGACGACGAGGACGAGGAGGACGAGGACGAGGACGACGAGGACGACGAGGACGAGGACGAGGACGACGAGGACGACGAGGAACGAGGACGAGGACGACGAGGACGACGAGGACGACGAGGACGACGAGGACGACGAGGACGAGGACGAGGACCACGAGGACGAGGACGAGGACCACGAGGACGACGAGGACGAGGACGACGAGGACGAGCACGACGAGGACGAGGACGACGAGGACGACGAGGACGAGGACGACGAGGACGAGGACGACGAGGACGAGGACGACGAGGACGAGGACGACGAGGACGAGGACGACGAGGACGAGGACGACGAGGACGAGGACGTCGAGGACGAGGACGACGAGGACGAGGACGACGAGGACGAGGACGACGAGGACGGGGACGACGAGGACGAGAACGACGAGGACGGGGACGACGAGGACGGGGACGACGACGACGGGGACGACGACAACGGGGACGACGACGACGGGGACGACGATGACGGGGACGGGGACGACGGGGACGGGGACGACGCGGACGGGGACGACGGGGACGGGCACGACGGGGACGAGGACGATGAGGACGGTGAGGACGAGGACGACGAGTACGAGGACGACGAGGACGACGAGGACGACGAGGACGACGAGGACGACGAGGACGAGGACGACGAGGACGAGGACGACGAGGACGAGGACGACGAGGACGAGGACGACGAGGACGAGGAGGACGAGGACGAGGACGACGAGGACGACGAGGACGAGGACGAGGACGACGAGGACGACGAGGACGAGGACGAGGACGACGAGGACGACGAGGACGACGAGGACGACGAGGACGACGAGGACGAGGACGAGGACCACGAGGACGACGAGGACGACGAGGACGAGGACGACGAGGACGACGAGGACGAGGACGACGAGGACGAGGACGAGGACGACGAGGACGAGGACGACGAGGACGAGGACGACGAGGACGAGGACGACGAGGACGAGGACGAGGACGACGAGGACGAGGACGAGGACGACGAGGACGACGAGGACGAGGACGAGGACGACGAGGACGACGAGGACGAGGACGAGGACGACGAGGACGAGGACGAGGACGACGAGGACGACGAGGACGAGGACGAGGACCACGAGGACGACGAGGACGAGGACGACGAGGACGAGGACGACGAGGACGACGAGGACGAGGACGAGGACGACGAGGACGAGGACGACGAGGACGACGAGGACGAGGACGACGAGGACGACGAGGACGAGGACGACGAGGACGACGAGGACGACGAGGACGAGGACGAGGACGAGGACGAAGAGGACGACGACGAGGACGAAGACGACGAGGACGAGGCCGACGAGGACGGGGACGACGAGGACGAGGACGACGAGGACGAGGACGACGAGGACGACGAGGACGAGGACGACGAGGACGAGGACGACGAGGACGAGGACGACGAGGACGAGGACGACGAGGACGAGGACGACGAGGACGAGGACGACGAGGACGAGGACGACGAGGACGAGGACGACGAGGACGAGGACGACGAGGACGAGGACGACGAGGACGAGGACGACGAGGACGAGGACGACGAGGACGAGGACGACGAGGACGAGGACGACGAGGACGAGGACGACGAGGACGAGGACGACGAGGACGAGGACGACGAGGACGAGGACGACGAGGACGAGGACGACGAGGACGAGGACGACGAGGACGAGGACGACGAGGACGAGGACGACGAGGACGAGGACGAGGACGACGAGGACGACGAGGACGAGGACGACGAGGACGAGGACGACGAGGACGAGGACGACGAGGACGAGGACGACGAGGACGAGGACGACGAGGACGACGAGGACGAGGACGACGAGGACGAGGACGACGAGGACGAGGACGACGAGGACGAGGACGACGAGGACGCGGACGACGAGGACGCGGACGACGAGGACGAGGACGACGAGGACGACGAGGACGAGGACGACGCGGACGAGGACGACGAGGACGACGAGGACAAGGACGACGAGGACGAGGACGACGAGGACGAGGACGACGAGGACGACGAGGACGACGAGGACGAGGACGACGAGGACGAGGACGACGAGGACGAGGACGACGAGGACGAGGACGACGAGGACGAGGACGACGAGGACGAGGACGGCGAGGACGAGGACGACGAGGACGAGGACGACGAGGACGAGGACGACGAGGATGAGGACGACGAGGACGAGGACGACGAGGACGACGACGACGAGGACGAGGACGACGAGGACGAGGACGACGAGGACGAGGACGACGAGGACGAAGACGACGAGGACGAGGACGACGAGGACAAGGACGACGAGGACGAGGACGACGAGGACGAGGACGACGAGGACGACGAGGACGACGAGGACGACGAGGACGACGAGGACGAGGACGACGAGGACGAGGACGACGAGGACGAGGACGACGAGGACGACGAGGACGAGGACGACGAGGACGACGAGGACGAGGACGACGAGGACGAGGACGACGAGGACGGCGACGACGGGGACGACGATGACGGGGACGGGGACGACGGGGACGTGGACGACGGGGACGGGGACGACGGGGACGAGGACGACGAGGACGACGAGGACGAGGACGGCGAGGACGACGAGGACGACGAAGACGAGGACGACGAGGACGAGGACGACGAGGACGAGGACGACGAGGACGAGGACGACGAGGACGAGGACGAGGACGACGAGGGCGAGGACGACGAGGACGAGGACGACGAGGACGAGGACGACGAGGACGAGGACGGCGAGGACGAGGACGACGACGACGAGGACGAGGACGACGAGGACGAGGACGACGAGGACGAGGACGACCAGGACGAGGACGACGAGGACGAGGACGACGAGGACGAGGACGACGAGGACGAGGACGACGAGGACGAGGACGACGAGGACGAGGACGACGAGGACGAGGACGACGAGGACGAGGACGACGAGGACGAGGACGACGAGGACGAGGACGACGAGGACGGGGACGACGAGGACGGGGACGACGAGGACGGGGACGACGAGGACGGGGACGACGAGGACGGGGACGACGAGGACGGGGACGACGACGACGGGGACGACGACGACGGGGACGACGATGACGGGGACGGGGACGACGGGGACGGGGACGACGGGGACGGGGACGACGGGGACGGGCACGACGGGGACGAGGACGACGAGTACGAGGACGACGAGGACGACGAAGACGACGAGTACGAGGACGACGAGGACGACGAGGGCGACGAGGACGACGAGGACGACGAGGACGAGGACGACGAGGACGAGGACGACGAGGACGAGGAGGACGAGGACGAGGACGACGAGGACGACGAGGACGAGGACGAGGACGACGAGGACGACGAGGAACGAGGACGAGGACGACGAGGACGACGAGGACGACGAGGACGACGAGGACGACGAGGACGAGGACGAGGACCACGAGGACGAGGACGAGGACCACGAGGACGACGAGGACGAGGACGACGAGGACGAGCACGACGAGGACGAGGACGACGAGGACGAGGACGACGAGGACGACGAGGACGAGGACGACGAGGACGAGGACGACGAGGACGAGGACGACGAGGACGAGGACGACGAGGACGAGGACGACGAGGACGAGGACGACGAGGACGAGGACGACGAGGACGAGGACGACGAGGACGAGGACGACGAGGACGAGGACGACGAGGACGAGGACGACGAGGACGAGGACGACGAGGACGAGGACGAGGACGACGAGGACGAGGACGAGGACGACGAGGACGAGGACGAGGACGACGAGGACGAGGACGACGAGGACGAGGACGAGGACGACGAGGACGAGGACGAGGACGAGGACGAGGACGACGAGGACGAGGACGAGGACGACGAGGACGAGGACGAGGACGACGAGGAGGAGGACGAGGACGAGGACGACGACGACGAGGACGAGGACGACGAGGACGACGAGGACGAGGACGACGAGGACGAGGACGACGAGGACGAGGACGACGAGGACGAGGAAGACGAGGACGAGGACGACGAGGACGAGGACGACTAGGACGAGGACGACGAGGACGAGGACGACGAGGACGACGAGGCCGAGGACGACGAGGACGAGGACGACGTGGACGAGGACGACGACGACGAGGACGAGGACGAGGACGACGAGGACGAGGCCGACGAGGACGAGGCCGACGAGGACGAGGACGAGGACGGCGAGGACGACGACGACGACGACGAGGACGTGGGCGACGAGGACGAGGATGACGAGGACGAGGACGAGGACGACGAGGACGAGGACGAGGACGACGAGGACGACGAGGACGAGGACGACGAGGACGAGGACGACGAGGACGACGAGGACGAGGACGACGACGACGACGGGGACGAGGACGACGACGACGACGAGGACGAGGACGAGGACGACGAGGACGACGAGGACGAGGACGACGAGGACTACGAGGACGAGGACGACGAGGACGAGGACGACGAGGACGACGAGGACGAGGACGACGAGGACGAGGACGACGAGGACGACGAGGACGAGGACGACGAGGACGGGGACGACGAGGACGAGGACGACGAGGACGAGAACGACGTGGACGACGAGGACGAGGACGACGATGACGGGGACGTCGTGGACGACGAGGACGAGGACGAGGACGACGAGGACGACGAGGACGAGGACGAGGACGACGAGGACGACGAGGACGAGGACGAGGACGACGAGGACGACGAGGACGAGGACGACGAGGACGACGAGGACGAGGACGACGAGGACGAGGACGACGAGGACGAGGACGACGAGGACGAGGACGAGGACGACGAGGATGACGAGGACGAGGACGACGAGGACGACGAGTACGAGGACGAGGACGACGAGGACGAGGACGACGAGGACGACGACGACGAGGACGACGAGGACGAGGACGACGCGGACGAGGACGACGAGGACGACGAGGACAAGGACGACGAGGACGAGGACGACGAGGACGAGGACGACGAGGACGACGAGGACGACGAGGACGAGGACGACGAGGACGAGGACGACGAGGACGAGGACGACGAGGACGAGGACGACGAGGACGAGAACGACGAGGACGAGGACGGCGAGGACGAGGACGACGAGGACGAGGACGACGAGGACGAGGACGACGAGGATGAGGACGACGAGGACGAGGACGACGAGGACGACGAGGACGACGAGGACGAGGACGAGGACGAAGACGACGAGGACGAGGACGACGAGGACAAGGACGACGAGGACGAGGACGACGAGGACGAGGACGACGAGGACGACGAGGACGACGAGGACGACGAGGACGACGAGGACGAGGACGACGAGGACGAGGACGACGAGGACGAGGACGACGAGGACGACGAGGACGAGGACGACGAGGACGAGGACGACGACGACGAGGACGACGACGACGAGGACGGCGACGACGGGGACGACGATGACGGGGACGGGGACGACGGGGACGTGGACGACGGGGACGGGGACGACGGGGACGAGGACGACGAGGACGACGAGGACGAGGACGGCGAGGACGACGAGGACGACGAAGACGAGGACGACGAGGACGAGGACGACGAGGACGAGGACGACGAGGACGAGGACGACGAGGACGAGGACGAGGACGACGAGGGCGAGGACGACGAGGACGAGGACGACGAGGACGAGGACGACGAGGACGAGGACGACGAGGACGAGGACGACGACGACGAGGACGAGGACGACGAGGACGAGGACGACGAGGACGAGGACGACCAGGACGAGGACGACGAGGACGAGGACGACGAGGACGAGGACGACGAGGACGAGGACGACGAGGACGAGGACGACGAGGACGAGGACGAGGACGACGAGGACGAGGACGACGAGGACGAGGACGACGAGGACGGGGACGACGAGGACGGGGACGACGAGGACGGGGACGACGAGGACGGGGACGACGACGACGGGGACGACGACGACGGGGACGACGACGACGGGGACGACGACGACGGGGACGACGATGACGGGGACGGGGACGACGGGGACGGGGACGACGGGGACGGGGACGACGGGGACGGGCACGACGGGGACGAGGACGATGAGGACGGTGAGGACGAGGACGACGAGTACGAGGACGACGAGGACGACGAAGACGACGAGTACGAGGACGACGAGGACGACGAGGACGACGAGGACGACGAGGACGACGAGGACGAGGACGACGAGGACGAGGACGACGAGGACGAGGAGGACGAGGACGAGGACGACGAGGACGACGAGGACGAGGACGAGGACGACGAGGACGACGAGGAACGAGGACGAGGACGACGAGGACGACGAGGACGACGAGGACGACGAGGACGACGAGGACGAGGACGAGGACCACGAGGACGAGGACGAGGACCACGAGGACGACGAGGACGAGGACGACGAGGACGAGCACGACGAGGACGAGGACGACGAGGACGACGAGGACGACGAGGACGAGGACGACGAGGACGAGGACGACGAGGACGAGGACGACGAGGACGAGGACGACGAGGACGAGGACGACGAGGACGAGGACGACGAGGACGAGGACGACGAGGACGAGGACGACGAGGACGAGGACGACGAGGACGAGGACGACGAGGACGGGGACGACGAGGACGAGGACGACGAGGACGGGGACGACGAGGACGGGGACGACGACGACGGGGACGACGACAACGGGGACGACGACGACGGGGACGACGATGACGGGGACGGGGACGACGGGGACGGGGACGACGCGGACGGGGACGACGGGGACGGGCACGACGGGGACGAGGACGATGAGGACGGTGAGGACGAGGACGACGAGTACGAGGACGACGAGGACGACGAGGACGACGAGGACGACGAGGACGACGAGGACGAGGACGACGAGGACGAGGACGACGAGGACGAGGACGACGAGGACGAGGACGACGAGGACGAGGACGACGAGGACGAGGACGACGAGGACGAGGACGAGGACGACGAGGACGACGAGGACGAGGACGAGGACGACGAGGACGACGAGGACGAGGACGAGGACGACGAGGACGAGGACGAGGACGACGAGGACGACGAGGACGAGGACGAGGACCACGAGGACGACGAGGACGAGGACGACGAGGACGAGGACGACGAGGACGACGAGGACGAGGACGAGGACGACGAGGACGAGGACGACGAGGACGACGAGGACGAGGACGACGAGGACGACGAGGACGACGAGGACGAGGACGAGGACGAGGACGAAGAGGACGACGACGAGGACGAAGACGACGAGGACGAGGCCGACGAGGACGAGGACGAGGACGACGAGGACGACGACGACGACGACGAGGACGTGGACGACGAGGACGAGGACGACGAGGACGACGAGGACGAGGACGAGGACGACGAGGACGACGAGGACGAGGACGAGGACGACGAGGACGAGGACGACGAGGACGAGGACGACGAGGACGAGGACGACGAGGACGAGGACGACGAGGACGAGGACGACGAGGACGAGGACGACGAGGACGAGGACGACGAGGACGAGGACGACGAGGACGAGGACGACGAGGACGAGGACGACGAGGACGAGGACGACGAGGACGAGGACGACGAGGACGAGGACGACGAGGACGAGGACGACGAGGACGAGGACGACGAGGACGAGGACGACGAGGACGAGGACGACGAGGACGAGGACGACGAGGACGAGGACGACGAGGACGAGGACGACGAGGACGAGGACGACGAGGACGAGGACGACGAGGACGACGAGGACGAGGACGACGAGGACGACGAGGACGAGGACGACGAGGACGAGGACGACGAGGACGAGGACGACGAGGACGACGAGGACGAGGACGACGAGGACGAGGACGACGAGGACGAAGACGACGAGGACGAGGACGACGAGGACGAAGACGACGAGGACGAGGACGACGAGGACGAGGACGACGAGGACGAGGACGACGAGGACGAGGACGACGAGGACGAGGACGACGAGGACGAGGACGACGAGGACGAGGACGACGAGGACGAGGACGACGAGGACGAGGACGACGAGGACGAGGACGACGAGGACGAGGACGACGAGGACGAGGACGACGAGGACGAGGACGACGAGGACGAGGACGAGGACGACGAGGAAGACGAGGACGAGGACGACGAGGACGAGGACGACGAGGACGAGGACGACGAGGACGAGGACGACGAGGACGAGGACGACGAGGACGAGGACGACGAGGACGAGGACGACGAGGACGAGGACGACGAGGACGAGGACGACGAGGACGAGGACGACGAGGACGAGGACGACGAGGACGAGGACGACGAGGACGAGGACGACGAGGACGAGGACGACGAGGACGCGGACGACGAGGACGCGGACGACGAGGACGCGGACGACGAGGACGCGGACGACGAGGACGCGGACGACGAGGAAGAGGACGACGGGGACGAGGACGACGGGGACGAGGACGACGGGGACGAGGACGACGGGGACGAGGACGACGGGGACGAGGACGACGGGGACGAGGACGACGGGGACGAGGACGACGGGGACGAGGACGACGGGGACGGGGACGACGGGGACGGGGACGACGGGGACGGGGACGACGGGGACGGGCACGACGGGGACGAGGACGATGAGGACGGTGAGGACGAGGACGACGAGTACGAGGACGACGAGGACGACGAAGACGACGTGTACGAGGACGACGAGGACGACGAGGACGACGAGGACGACGAGGACGACGAGGACGAGGACGACGAGGACGAGGACGACGAGGACGAGGAGGACGAGGACGAGGACGACGAGGACGACGAGGACGAGGACGAGGACGACGAGGACGACGAGGAACGAGGACGAGGACGACGAGGACGACGAGGACGACGAGGACGACGAGGACGACGAGGACGAGGACGAGGACCACGAGGACGAGGACGAGGACCACGAGGACGACGAGGACGAGGACGACGAGGACGAGCACGACGAGGACGAGGACGACGAGGACGAGGACGACGAGGACGACGAGGACGAGGACGACGAGGACGAGGACGAGGACGAGGACGACGAGGACGAGGACGACGAGGACGAGGACGACGAGGACGAGGACGACGAGGACGAGGACGACGAGGACGAGGACGACGAGGACGAGGACGACGAGGACGAGGACGACGAGGACGAGGACGACGAGGACGAGGACGACGAGGACGGGGACGACGAGGACGGGGACGACGATGACGGGGACGACGACAACGGGGACGACGACGACGGGGACGACGATGACGGGGACGGGGACGACGGGGACGGGGACGACGCGGACGGGGACGACGGGGACGGGCACGACGGGGACGAGGACGATGAGGACGGTGAGGACGAGGACGACGAGTACGAGGACGACGAGGACGACGAAGACGACGAGTACGAGGACGACGAGGACGACGAGGACGACGAGGACGACGAGGACGACGAGGACGAGGACGACGAGGACGAGGACGACGAGGACGAGGAGGACGAGGACGAGGACGACGAGGACGACGAGGACGAGGACGAGGACGACGAGGACGACGAGGAACGAGGACGAGGACGACGAGGACGACGAGGACGAGGACGAGGACGAGGACGACGAGGACGAGGACGACGAGGACGAGGACGACGAGGACGAGGACGACGAGGACGGGGACGACGAGGACGGGGACGACGAGGACGGGGACGACGAGGACGGGGACGACGAGGACGGGGACGACGGCGACGGGGACGACGACGACGGGGACGACGACGACGGGGACGACGATGACGGGGACGGGGACGACGGGGACGGGGACGACGGGGACGGGGACGACGGGGACGGGCACGACGGGGACGAGGACGATGAGGACGGTGAGGACGAGGACGACGAGTACGAGGACGACGAGGACGACGAAGACGACGTGTACGAGGACGACGAGGACGACGAGGACGACGAGGACGACGAGGACGTCGAGGACGAGGACGACGAGGACGAGGACGACGAGGACGAGGAGGACGAGGACGAGGACGACGAGGACGACGAGGACGAGGACGAGGACGACGAGGACGACGAGGAACGAGGACGAGGACGACGAGGACGACGAGGACGACGAGGACGACGAGGACGACGAGGACGAGGACGAGGACCACGAGGACGAGGACGAGGACCACGAGGACGACGAGGACGAGGACGACGAGGACGAGCACGACGAGGACGAGGACGACGAGGACGAGGACGACGAGGACGACGAGGACGCGGACGACGAGGACGAGGACGAGGACGAGGACGACGAGGACGAGGACGACGAGGACGAGGACGACGAGGACGAGGACGACGAGGACGAGGACGACGAGGACGAGGACGACGAGGACGAGGACGACGAGGACGAGGACGACGAGGACGAGGACGACGAGGACGGGGACGACGAGGACGGGGACGACGACGACGGGGACGACGACAACGGGGACGACGACGACGGGGACGACGATGACGGGGACGGGGACGACGGGGACGGGGACGACGCGGACGGGGACGACGGGGACGGGCACGACGGGGACGAGGACGATGAGGACGGTGAGGACGAGGACGACGATTACGAGGACGACGAGGACGACGAAGACGACGAGGACGACGAGGACGACGAGGACGACGAGGACGAGGACGACGAGGACGAGGACGACGAGGACGAGGACGACGAGGACGAGGAGGACGAGGACGAGGACGACGAGGACGACGAGGACGAGGACGAGGACGACGAGGACGACGAGGACGAGGACGAGGACGACGAGGACGACGAGGACGACGAGGACGACGAGGACGACGAGGACGAGGACGAGGACCACGAGGACGACGAGGACGAGGACGACGAGGACGAGCACGACGAGGACGAGGACGACGAGGACGAGGACGACGAGGACGACGAGGACGAGGACGACGAGGACGAGGACGAGGACGACGAGGACGAGGACGACGAGGACGAGGACGACGAGGACGAGGACGAGGACGACGAGGACGAGGACGACGAGGACGACGAGGACGAGGACGAGGACGACGAGGACGAGGACGAGGACGACGAGGACGACGAGGACGAGGACGACGAGGACGACGAGGACGAGGACGACGAGGACGAGGACGAGGACGACGAGGACGAGGACGACGAGGACGAGGACGACGAGGACGAGGACGAGGACGACGAGGACGACGAGGACGAGGACGAGGACGACGAGGACGACGAGGACGAGGACGAGGACGACGAGGACGAGGACGAGGACGACGAGGACGACGAGGACGAGGACGAGGAGGACGAGGACGAGGACGACGAGGACGACGAGGACGACGAGGACGAGGACGACGAGGACGACGAGGACGACGAGGACGAGGACGAGGACGAGGACGACGAGGACGACGACGAGGACGAAGACGACGAGGACGAGGCCGACGAGGACGAGGACGAGGACGACGAGGACGACGACGACGACGACGAGGACGTGGACGACGAGGACGAGGATGACGAGGACGAGGACGAGGACGAGGACGACGAGGACGACGAGGACGAGGACGAGGACGACGAGGACGAGGACGAGGACGACGAGGACGAGGACGAGGACGACGAGGACGAGGACGACGAGGACGAGGACGACGAGGACGAGGACGACGAGGACGGGGACGACGAGGACGGGGACGACGAGGACGGGGACGACGAGGACGGGGACGACGAGGACGGGGACGACGGCGACGGGGACGACGACGACGGGGACGACGACGACGGGGACGACGATGACGGGGACGGGGACGACGGGGACGGGGACGACGGGGACGGGGACGACGGGGACGTGCACGACGGGGACGAGGACGATGAGGACGGTGAGGACGAGGACGACGAGTACGAGGACGACGAGGACGACGAAGACGACGTGTACGAGGACGACGAGGACGACGAGGACGACGAGGACGACGAGGACGACGAGGACGAGGACGACGAGGACGAGGACGACGAGGACGAGGAGGACGAGGACGAGGACGACGAGGACGACGAGGACGAGGACGAGGACGACGAGGACGACGAGGAACGAGGACGAGGACGACGAGGACGACGAGGACGACGAGGACGACGAGGACGACGAGGACGAGGACGAGGACCACGAGGACGAGGACGAGGACCACGAGGACGACGAGGACGAGGACGACGAGGACGAGCACGACGAGGACGAGGACGACGAGGACGAGGACGACGAGGACGACGAGGACGAGGACGACGAGGACGAGGACGAGGACGAGGACGACGAGGACGAGGACGACGAGGACGAGGACGACGAGGACGAGGACGACGAGGACGAGGACGACGAGGACGAGGACGACGAGGACGAGGACGACGAGGACGAGGACGACGAGGACGAGGACGACGAGGACGAGGACGACGAGGACGAGGACGACGAGGACGGGGACGACGAGGACGGGGACGACGATGACGGGGACGACGACAACGGGGACGACGACGACGGGGACGACGATGACGGGGACGGGGACGACGGGGACGGGGACGACGCGGACGGGGACGACGGGGACGGGCACGACGGGGACGAGGACGATGAGGACGGTGAGGACGAGGACGACGAGTACGAGGACGACGAGGACGACGAAGACGACGAGTACGAGGACGACGAGGACGACGAGGACGACGAGGACGACGAGGACGACGAGGACGAGGACGACGAGGACGAGGACGACGAGGACGAGGAGGACGAGGACGAGGACGACGAGGACGACGAGGACGAGGACGAGGACGACGAGGACGACGAGGAACGAGGACGAGGACGACGAGGACGACGAGGACGACGAGGACGACGAGGACGACGAGGACGAGGACGAGGACCACGAGGACGAGGACGAGGACCACGAGGACGACGAGGACGAGGACGACGAGGACGAGCACGACGAGGACGAGGACGACGAGGACGAGGACGACGAGGACGACGAGGACGAGGACGACGAGGACGACGAGCACGAGGACGACGAGGACGAGGACGAGGACGAGGACGACGAGGACGAGGACGACGAGGACGAGGACGACGAGGACGAGGACGACGAGGACGAGGACGACGAGGACGAGGACGACGAGGACGAGGACGACGAGGACGAGGACGACGAGGACGAGGACGACGAGGACGAGGACGACGAGGACGGGGACGACGAGGACGGGGACGACGAGGACGGGGACGACGACGACGGGGACGACGACGACGGGGACGACGACGACGGGGACGACGACGACGGGGACGACGATGACGGGGACGGGGACGACGGGGACGGGGACGACGCGGACGGGGACGACGGGGACGGGCACGACGGGGACGAGGACGATGAGGACGGTGAGGACGAGGACGACGAGTACGAGGACGACGAGGACGACGAGGACGACGAGGACGACGAGGACGACGAGGACGAGGACGACGAGGACGAGGACGACGAGGACGAGGACGACGAGGACGAGGACGACGAGGACGAGGAGGACGAGGACGAGGACGACGAGGACGACGAGGACGAGGACGAGGACGACGAGGACGACGAGGACGAGGACGAGGACGACGAGGACGACGAGGACGACGAGGACGACGAGGACGACGAGGACGAGGACGAGGACCACGAGGACGACGAGGACGAGGACGACGAGGACGAGCACGACGAGGACGAGGACGACGAGGACGAGGACGACGAGGACGACGAGGACGAGGACGACGAGGACGAGGACGAGGACGACGAGGACGAGGACGACGAGGACGAGGACGACGAGGACGAGGACGACGAGGACGAGGACGACGAGGACGAGGACGACGAGGACGAGGACGACGAGGACGACGAGGACGAGGACGACGAGGACGAAGACGAGGACGAGGACGACGAGGACGACGAGGACGAGGACGACGAGGACGAGGACGTCGTGGACGAGGACGACGACGACGAGGACGAGGACGAGGACGACGAGGACGAGGCCGACGAGGACGAGGACGAGGACGACGAGGACGACGACGACGACGACGAGGACGTGGACGACGAGGACGAGGATGACGAGGACGAGGACGAGGACGACGAGGACGAGGACGAGGACGACGAGGACGACGAGGACGAGGACGACGAGGACAAGGACGACGAGGACGAGGACGACGAGGACGAGGACGACGAGGACGACGAGGACGAGGACGACGAGGACGACGAGGACGAGGACGACGAGGACGACGGGGACGAGGACGACGACGACGACGAGGACGAGGACGAGGACGACGAGGACGACGAGGTCGAGGACGACGAGGACTACGAGGACGAGGACGAGGACGACGAGGACGACGAGGACGAGGACGACGAGGACGAGGACGACGAGGACGAGGACGACGAGGACGAGGACGACGAGGACGAGGACGACGTGGACGACGAGGACGAGGACGACGATGACGGGGACGTCGTGGACGACGAGGACGAGGACGAGGACGACGAGGACGACGAGGACGACGAGGACGAGGACGAGGACGTCGAGGACGACGAGGACGAGGACGAGGACGACGAGGACGAGGACGACGAGGACGAGGACGAGGACGACGAGGATGACGAGGACGAGGACGACGAGGACGACGAGTACGAGGACGAGGACGACGAGGACGAGGACGACGAGGACGACGAGGACGAGGACGACGCGGACGAGGACGACGAGGACAAGGACGACGAGGACGAGGACGACGAGGACGAGGACGACGAGGACGACGAGGACGACGAGGACGAGGACGACGAGGACGAGGACGACGAGGACGAGGACGACGAGGACGAGGACGACGAGGACGAGGACGATGAGGACGAAGACGACGAGGACGAGGACGACGAGGACAAGGACGACGAGGACGAGGACGACGAGGACGAGGACGACGAGGACGACGAGGACGACGAGGACGAGGACGACGAGGACGAGGACGACGAGGACGAGGACGACGAGGACGAGGACGACGAGGACGACGAGGACGAGGACGACGAGGACGAGGACGACGACGACGAGGACGACGACGACGAGGACGGCGACGACGGGGACGACGATGACGGGGACGGGGACGACGATGACGGGGACGGGGACGACGGGGACGTGGACGACGGGGACGGGGACAACGGGGACGAGGACGACGAGGACGACGAGGACGAGGACGACGAGGACGACGAGGACGACGAGGACGAGGACGACGAGGACGAGGACGACGAGGACGAGGACGACGACGACGAGGACGAGGACGACGAGGACGAGGACGACGAGGACGAGGACGACGAGGACGAGGACGACGAGGACGAGGACGACGAGGACGAGGACGACGAGGACGAGGACGACGAGGACGAGGACGACGAGGACGAGGACGACGAGGACGAGGACGACGAGGACGAGGACGACGAGGACGGGGACGACGAGGACGGGGACGACGACGACGGGGACGACGACGACGGGGACGACGACGACGGGGACGACGATGACGGGGACGGGGACGACGGGGACGGGGACGACGGGGACGGGCACGACGGGGACGAGGACGATGAGGACGGTGAGGACGAGGACGACGAGTACGAGGACGACGAGGACGACGAGGACGACGAGGACGACGAGGACGACGAGGACGACGAGGACGAGGACGACGAGGACGAGGACGACGAGGACGAGGAGGACGAGGACGAGGACGACGAGAACGACGAGGACGAGGACGAGGACGACGAGGACGACGAGGACGAGGACGAGGACGACGAGGACGACGAGGACGACGAGGACGAGGACGACGAGGACGAGGACGACGAGGACGAGGACGACGAGGACGAGGACGACGAGGACGAGGACGACGAGGACGAGGACGACGAGGACGAGGACGACGAGGACGAGGACGACGAGGACGAGGACGACGAGGACGAGGACGACGAGGACGAGGACGACGAGGACGAGGACGACGAGGACGAGGACGACGAGGACGAGGACGACGAGGACGAGGACGACGAGGACGACGAGGACGAGGACGAGGACGAGGACGACGAGGACGAGGACGACGAGGACGAGGACGACGAGGACGAGGACGACGAGGACGAGGACGACGAGGACGGGGACGACGAGGACGGGGACGACGAGGACGGGGACGACGAGGACGGGGACGACGACGACGGGGACGACGACGACGGGGACGACGATGACGGGGACGGGGACGACGGGGACGGGGACGACGCGGACGGGGACGACGGGGACGGGGACGACGGGGACGGGCACGACGGGGACGAGGACGATGAGGACGGTGAGGACGAGGACGACGAGTACGAGGACGACGAGGACGACGAGGACGACGAGGACGACGAGGACGACGAGGACGACGAGGACGAGGACGAGGACGACGAGGACGACGAGGACGAGGACGAGGACGACGAGGACGACGAGGACGACGAGGACGACGAGGACGACGAGGACGAGGACGAGGACCACGAGGACGACGAGGACGAGGACGACGAGGACGAGCACGACGAGGACGAGGACGACGAGGACGAGGACGACGAGGTCGACGAGGACGAGGACGACGAGGACGAGGACGAGGACGACGAGGACGAGGACGACGAGGACGAGGACGACGAGGACGAGGACGTCGAGGACGAGGACGAGGACGACGAGGACGACGAGGACGAGGACGAGGACGACGAGGACGAGGACGAGGACGACGAGGACGACGAGGACGAGGACGAGGACCACGAGGACGACGAGGACGAGGAGGACGAGGACGAGGACGACGAGGACGACGAGGACGAGGACGAGGACGACGAGGACGACGAGGACGCGGACGACGAGGACGACGAGGACGAGGACGACGAGGACGACGAGGACGAGGACGAGGACGAGGACGACGAGGACGACGACGAGGACGAGGACGACGAGGACGAGGCCGACGAGGACGAGGACGAGGACGACGAGGACGACGACGACGACGACGAGGACGTGGACGACGAGGACGAGGATGACGAGGACGAGGACGAGGACGAGGACGACGAGGACGACGAGGACGAGGACGAGGACGACGAGGACGACGAGGACGAGGACGAGGACGACGAGGACGAGGACGAGGACGACGAGGACGACGAGGACGAGGACGAGGACGAGGACGACGAGGACGACGAGGACGAGGACGACGAGGACGAGGACGACGAGGACGACGAGGACGAGGACGACGACGACGACGGGGACGAGGACGACGACGACGACGAGGACGAGGACGAGGACGAGGACGACGAGGACGAGGACGAGGACGACGAGGACGAGGACGAGGACGACGAGGACGACGAGGACGAGGACGACGAGGACGGGGACGACGAGGACGGGGACGACGAGGACGGGGACGACGAGGACGGGGACGACGAGGACGGGGACGACGAGGACGAGGACGACGAGGACGAGGACGACGAGGACGAGGACGACGAGGACGAGGACGACGAGGACGAGGACGACGAGGACGAGGACGACGAGGACGACGAGGACGACGAGGACGACGAGGACGACGAGGACGACGAGGACGAGGACGACGAGGACGAGGACGACGAGGACGAGGACGACGAGGACGAGGAGGACGAGGACGAGGACGACGAGAACGACGAGGACGAGGACGAGGACGACGAGGACGACGAGGACGAGGACGAGGACGACGAGGACGACGAGGACGACGAGGACGAGGACGACGAGGACGAGGACGAGGACGAGGACGACGAGGACGAGGACGACGAGGACGAGGACGACGAGGACGAGGACGACGAGGACGAGGACGACGAGGACGAGGACGACGAGGACGAGGACGACGAGGACGAGGACGACGAGGACGAGGACGACGAGGACGAGGACGACGAGGACGACGAGGACGAGGACGGCGAGGACGAGGACGAGGACGAGGACGACGAGGACGAGGACGACGAGGACGAGGACGACGAGGACGAGGACGACGAGGACGAGGACGACGAGGACGGGGACGACGAGGACGGGGACGACGAGGACGGGGACGACGAGGACGGGGACGACGACGACGGGGACGACGACGACGGGGACGGGGACGACGGGGACGGGGACGACGGGGACGGGGGCGACGCGGACGGGGACGACGGGGACGGGCACGACGGGGACGAGGACGATGAGGACGGTGAGGACGAGGACGACGAGTACGAGGACGACGAGGACGACGAGGACGACGAGGACGACGAGGACGACGAGGACGAGGACGAGGACGACGAGGACGACGAGGACGAGGACGAGGACGACGAGGACGACGAGGACGAGGACGAGGACGACGAGGACGACGAGGACGACGAGGACGACGAGGACGACGAGGACGAGGACGAGGACCACGAGGACGACGAGGACGAGGACGACGAGGACGAGCACGACGAGGACGAGGACGACGAGGACGAGGACGACGAGGTCGACGAGGACGAGGACGACGAGGACGAGGACGAGGACGACGAGGACGAGGACGACGAGGACGAGGACGACGAGGACGAGGACGTCGAGGACGAGGACGAGGACGACGAGGACGACGAGGACGAGGACGAGGACGACGAGGACGACGAGGACGAGGACGAGGACGACGAGGACGAGGACGAGGACGACGAGGACGACGAGGACGAGGACGAGGACCACGAGGACGACGAGGACGAGGAGGACGAGGACGAGGACGACGAGGACGACGAGGACGAGGACGAGGACGACGAGGACGACGAGGACGAGGACGACGAGGACGACGAGGACGAGGACGACGAGGACGACGAGGACGAGGACGAGGACGAGGACGACGAGGACGACGACGAGGACGAGGACGAAGAGGACGAGGCCGACGAGGACGAGGACGAGGACGACGAGGACGACGACGACGACGACGAGGACGTGGACGACGAGGACGAGGATGACGAGGACGAGGACGAGGACGAGGACGACGAGGACGACGAGGACGAGGACGAGGACGACGAGGACGACGAGGACGAGGACGAGGACGACGAGGACGACGAGGACGAGGACGAGGACGAGGACGACGAGGACGACGAGGACGAGGACGACGAGGACGAGGACGACGAGGACGACGAGGACGAGGACGACGACGACGACGGGGACGAGGACGACGACGACGACGAGGACGAGGACGAGGACGAGGACGACGAGGACGAGGACGAGGACGACGAGGACGAGGACGAGGACGACGAGGACGACGAGGACGAGGACGACGAGGACGGGGACGACGAGGACGGGGACGACGAGGACGGGGACGACGAGGACGGGGACGACGAGGACGGGGACGACGAGGACGAGGACGACGAGGACGAGGACGACGAGGACGAGGACGACGAGGACGAGGACGACGAGGACGAGGACGACGAGGACGAGGACGAGGACGACGAGGACGAGGACGAGGACGACGAGGACGAGGACGAGGACGACGAGGACGAGGACGAGGACGACGAGGACGAGGACGAGGACGACGAGGACGACGAGGACGAGGACGACGAGGACGAGGACGAGGACGACGAGGACGAGGACGACGAGGACGAGGACGAGGACGAGGACGAGGAGGACGAGGCCGACGAGGACGAGGACGAGGACGACGAGGACGACGACGACGACGACGAGGACGTGGACGACGAGGACGAGGATGACGAGGACGAGGACGAGGACGAGGACGACGAGGACGACGAGGACGAGGACGACGAGGACGACGACGACGACGAGGACGAGGACGACGAGGACGAGGACGACGAGGACGAGGACGACGAGGACGAGGACGACGAGGACGAGGACGACGAGGACGAGGACGACGAGGATGACGAGGACGAGGACGACGAGGACGACGAGTACGAGGACGAGGACGACGAGGACGAGGACGACGAGGACGACGAGGACGAGGACGACGCGGACGAGGACGACGAGGACGACGAGGACAAGGACGACGAGGACGAGGACGACGAGGACGAGGACGACGAGGACGACGAGGACGAGGACGACGAGGACGAGGACGACGAGGACGACGAGGACGACGAGGACGACGAGGACGAGGACGAGGACGACGAGAACGACGAGGACGAGGACGACGAGGACGACGAGGACGACGAGGACGACGAGGACGACGAGGACGAGGACGAGGACGACGAGGACGAGGACGACGAGGACGAGGACGACGAGGACGAGGACGACGAGGACGAGGACGACGAGGACGAGGACGACGAGGACGAGGACGACGAGGACGAGGACGACGAGGACGAGGACGACGAGGACGAGGACGACGAGGACGAGGACGACGAGGACGAGGACGAGGACGACGAGGATGACGAGGACGAGGACGACGAGGACGACGAGTACGAGGACGAGGACGACGAGGACGAGGACGACGAGGACGACGAGGACGAGGACGACGAGGACGAGGACGACGAGGACGACGAGGACGAGGACGACGAGGACGACGAGGACGACGAGGACGAGGACGACGAGGACGACGAGGACGACGAGGACGACGAGGACGACGAGGACGACGAGGACGACGAGGACGACGAGGACGAGGACGAGGACGACGAGAACGACGAGGACGAGGACGACGAGGACGACGAGGACGAGGACGACGAGGACGACGAGGACGACGAGGACGACGAGGACGAGGACGGCGAGGACGAGGACGACGAGGACGAGGAGGACGAGGACGGGGACGACGAGGACGAGGACGACGAGGACGAGGAGAACGAGGACGGGGACGACGAGGACGAGGACGACGAGGTCGAGGACGACGAGGACGAGGACGACGAGGACGAGGACGACGAGGACGACGAGGACGACGAGGACGACGAGGACGACGAGGACGACGAGGACGACGAGGACGACGAGGACGACGAGGACGAGGACGAGGACGACGAGGACGACGAGGACGACGAGGACGAGGACGACGAGGACGACGAGGACGAGGACGACGAGGACGAGGACGAGGACGACGAGGACGACGAGGAGGAGGACGACGAGGATGACGAGGACGAGGACGACGAGGACGACGAGGACGAGGACGACGAGGACGAGGACGACGAGGACGAGGACGAGGACGACGAGGACGAGGACGAGGACGACGAGGACGAGGACGAGGACGACGAGGACGAGGACGACGAGGACGACGAGGACGAGGACGACGAGGACGAGGACGACGAGGACGACGAGGACGAGGACGACGAGGACGAGGACGACGAGGACGAGGACGACGAGGACCAGGACGACGAGGACGAGGACGACGAGGACGAGGACGATGAGGACGAGGACGACGAGGACGAGGACGATGAGGACGAGGACGACGAGGACGAGGACGACGAGGACGACGAGGACGAGGACGAGGACGACGAGGACGACGAGGACGAGGACGGCGAGGACGAGGACGACGAGGACGAGGAGGACGAGGACGGGGCCGACGAGGACGAGGACGACGAGGTCGAGGACGACGACGACGACGACGAGGACGTGGACGACGAGGACGAGGACGACGAGGACGAGGACGACGAGGACGACGAGGACGAGGACGACGAGGACGACGAGGACGACGAGGACGAGGACGACGAGGACGACGAGGACGACGAGGACGACGAGGACGACGAGGACGAGGACGAGGACGACGAGGACGACGAAGACGAGGACGACGAGGACGACGAGGACGAGGACGACGAGGACGACGAGGACGAGGACGACGAGGACGACGAGGACGAGGACGAGGACGACGAGGACGAGGACGAGGACGACGAGGACGACGAGGAGGAGGACGACGAGGATGACGAGGACGAGGACGACGAGGACGAGGACGACGAGGACGAGGACGAGGACGACGAGGACGACGAGGACGACGAGGACGAGGACGACGAGGACGAGGACGACGAGGACGAGGACGACGACGACGACGAGGACGAGGACGACGAGGACGACGAGGACGAGGACGACGAGGACGAGGACGACGAGGACGAGGACGACGAGGACGAGGACGACGAGGACGAGGACGACGAGGACGAGGACGACGAGGACGAGGACGACGAGGACGAGGACGACGAGGACGAGGACGACGAGGACGAGGACGACGAGGACGAGGACGACGACGACGGGGACGGGAACGACGGGGACGTGGACGACGGGGACGGGGACGACGGGGACGACGGGGACGAGGACGACGAGGACGACGAGGACGACGAGGACGAGGACGACGAGGACGACGAGGACGACGAGGACGACGAGGACGAGGACGACGAGGACGAGGACGACGAGGACGAGGAAGACGAGGACGAGGACGACGAGGACGAGGACGACGAGGACGAGGACGACGAGGACGAGGACGACGAGGACGAGGACGACGAGGACGAGGACGACGAGGACGAGGACGACGAGGACGAGGACGACGAGGACGAGGACGACGAGGACGAGGATGACGAGGACGAGGACGACGAGGACGAGGACGACGAGGACGAGGACGACGAGGACGAGGACGTCGAGGACGAGGACGACGAGGACGAGGGCGACGAGGACGAGGACGACGAGGACGAGGACGACGGGGACGAGGACGACGAGGACGAGGACGACGAGGACGACGAGGACGAGGACGACGAGGACGAGGACGATGAGGACGAGGACGGCGAGGACGAGGACGACGAGGACGACGAGGACGAGGACGAGGACGACGAGGACGACGAGGACGAGGACGGCGAGGACGAGGACGACGAGGACGAGGAGGACGAGGACGGGGACGACGAGGACGACGAGGTCGAGGACGACGACGACGACGACGAGGACGTGGACGACGAGGACGAGGACGACGAGGACGAGGACGAGGACGACGAGGACGAGGACGACGAGGACGAGGACGACGAGGACGACGAGGACGAGGACGAGGACGACGAGGACGACGAGGACGAGGACGGCGAGGACGAGGACGACGAGGACGAGGAGGACGAGGACGGGGACGACGAGGACGAGGACGACGAGGTCGAGGACGACGACGACGACGACGAGGACGTGGACGATGAGGACGAGGACGACGAGGACGAGGACGACGAGGACGACGAGGACGAGGACGACGAGGACGACGAGGACGACGAGGACGAGGACAACGAGGACGACGAGGACGACGAGGACGAGGACGACGAGGACGAGGACGACGAGGACGAGGACGACGACGACGGGGACGGGGACGACGGGGACGTGGACGACGGGGACGAGGACGACGAGGACGACGAAGACGAGGACGACGAGGACGAGGACGAGGACGACGAGGACGACGAGGACGAGGACGACGAGGATGACGAGGGCGAGGACGACGAGGACGACGAGGACGACGAGGACGAGGACGACGAGGACGACGAGGACGACGAGGACGAGGACGACGAGGACGACGAGGACGAGGACGACGACGACGACGAGGACGACGAGGACGAGGACGACGAGGACGACGAGGACGACGAGGACGACGAGGACGACGAGGACGACGAGGACGACGAGGACGAGGACGACGAGGACGACGAGGACGAGGACGACGAGGACGACGAGGACGAGGACGACGAGGACGACGAGGACGAGGACGAGGACGACGAGGACGACGAGGACGAGGACGACGAGGACGACGAGGACGAGGACGACGAGGACGAGGACGACGAGGACGAGGACGACGAGGACGAGGACGACGAGGACGAGGACGACGAGGACGAGGACGACGAGGACGAGGACGACGAGGACGAGGACGACGAGGACGAGGACGACGAGGACGAGGACGACGAGGACGAGGACGACGAGGACGAGGACGACGACGACGACGAGGACGAGGACGACGAGGACGAGGACGACGAGGACGAGGACGACGAGGACGAGGACGAGGACGACGAGGACGAGGACGACGAGGACGAGGACGACGAGGACGAGGACGACGAGGACGAGGACGAGGACGACGAGGACGAGGACGACGAGGACGAGGACGACGAGGACGAGGACGACGAGGACGAGGACGACGAGGACGACGAGGACGAGGACGACGAGGACGAGGACGAGGACGAGGACGACGAGGACGAGGACGACGAGGACGAGGACGACGAGGACGAGGACGACGAGGACGGGGACGACGAGGACGGGGACGACGATGACGGGGACGGGGACGACGGGGACGGGGACGACGCGGACGGGGACGACGGGGACGGGCACGACGGGGACGAGGACGATGAGGACGGTGAGGACGAGGACGACGAGTACGAGGACGACGAGGACGACGAGGACGACGAGGACGACGAGGACGACGAGGACGAGGACGAGGACGACGAGGACGACGAGGACGAGGACGAGGACGACGAGGACGACGAGGACGAGGACGAGGACGACGAGGACGACGAGGACGAGGACGAGGACGACGAGGACGACGAGGACGACGAGGACGACGAGGACGAGGACGAGGACCACGAGGACGACGAGGACGAGGACGACGAGGACGAGCACGACGAGGACGAGGACGACGAGGACGAGGACGACGAGGTCGACGAGGACGAGGACGACGAGGACGAGGACGAGGACGACGAGGACGAGGACGACGAGGACGAGGACGACGAGGACGAGGACGTCGAGGACGAGGACGAGGACGACGAGGACGACGAGGACGAGGACGAGGACGACGAGGACGACGAGGACGACGAGGACGAGGACGAGGACGACGAGGACGACGAGGACGAGGACGAGGACCACGAGGACGACGAGGACGAGGAGGACGAGGACGAGGACGACGAGGACGACGAGGACGAGGACGAGGACGACGAGGACGACGAGGACGAGGACGACGAGGACGACGAGGACGAGGACGACGAGGACGACGAGGACGAGGACGAGGACGAGGACGACGAGGACGACGACGAGGACGAGGACGACGAGGACGAGGCCGACGAGGACGAGGACGAGGACGACGAGGACGACGACGACGACGACGAGGACGTGGACGACGAGGACGAGGACGACGAGGACGAGGACGAGGACGAGGACGACGAGGACGACGAGGACGAAGACGAGGACGAGGACGAGGACGACGAGGACGAGGACGAGGACGACGAGGACGACGAGGACGAGGACGAGGACGAGGACGACGAGGACGACGAGGACGAGGACGACGAGGACGAGGACGACGAGGACGAGGACGACGAGGACGACGAGGACGACGAGGACGAGGACGACGAGGACGACGAGGACGACGAGGACGACGAGGACGAGGACGACGAGGACGAGGACGACGAGGACGAGGACGACGAGGACGAGGAAGACGAGGACGAGGACGACGAGGACGAGGACGACGAGGACGAGGACGACGAGGACGAGGACGACGAGGACGAGGACGACGAGGACGAGGACGACGAGGACGAGGACGACGAGGACGAGGACGACGAGGACGAGGACGACGAGGACGAGGATGACGAGGACGAGGACGACGAGGACGAGGACGACGAGGACGAGGACGACGAGGACGAGGACGTCGAGGACGAGGACGACGAGGACGAGGGCGACGAGGACGAGGACGACGAGGACGAGGACGACGGGGACGAGGACGACGAGGACGAGGACGACGAGGACGACGAGGACGAGGACGACGAGGACGAGGACGATGAGGACGAGGACGGCGAGGACGAGGACGACGAGGACGACGAGGACGAGGACGAGGACGACGAGGACGACGAGGACGAGGACGGCGAGGACGAGGACGACGAGGACGAGGAGGACGAGGACGGGGACGACGAGGACGACGAGGTCGAGGACGACGACGACGACGACGAGGACGTGGACGACGAGGACGAGGACGACGAGGACGAGGACGAGGACGACGAGGACGAGGACGACGAGGACGAGGACGACGAGGACGACGAGGACGAGGACGAGGACGACGAGGACGACGAGGACGAGGACGGCGAGGACGAGGACGACGAGGACGAGGAGGACGAGGACGGGGACGACGAGGAGGAGGACGACGAGGTCGAGGACGACGACGACGACGACGAGGACGTGGACGATGAGGACGAGGACGACGAGGACGAGGACGACGAGGACGACGAGGACGAGGACGACGAGGACGACGAGGACGACGAGGACGAGGACGACGAGGACGACGAGGACGACGAGGACGAGGACGACGAGGACGAGGACGACGAGGACGAGGACGACGACGACGGGGACGGGGACGACGGGGACGTGGACGACGGGGACGACGACGACGAGGACGACGAAGACGAGGACGACGAGGACGACGAGGACGAGGACGAGGACGACGAGGACGAGGACGAGGACGACGAGGACGACGAGGACGAGGACGACGAGGATGACGAGGGCGAGGACGACGAGGACGACGAGGACGACGAGGACGAGGACGACGAGGACGACGAGGACGACGAGGACGAGGACGACGAGGACGACGAGGACGAGGACGACGAGGACGACGAGGACGACGAGGACGAGGACGACGAGGACGACGAGGACGACGAGGACGACGAGGACGACGAGGACGACGAGGACGACGAGGACGAGGACGGCGAGGACGACGAGGACGAGGACGACGAGGACGACGAGGACGAGGACGACGAGGACGACGAGGACGAGGACGACGAGGACGACGAGGACGAGGACGAGGACGACGAGGACGACGAGGACGAGGACGACGAGGACGACGAGGACGAGGACGACGAGGACGAGGACGACGAGGACGAGGACGACGAGGACGAGGACGACGAGGACGAGGACGACGAGGACGAGGACGACGAGGACGAGGACGACGAGGACGAGGACGACGAGGACGAGGACGACGAGGACGAGGACGACGAGGACGAGGACGACGACGACGACGAGGACGAGGAGGCCGAGGACGAGGACGACGAGGACGAGGACGACGAGGACGAGGACGACGAGGACGAGGACGAGGACGACGAGGACGAGGACGACGAGGACGAGGACGACGAGGACGAGGACGACGAGGACGAGGACGACGAGGACGAGGACGACGAGGACGAGGACGACGAGGACGAGGACGACGAGGACGAGGACGACGAGGACGAGGACGACGAGGACGAGGACGACGAGGACGACGAGGACGAGGACGACGAGGACGAGGACGAGGACGAGGACGACGAGGACGAGGACGACGAGGACGAGGACGACGAGGACGAGGACGACGAGGACGACGAGGACGAGGACGACGAGGACGGGGACGACGAGGACGGGGACGACGATGACGGGGACGGGGACGACGGGGACGGGGACGACGCGGACGGGGACGACGGGGACGGGCACGACGGGGACGAGGACGATGAGGACGGTGAGGACGAGGACGACGAGTACGAGGACGACGAGGACGACGAGGACGACGAGGACGACGAGGACGACGAGGACGAGGACGAGGACGACGAGGACGACGAGGACGAGGACGAGGACGACGAGGACGACGAGGACGAGGACGAGGACGACGAGGACGACGAGGACGACGAGGACGACGAGGACGAGGACGAGGACCACGAGGACGACGAGGACGAGGACGACGAGGACGAGCACGACGAGGACGAGGACGACGAGGACGAGGACGACGAGGTCGACGAGGACGAGGACGACGAGGACGAGGACGACGAGGACGAGGAAGACGAGGACGAGGACGACGAGGACGAGGACGACGAGGACGAGGACGACGAGGACGAGGACGACGAGGACGAGGACGACGAGGACGAGGACGACGAGGACGAGGACGACGAGGACGAGGACGACGAGGACGAGGACGACGAGGACGAGGATGACGAGGACGAGGACGACGAGGACGAGGACGACGAGGACGAGGACGACGAGGACGAGGACGTCGAGGACGAGGACGACGAGGACGAGGGCGACGAGGACGAGGACGACGAGGACGAGGACGACGGGGACGAGGACGACGAGGACGAGGACGACGAGGACGACGAGGACGAGGACGACGAGGACGAGGACGATGAGGACGAGGACGGCGAGGACGAGGACGACGAGGACGACGAGGACGAGGACGAGGACGACGAGGACGACGAGGACGAGGACGGCGAGGACGAGGACGACGAGGACGAGGAGGACGAGGACGGGGACGACGAGGACGACGAGGTCGAGGACGACGACGACGACGACGAGGACGTGGACGACGAGGACGAGGACGACGAGGACGAGGACGAGGACGACGAGGACGAGGACGACGAGGACGAGGACGACGAGGACGACGAGGACGAGGACGAGGACGACGAGGACGACGAGGACGAGGACGGCGAGGACGAGGACGACGAGGACGAGGAGGACGAGGACGGGGACGACGAGGACGAGGACGACGAGGTCGAGGACGACGACGACGACGACGAGGACGTGGACGATGAGGACGAGGACGACGAGGACGAGGACGACGAGGACGACGAGGACGAGGACGACGAGGACGACGAGGACGACGAGGACGAGGACAACGAGGACGACGAGGACGACGAGGACGAGGACGACGAGGACGAGGACGACGAGGACGAGGACGACGACGACGGGGACGGGGACGACGGGGACGTGGACGACGGGGACGAGGACGACGAGGACGACGAAGACGAGGACGACGAGGACGAGGACGAGGACGACGAGGACGACGAGGACGAGGACGACGAGGATGACGAGGGCGAGGACGACGAGGACGACGAGGACGACGAGGACGAGGACGACGAGGACGACGAGGACGACGAGGACGAGGACGACGAGGACGACGAGGACGAGGACGACGACGACGACGAGGACGACGAGGACGAGGACGACGAGGACGACGAGGACGACGAGGACGACGAGGACGACGAGGACGACGAGGACGACGAGGACGAGGACGACGAGGACGACGAGGACGAGGACGACGAGGACGACGAGGACGAGGACGACGAGGACGACGAGGACGAGGACGAGGACGACGAGGACGACGAGGACGAGGACGACGAGGACGACGAGGACGAGGACGACGAGGACGAGGACGACGAGGACGAGGACGACGAGGACGAGGACGACGAGGACGAGGACGACGAGGACGAGGACGACGAGGACGAGGACGACGAGGACGAGGACGACGAGGACGAGGACGACGAGGACGAGGACGACGAGGACGAGGACGACGAGGACGAGGACGACGACGACGACGAGGACGAGGACGACGAGGACGAGGACGACGAGGACGAGGACGACGAGGACGAGGACGAGGACGACGAGGACGAGGACGACGAGGACGAGGACGACGAGGACGAGGACGACGAGGACGAGGACGAGGACGACGAGGACGAGGACGACGAGGACGTAGACGACGAGGACGAGGACGACGAGGACGAGGACGACGAGGACGACGAGGACGAGGACGACGAGGACGAGGACGAGGACGAGGACGACGAGGACGAGGACGACGAGGACGAGGACGACGAGGACGAGGACGACGAGGACGGGGACGACGAGGACGGGGACGACGATGACGGGGACGGGGACGACGGGGACGGGGACGACGCGGACGGGGACGACGGGGACGGGCACGACGGGGACGAGGACGATGAGGACGGTGAGGACGAGGACGACGAGTACGAGGACGACGAGGACGACGAGGACGACGAGGACGACGAGGACGACGAGGACGACGAGGACGACGAGGACGAGGACGAGGACGACGAGGACGACGAGGACGAGGACGAGGACGACGAGGACGACGAGGACGAGGACGAGGACGACGAGGACGACGAGGACGAGGACGAGGACGACGAGGACGACGAGGACGACGAGGACGACGAGGACGAGGACGAGGACCACGAGGACGACGAGGACGAGGACGACGAGGACGAGCACGACGAGGACGAGGACGACGAGGACGAGGACGACGAGGTCGACGAGGACGAGGACGACGAGGACGAGGACGAGGACGACGAGGACGAGGACGACGAGGACGAGGACGACGAGGACGAGGACGTCGAGGACGAGGACGAGGACGACGAGGACGACGAGGACGAGGACGAGGACGACGAGGACGACGAGGACGACGAGGACGAGGACGAGGACGACGAGGACGACGAGGACGAGGACGAGGACCACGAGGACGACGAGGACGAGGAGGACGAGGACGAGGACGACGAGGACGACGAGGACGAGGACGAGGACGACGAGGACGACGAGGACGAGGACGACGAGGACGACGAGGACGAGGACGACGAGGACGACGAGGACGAGGACGAGGACGAGGACGACGAGGACGACGACGAGGACGAGGACGACGAGGACGAGGCCGACGAGGACGAGGACGAGGACGACGAGGACGACGACGACGACGACGAGGACGTGGACGACGAGGACGAGGACGACGAGGACGAGGACGAGGACGAGGACGACGAGGACGACGAGGACGAAGACGAGGACGAGGACGAGGACGACGAGGACGAGGACGAGGACGACGAGGACGACGAGGACGAGGACGAGGACGAGGACGACGAGGACGACGAGGACGAGGACGACGAGGACGAGGACGACGAGGACGAGGACGACGAGGACGACGAGGACGACGAGGACGAGGACGACGAGGACGACGAGGACGACGAGGACGACGAGGACGAGGACGACGAGGACGAGGACGACGAGGACGAGGACGACGAGGACGAGGAAGACGAGGACGAGGACGACGAGGACGAGGACGACGAGGACGAGGACGACGAGGACGAGGACGACGAGGACGAGGACGACGAGGACGAGGACGACGAGGACGAGGACGACGAGGACGAGGACGACGAGGACGAGGACGACGAGGACGAGGATGACGAGGACGAGGACGACGAGGACGAGGACGACGAGGACGAGGACGACGAGGACGAGGACGTCGAGGACGAGGACGACGAGGACGAGGGCGACGAGGACGAGGACGACGAGGACGAGGACGACGGGGACGAGGACGACGAGGACGAGGACGACGAGGACGACGAGGACGAGGACGACGAGGACGAGGACGATGAGGACGAGGACGGCGAGGACGAGGACGACGAGGACGACGAGGACGAGGACGAGGACGACGAGGACGACGAGGACGAGGACGGCGAGGACGAGGACGACGAGGACGAGGAGGACGAGGACGGGGACGACGAGGACGACGAGGTCGAGGACGACGACGACGACGACGAGGACGTGGACGACGAGGACGAGGACGACGAGGACGAGGACGAGGACGACGAGGACGAGGACGACGAGGACGAGGACGACGAGGACGACGAGGACGAGGACGAGGACGACGAGGACGACGAGGACGAGGACGGCGAGGACGAGGACGACGAGGACGAGGAGGACGAGGACGGGGACGACGAGGAGGAGGACGACGAGGTCGAGGACGACGACGACGACGACGAGGACGTGGACGATGAGGACGAGGACGACGAGGACGAGGACGACGAGGACGACGAGGACGAGGACGACGAGGACGACGAGGACGACGAGGACGAGGACGACGAGGACGACGAGGACGACGAGGACGAGGACGACGAGGACGAGGACGACGAGGACGAGGACGACGACGACGGGGACGGGGACGACGGGGACGTGGACGACGGGGACGAGGACGACGAGGACGACGAAGACGAGGACGACGAGGACGACGAGGACGAGGACGAGGACGACGAGGACGAGGACGAGGACGACGAGGACGACGAGGACGAGGACGACGAGGATGACGAGGGCGAGGACGACGAGGACGACGAGGACGACGAGGACGAGGACGACGAGGACGACGAGGACGACGAGGACGAGGACGACGAGGACGACGAGGACGAGGACGACGAGGACGACGAGGACGACGAGGACGAGGACGACGAGGACGACGAGGACGACGAGGACGACGAGGACGACGAGGACGACGAGGACGACGAGGACGAGGACGGCGAGGACGACGAGGACGAGGACGACGAGGACGACGAGGACGAGGACGACGAGGACGACGAGGACGAGGACGACGAGGACGACGAGGACGAGGACGAGGACGACGAGGACGACGAGGACGAGGACGACGAGGACGACGAGGACGAGGACGACGAGGACGAGGACGACGAGGACGAGGACGACGAGGACGAGGACGACGAGGACGAGGACGACGAGGACGAGGACGACGAGGACGAGGACGACGAGGACGAGGACGACGAGGACGAGGACGACGAGGACGAGGACGACGAGGACGAGGACGACGACGACGACGAGGACGAGGAGGCCGAGGACGAGGACGACGAGGACGAGGACGACGAGGACGAGGACGACGAGGACGAGGACGAGGACGACGAGGACGAGGACGACGAGGACGAGGACGACGAGGACGAGGACGACGAGGACGAGGACGACGAGGACGAGGACGACGAGGACGAGGACGACGAGGACGAGGACGACGAGGACGAGGACGACGAGGACGAGGACGACGAGGACGAGGACGACGAGGACGACGAGGACGAGGACGACGAGGACGAGGACGAGGACGAGGACGACGAGGACGAGGACGACGAGGACGAGGACGACGAGGACGAGGACGACGAGGACGACGAGGACGAGGACGACGAGGACGGGGACGACGAGGACGGGGACGACGATGACGGGGACGGGGACGACGGGGACGGGGACGACGCGGACGGGGACGACGGGGACGGGCACGACGGGGACGAGGACGATGAGGACGGTGAGGACGAGGACGACGAGTACGAGGACGACGAGGACGACGAGGACGACGAGGACGACGAGGACGACGAGGACGAGGACGAGGACGACGAGGACGACGAGGACGAGGACGAGGACGACGAGGACGACGAGGACGAGGACGAGGACGACGAGGACGACGAGGACGACGAGGACGACGAGGACGAGGACGAGGACCACGAGGACGACGAGGACGAGGACGACGAGGACGAGCACGACGAGGACGAGGACGACGAGGACGAGGACGACGAGGTCGACGAGGACGAGGACGACGAGGACGAGGACGAGGACGACGAGGACGAGGACGACGAGGACGAGGACGACGAGGACGAGGACGTCGAGGACGAGGACGAGGACGACGAGGACGACGAGGACGACGAGGACGAGGACGAGGACCACGAGGACGACGAGGACGAGGAGGACGAGGACGAGGACGACGAGGACGACGAGGACGAGGACGAGGACGACGAGGACGACGAGGACGAGGACGACGAGGACGACGAGGACGAGGACGACGAGGACGACGAGGACGAGGACGAGGACGAGGACGACGAGGACGACGACGAGGACGAGGACGACGAGGACGAGGCCGACGAGGACGAGGACGAGGACGACGAGGACGACGACGACGACGACGAGGACGTGGACGACGAGGACGAGGACGACGAGGACGAGGACGAGGACGAGGACGACGAGGACGACGAGGACGAGGACGAGGACGAGGACGAGGACGACGAGGACGAGGACGAGGACGACGAGGACGACGAGGACGAGGACGAGGACGAGGACGACGAGGACGACGAGGACGAGGACGACGAGGACGAGGACGACGAGGACGACGAGGACGAGGACGACGACGACGACGGGGACGAGGACGACGACGACGACGAGGACGAGGACGAGGACGAGGACGACGAGGACGAGGACGAGGACGACGAGGACGAGGACGAGGACGACGAGGACGACGAGGACGAGGACGACGAGGACGGGGACGACGAGGACGGGGACGACGAGGACGGGGACGACGAGGACGGGGACGACGAGGACGGGGACGACGAGGACGAGGACGACGAGGACGAGGACGACGGGGACGAGGACGACGGGGACGAGGACGACGGGGACGAGGACGACGGGGACGAGGACGACGGGGACGAGGACGACGGGGACGAGGACGAGGACGAGGACGAGGACGAGGAGGACGAGGCCGACGAGGACGAGGACGAGGACGACGAGGACGACGACGACGACGACGAGGACGTGGACGACGAGGACGAGGATGACGAGGACGAGGACGAGGACGAGGACGACGAGGACGACGAGGACGAGGACGACGAGGACGACGAGGACGACGAGGACGAGGACGACGAGGACGAGGACGACTAGGACGAGGACGACGAGGACGAGGACGACGAGGACGAGGACGACGAGGACGAGGACGAGGACGACGAGGATGACGAGGATGAGGACGACGAGGACGACGAGTACGAGGACGAGGACGACGAGGACGAGGACGACGAGGACGACGAGGACGAGGACGACGCGGACGAGGACGACGAGGACGACGAGGACAAGGACGACGAGGACGAGGACGACGAGGACGAGGACGACGAGGACGAGGACGACGAGGACGACGAGGACGACGAGGACGAGGAAGACGAGGACGAGGACGACGAGGACGACGAGGACGACGAGGACGACGAGGACGAGGACGAGGACGACGAGAACGACGAGGACGAGGACGACGAGGACGACGAGGACGAGGACGACGAGGACGACGAGGACGACGAGGACGAGGACGAGGACGACGAGGACGAGGACGACGAGGACGAGGACGACGAGGACGAGGACGACGAGGACGAGGACGAGGACGACGAGGATGACGAGGACGACGAGTACGAGGACGAGGACGACGAGGACGAGGACGACGAGGACGACGAGGACGAGGACGACGAGGACGAGGACGACGAGGACGACGAGGACGAGGACGACGAGGACGACGAGGACGAGGACGACGAGGACGAGGACGACGAGGACGACGAGGACGACGAGGACGACGAGGACGACGAGGACGACGAGGACGACGAGGACGACGAGGACGAGGACGAGGACGACGAGAACGACGAGGACGAGGACGACGAGGACGACGAGGACGAGGACGACGAGGACGACGAGGACGACGAGGACGAGGACGAGGACGACGAGGACGAGGACGACGAGGACGAGGACGACGAGGACGAGGACGACGAGGACGAGGACGACGAGGACGAGGACGACGAGGACGAGGACGACGAGGACGAGGACGACGAGGACGAGGACGACGAGGAAGAGGACGACGAGGACGAGGACGACGAGGACGAGGACGACGAGGACGAGGACGACGACGACGAGGACGACGAGGACGAGGACGGCGAGGACGAGGACGACGAGGACGAGGAGGACGAGGACGGGGACGACGAGGACGAGGACGACGAGGACGAGGAGAACGAGGACGGGGACGACGAGGACGAGGACGACGAGGTCGAGGACGACGAGGACGAGGACGACGAGGACGAGGACGACGAGGACGACGAGGACGACGAGGACGACGAGGACGACGAGGACGACGAGGACGACGAGGACGACGAGGACGACGAGGACGACGAGGACGACGAGGACGACGAGGACGACGAGGACGAGGACGAGGACGACGAGGACGACGAGGACGAGGACGACGAGGACGACGAGGACGAGGACGAGGACGACGAGGACGAGGACGAGGACGACGAGGACGAGGACGAGGACGACGAGGACGACGAGGAGGAGGACGACGAGGATGACGAGGACGAGGACGACGAGGACGACGAGGACGAGGACGACGAGGACGAGGACGAGGACGACGAGGACGAGGACGACGAGGACGACGAGGACGAGGACGACGAGGACGACGAGGACGAGGACGACGAGGACGAGGACGACGAGGACGAGGACGACGAGGACCAGGACGACGAGGACGAGGACGACGAGGACGAGGACGATGAGGACGAGGACGACGAGGACGAGGACGACGAGGACGACGAGGACGAGGACGAGGACGACGAGGACGACGAGGACGAGGACGGCGAGGACGAGGACGACGAGGACGAGGAGGACGAGGACGGGGACGACGAGGACGAGGACGACGAGGTCGAGGACGACGACGACGACGACGAGGACGTGGACGACGAGGACGAGGACGACGAGGACGAGGACGACGAGGACGACGAGGACGAGGACGACGAGGACGACGAGGACGACGAGGACGAGGACGACGAGGACGACGAGGACGACGAGGACGACGAGGACGACGAGGACGAGGACGAGGACGACGAGGACGACGAAGACGAGGACGACGAGGACGACGAGGACGAGGACGACGAGGACGACGAGGACGAGGACGACGAGGACGACGAGGACGAGGACGAGGACGACGAGGACGAGGACGAGGACGACGAGGACGACGAGGAGGAGGACGACGAGGATGACGAGGACGAGGACGACGAGGACGAGGACGACGAGGACGAGGACGAGGACGAGGACGACGAGGACGACGAGGACGACGAGGACGAGGACGACGAGGACGAGGACGACGAGGACGAGGACGACGACGACGACGAGGACGAGGACGACGAGGACGACGAGGACGAGGACGACGAGGACGAGGACGACGAGAACGAGGACGACGAGGACGAGGACGACGAGGACGAGGACGACGAGGACGAGGACGACGAGGACGAGGACGACGAGGACGAGGACGACGAGGACGAGGACGACGAGGACGAGGACGACGAGGACGAGGACGACGAGGACGAGGACGACGAGGACGAGGACGACGAGGACGAGGACGACGACGACGGGGACGGGAACGACGGGGACGTGGACGACGGGGACGGGGACGACGGGGACGACGGGGACGAGGACGACGAGGACGACGAGGACGACGAGGACGAGGACGACGAGGACGACGAGGACGACGAGGACGAGGACGACGAGGACGACGAGGACGACGAGGACGAGGACGACGAGGACGAGGACGACGAGGACGAGGAAGACGAGGACGAGGACGACGAGGACGAGGACGACGAGGACGAGGACGACGAGGACGAGGACGACGAGGACGAGGACGACGAGGACGAGGACGACGAGGACGAGGACGACGAGGACGAGGACGACGAGGACGAGGACGACGAGGACGAGGACGACGAGGACGAGGACGACGAGGACGAGGACGACGAGGACGAGGACGTCGAGGACGAGGACGTCGAGGACGAGGACGACGAGGACGAGGGCGACGAGGACGAGGACGACGAGGACGAGGACGACGGGGACGAGGACGACGAGGACGAGGACGACGAGGACGACGAGGACGAGGACGACGAGGACGAGGACGATGAGGACGAGGACGGCGAGGACGAGGACGACGAGGACGACGAGGACGAGGACGAGGACGACGAGGACGACGAGGACGAGGACGGCGAGGACGAGGACGACGAGGACGAGGAGGACGAGGACGATGAGGACGAGGACGGCGAGGACGAGGACGACGAGGACGAGGACGACGACGACGACGACGACGAGGACGTGGACGACGAGGACGAGGACGACGAGGACGAGGACGAGGACGACGAGGACGAGGACGACGAGGACGAGGACGACGAGGACGAGGACGACGAGGACGAGGACGACGAGGACGAGGACGAGGACGACGAGGACGAGGACGAGGACGACGAGGACGAGGACGACGAGGACGAGGACGACGAGGACGAGGACGACGAGGACGAGGACGACGAGGACGAGGACGACGAGGACGAGGACGACGAGGACGGGGACGGGGACGACGGGGACGACGGGGACGAGGACGGGGACGACGGGGACGACGGGGACGAGGACGACGAGGACGGGGACGACGGGGACGACGGGGACGAGGACGACGAGGACGACGAGGACGAGGACGACGAGGACGACGAGGACGACGAGGACGAGGACGACGAGGACGACGAGGACGACGAGGACGAGGACGACGAGGACGACGAGGACGACGAGGACGAGGACGACGAGGACGAGGACGACGAGGACGAGGACGACGAGGACGAGGACGACGAGGACGAGGACGACGAGGACGAGGACGACGAGGACGAGGACGACGAGGACGAGGACGACGAGGACGAGGACGACGAGGACGAGGACGACGAGGACGAGGACGACGAGGACGAGGACGACGAGGACGAGGACGACGAGGACGACGAGGACGAGGACGACGAGGACGACGAGGACGAGGACGACGAGGACGACGAGGACGAGGACGAGGACGAAGGGGACGAGGACGACGGGGACGAGGACGACGGGGACGAGGACGACGTGGACGAGGACGACGGGGACGAGGACGACGGGGACGAGGACGACGAGGACGAGGACGACGAGGACGAGGACGACGAAGACGACGAGGACGAGGACGACGAGGACGACGAGGACGACGAGGACGAGGACGACGAGGACGATGACGACGTCGAGGACGAGGACGACGAGGACGACGAGGACGACGAGGACGAGGACGAGGACGTCGAGGACGAGGACGACGAGGACGACGAGGACGAGGACGACGAGGACGAGGACGATGAGGACGACGAGGACGAGGACGAGGACGACGAGGACGACGAGGACGAGGACGGCGAGGACGAGGACGACGAGGACGAGGAGTACGAGGACGGGGACGACGAGGACGAGGACGACGAGTTCGAGGACGACGAGGACGAGGACGACGAGGACGAGGAGGACGAGGACGGGGACGACGAGGACGAGGACGACGAGGACGAGGAGAACGAGGACGGGGACGACGAGGACGAGGACGACGAGGTCGAGGACGACGAGGACGAGGACGACGAGGACGAGGACGACGAGGACGACGAGGACGACGAGGACGACGAGGACGACGAGGACGACGAGGACGACGAGGACGACGAGGACGACGAGGACGACGAGGACGACGAGGACGAGGACGAGGACGACGAGGACGACGAGGACGAGGACGACGAGGACGACGAGGACGAGGACGAGGACGACGAGGACGAGGACGAGGACGACGAGGACGAGGACGAGGACGACGAGGACGACGAGGACGAGGACGACGAGGACGAGGACGACGAGGACGACGAGGACGAGGACGACGAGGACGACGAGGACGAGGACGACGAGGACGACGAGGACGAGGACGACGAGGGCGAGGACGACGAGGGCGACGAGGACGAGGACGGGGACGACGACGACGACGACGAGGACGTGGACGACGAGGACGAGGACGACGAGGACGAGGACGAGGACGACGAGGACGAGGACGACGAGGACGACGAGGACGAGGACGACGAGGACGACGAGGACGAGGACGACGAGGACGACGAGGACGACGAGGACGAGGACGACGAGGACGACGAGGACGACGAGGACGACGAGGACGACGAGGACGACGAGGACGACGAGGACGACGAGGACGACGAGGACGACGAGGACGAGGACGAGGACGACGAGAACGACGAGGACGAGGACGACGAGGACGACGAGGACGAGGACGACGAGGACGACGAGGACGACGAGGACGACGAGGACGAGGACGACGAGGACGAGGACGACGAGGACGAGGACGACGAGGACGACGAGGACGACGAGGACGACGAGGACGAGGACGACGAGGACGAGGACGACTAGGACGAGGACGACGAGGACGAGGACGACGAGGACGAGGACGACGAGGACGAGGACGAGGACGACGAGGATGACGAGGATGAGGACGACGAGGACGACGAGTACGAGGACGAGGACGACGAGGACGAGGACGACGAGGACGACGAGGACGAGGACGACGCGGACGAGGACGACGAGGACGACGAGGACAAGGACGACGAGGACGAGGACGACGAGGACGAGGACGACGAGGACGAGGACGACGAGGACGAGGACGACGAGGACGACGAGGACGACGAGGACGAGGAAGACGAGGACGAGGACGACGAGGACGACGAGGACGACGAGGACGACGAGGACGAGGACGAGGACGACGAGAACGACGAGGACGAGGACGACGAGGACGACGAGGACGAGGACGACGAGGACGACGAGGACGACGAGGACGAGGACGAGGACGACGAGGACGAGGACGACGAGGACGAGGACGACGAGGACGAGGACGACGAGGACGAGGACGACGAGGACGAGGACGACGAGGACGAGGACGACGAGGACGAGGACGACGAGGACGAGGACGACGAGGACGAGGACGAGGACGACGAGGATGACGAGGACGACGAGTACGAGGACGAGGACGACGAGGACGAGGACGACGAGGACGACGAGGACGAGGACGACGAGGACGAGGACGACGAGGACGACGAGGACGAGGACGACGAGGACGACGAGGACGAGGACGACGAGGACGACGAGGACGACGAGGACGAGGACGACGAGGACGACGAGGACGACGAGGACGACGAGGACGACGAGGACGACGAGGACGACGAGGAGGAGGACGAGGACGACGAGAACGACGAGGACGAGGACGACGAGGACGACGAGGACGAGGACGACGAGGACGACGAGGACGACGAGGACGAGGACGAGGACGACGAGGACGAGGACGACGAGGACGAGGACGACGAGGACGAGGACGACGAGGACGAGGACGACGAGGACGAGGACGACGAGGACGAGGACGACGAGGACGAGGACGACGAGGACGAGGACGACGAGGAAGAGGACGACGAGGACGAGGACGACGAGGACGAGGACGACGAGGACGAGGACGACGACGACGAGGACGACGAGGACGAGGACGGCGAGGACGAGGACGACGAGGACGAGGAGGACGAGGACGGGGACGACGAGGACGAGGACGACGAGGACGAGGAGAACGAGGACGGGGACGACGAGGACGAGGACGACGAGGTCGAGGACGACGAGGACGAGGACGACGAGGACGAGGACGACGAGGACGACGAGGACGACGAGGACGACGAGGACGACGAGGACGACGAGGACGACGAGGACGACGAGGACGACGAGGACGACGAGGACGACGAGGACGAGGACGAGGACGACGAGGACGACGAGGACGACGAGGACGAGGACGAGGACGACGAGGACGAGGACGAGGACGACGAGGACGAGGACGAGGACGACGAGGACGACGAGGAGGAGGACGACGAGGATGACGAGGACGAGGACGACGAGGACGACGAGGACGAGGACGACGAGGACGAGGACGAGGACGACGAGGACGAGGACGACGAGGACGACGAGGACGAGGACGACGAGGACGACGAGGACGAGGACGACGAGGACGAGGACGACGAGGACGAGGACGACGAGGACCAGGACGACGAGGACGAGGACGACGAGGACGAGGACGATGAGGACGAGGACGACGAGGACGAGGACGACGAGGACGACGAGGACGAGGACGAGGACGACGAGGACGACGAGGACGAGGACGGCGAGGACGAGGACGACGAGGACGAGGAGGACGAGGACGGGGACGACGAGGACGAGGACGACGAGGTCGAGGACGACGACGACGACGACGAGGACGTGGACGACGAGGACGAGGACGACGAGGACGAGGACGACGAGGACGACGAGGACGAGGACGACGAGGACGACGAGGACGACGAGGACGAGGACGACGAGGACGACGAGGACGACGAGGACGACGAGGACGACGAGGACGAGGACGAGGACGACGAGGACGACGAAGACGAGGACGACGAGGACGACGAGGACGAGGACGACGAGGACGACGAGGACGAGGACGACGAGGACGACGAGGACGAGGACGAGGACGACGAGGACGAGGACGAGGACGACGAGGACGACGAGGAGGAGGACGACGAGGATGACGAGGACGAGGACGACGAGGACGAGGACGACGAGGACGAGGACGAGGACGAGGACGACGAGGACGACGAGGACGACGAGGACGAGGACGACGAGGACGAGGACGACGAGGACGAGGACGACGACGACGACGAGGACGAGGACGACGAGGACGACGAGGACGAGGACGACGAGGACGAGGACGACGAGAACGAGGACGACGAGGACGAGGACGACGAGGACGAGGACGACGAGGACGAGGACGACGAGGACGAGGACGACGAGGACGAGGACGACGAGGACGAGGACGACGAGGACGAGGACGACGAGGACGAGGACGACGAGGACGAGGACGACGAGGACGAGGACGACGACGACGGGGACGGGAACGACGGGGACGTGGACGACGGGGACGGGGACGACGGGGACGACGGGGACGAGGACGACGAGGACGACGAGGACGACGAGGACGAGGACGACGAGGACGACGAGGACGACGAGGACGAGGACGACGAGGACGACGAGGACGACGAGGACGAGGACGACGAGGACGAGGACGACGAGGACGAGGAAGACGAGGACGAGGACGACGAGGACGAGGACGACGAGGACGAGGACGACGAGGACGAGGACGACGAGGACGAGGACGACGAGGACGAGGACGACGAGGACGAGGACGACGAGGACGAGGACGACGAGGACGAGGACGACGAGGACGAGGACGACGAGGACGAGGACGACGAGGACGAGGACGACGAGGACGAGGACGACGAGGACGAGGACGTCGAGGACGAGGACGTCGAGGACGAGGACGACGAGGACGAGGGCGACGAGGACGAGGACGACGAGGACGAGGACGACGGGGACGAGGACGACGAGGACGAGGACGACGAGGACGACGAGGACGAGGACGACGAGGACGAGGACGATGAGGACGAGGACGGCGAGGACGAGGACGACGAGGACGACGAGGACGAGGACGAGGACGACGAGGACGACGAGGACGAGGACGGCGAGGACGAGGACGACGAGGACGAGGAGGACGAGGACGATGAGGACGAGGACGGCGAGGACGAGGACGACGAGGACGAGGACGACGACGACGACGACGACGAGGACGTGGACGACGAGGACGAGGACGACGAGGACGAGGACGAGGACGACGAGGACGAGGACGACGAGGACGAGGACGACGAGGACGAGGACGACGAGGACGAGGACGACGAGGACGAGGACGAGGACGACGAGGACGAGGACGACGAGGACGAGGACGACGAGGACGAGGACGACGAGGACGAGGACGACGAGGACGAGGACGACGAGGACGAGGACGACGAGGACGAGGACGACGAGGACGAGGACGACGAGGACGGGGACGGGGACGACGGGGACGACGGGGACGAGGACGGGGACGACGGGGACGACGGGGACGAGGACGACGAGGACGGGGACGACGGGGACGACGGGGACGAGGACGACGAGGACGACGAGGACGACGAGGACGACGAGGACGAGGACGACGAGGACGACGAGGACGACGAGGACGAGGACGACGAGGACGACGAGGACGACGAGGACGAGGACGACGAGGACGAGGACGACGAGGACGAGAACGACGAGGACGAGGACGACGAGGACGAGGACGACGAGGACGAGGACGACGAGGACGAGGACGACGAGGACGAGGACGACGAGGACGAGGACGACGAGGACGAGGACGACGAGGACGAGGACGACGAGGACGAGGACGACGAGGACGAGGACGACGAGGACGAGGACGACGAGGACGAGGACGACGAGGACGAGGACGACGAGGACGAGGACGACGAGGACGAGGACGACGAGGACGAGGACGACGAGGACGACGAGGACGAGGACGACGAGGACGACGAGGACGAGGACGACGAGGACGACGAGGACGAGGACGAGGACGAAGGGGACGAGGACGACGGGGACGAGGACGACGGGGACGAGGACGACGGGGACGAGGACGACGGGGACGAGGACGACGGGGACGAGGACGACGAGGACGAGGACGACGAGGACGAGGACGACGAAGACGACGAGGACGAGGACGACGAGGACGACGAGGACGACGAGGACGAGGACGACGAGGACGATGACGACGTCGAGGACGAGGACGACGAGGACGACGAGGACGACGAGGACGAGGACGAGGACGTCGAGGACGAGGACGACGAGGACGACGAGGACGAGGACGACGAGGACGAGGACGATGAGGACGACGAGGACGAGGACGAGGACGACGAGGACGACGAGGACGAGGACGGCGAGGACGAGGACGACGAGGACGAGGAGTACGAGGACGGGGACGACGAGGACGAGGACGACGAGTTCGAGGACGACGAGGACGAGGACGACGAGGACGAGGACGACGAGGGCGAGGACGACGAGGGCGACGAGGACGAGGACGGGGACGACGACGACGACGACGAGGACGTGGACGACGAGGACGAGGACGACGAGGACGAGGACGAGGACGACGAGGACGAGGACGACGAGGACGACGAGGACGAGGACGACGAGGACGACGAGGACGAGGACGACGAGGACGACGAGGACGACGAGGACGAGGACGACGAGGACGACGAGGACGACGAGGACGACGAGGACGACGAGGACGACGAGGACGACGAGGACGACGAGGACGACGAGGACGACGAGGACGAGGACGAGGACGACGAGAACGACGAGGACAAGGACGACGAGGACGACGAGGACGAGGACGACGAGGACGACGAGGACGACGAGGACGACGAGGACGAGGACGACGAGGACGAGGACGACGAGGACGAGGACGACGAGGACGAGGACGACGAGGACGAGGACGACGAGGACGAGGACGACGAGGACGAGGACGACGAGGACGAGGACGACGAGGACGAGGACGACGAGGACGAGGACGACGAGGACGAGGACGACGAGGACGAGGACGAGGACGACGAGGATGACGAGGACGACGAGTACGAGGACGAGGACGACGAGGACGAGGACGACGAGGACGACGAGGACGAGGACGACGAGGACGACGAGGACGAGGACGACGAGGACGACGAGGACGAGGACGACGAGGACGACGAGGACGACGAGGACGAGGACGACGAGGACGACGAGGACGACGAGGACGACGAGGACGACGAGGACGACGAGGACGACGAGGACGAGGACGAGGACGACGAGAACGACGAGGACGAGGACGACGAGGACGACGAGGACGAGGACGACGAGGACGACGAGGACGACGAGGACGAGGACGAGGACGACGAGGACGAGGACGACGAGGACGAGGACGACGAGGACGAGGACGACGAGGACGAGGACGACGAGGACGAGGACGACGAGGACGAGGACGACGAGGACGAGGACGACGAGGACGAGGACGACGAGGACGAGGACGACGAGGACGAGGACGACGAGGAAGAGGACGACGAGGACGAGGACGACGAGGACGAGGACGACGAGGACGAGGACGACGACGACGAGGACGACGAGGACGAGGACGGCGAGGACGAGGACGACGAGGACGAGGAGGACGAGGACGGGGACGACGAGGACGAGGACGACGAGGACGAGGAGAACGAGGACGGGGACGACGAGGACGAGGACGACGAGGTCGAGGACGACGAGGACGACGAGGACGACGAGGACGACGAGGACGACGAGGACGACGAGGACTACGAGGACGACGAGGACGACGAGGACGACGAGGACGACGAGGACGAGGACGAGGACGACGAGGACGACGAGGACGAGGACGACGAGGACGACGAGGACGAGGACGAGGACGACGAGGACGAGGACGAGGACGACGAGGACGAGGACGAGGACGACGAGGACGACGAGGAGGAGGACGACGAGGATGACGAGGACGAGGACGACGAGGACGACGAGGACGAGGACGACGAGGACGAGGACGAGGACGACGAGGACGAGGACGACGAGGACGACGAGGACGAGGACGACGAGGACGACGAGGACGAGGACGAGGACGACGAGGACGAGGACGAGGACGACGAGGACGACGAGGAGGAGGACGACGAGGATGACGAGGACGAGGACGACGAGGACGAGGACGACGAGGACGAGGACGAGGACGAGGACGACGAGGACGACGAGGACGACGAGGACGAGGACGACGAGGACGAGGACGACGAGGACGAGGACGACGACGACGACGAGGACGAGGACGACGAGGACGACGAGGACGAGGACGACGAGGACGAGGACGACGAGAACGAGGACGACGAGGACGAGGACGACGAGGACGAGGACGACGAGGACGAGGACGACGAGGACGAGGACGACGAGGACGAGGACGACGAGGACGAGGACGACGAGGACGAGGACGACGAGGACGAGGACGACGAGGACGAGGACGACGAGGACGAGGACGACGAGGACGAGGACGACGAGGACGAGGACGACGACGACGGGGACGGGAACGACGGGGACGTGGACGACGGGGACGGGGACGACGGGGACGACGGGGACGAGGACGACGAGGACGACGAGGACGACGAGGACGAGGACGACGAGGACGACGAGGACGACGAGGACGAGGACGACGAGGACGACGAGGACGACGAGGACGAGGACGACGAGGACGAGGACGACGAGGACGAGGAAGACGAGGACGAGGACGACGAGGACGAGGACGACGAGGACGAGGACGACGAGGACGAGGACGACGAGGACGAGGACGACGAGGACGAGGACGACGAGGACGAGGACGACGAGGACGAGGACGACGAGGACGAGGACGACGAGGACGAGGACGACGAGGACGAGGACGACGAGGACGAGGACGACGAGGACGAGGACGTCGAGGACGAGGACGTCGAGGACGAGGACGACGAGGACGAGGGCGACGAGGACGAGGACGACGAGGACGAGGACGACGGGGACGAGGACGACGAGGACGAGGACGACGAGGACGACGAGGACGAGGACGACGAGGACGAGGACGATGAGGACGAGGACGGCGAGGACGAGGACGACGAGGACGACGAGGACGAGGACGAGGACGACGAGGACGACGAGGACGAGGACGGCGAGGACGAGGACGACGAGGACGAGGAGGACGAGGACGATGAGGACGAGGACGGCGAGGACGAGGACGACGAGGACGAGGACGACGACGACGACGACGACGAGGACGTGGACGACGAGGACGAGGACGACGAGGACGAGGACGAGGACGACGAGGACGAGGACGACGAGGACGAGGACGACGAGGACGAGGACGACGAGGACGAGGACGACGAGGACGAGGACGAGGACGACGAGGACGAGGACGACGAGGACGAGGACGACGAGGACGAGGACGACGAGGACGAGGACGACGAGGACGAGGACGACGAGGACGAGGACGACGAGGACGAGGACGACGAGGACGAGGACGACGAGGACGAGGACGACGAGGACGGGGACGGGGACGACGGGGACGACGGGGACGAGGACGGGGACGACGGGGACGACGGGGACGAGGACGACGAGGACGGGGACGACGGGGACGACGGGGACGAGGACGACGAGGACGACGAGGACGAGGACGACGAGGACGACGAGGACGACGAGGACGAGGACGACGAGGACGACGAGGACGACGAGGACGAGGACGACGAGGACGACGAGGACGACGAGGACGAGGACGACGAGGACGAGGACGACGAGGACGAGGACGACGAGGACGAGGACGACGAGGACGAGGACGACGAGGACGAGGACGACGAGGACGAGGACGACGAGGACGAGGACGACGAGGACGAGGACGACGAGGACGAGGACGACGAGGACGAGGACGACGAGGACGAGGACGACGAGGACGAGGACGACGAGGACGAGGACGACGAGGACGAGGACGACGAGGACGAGGACGACGAGGACGAGGACGACGAGGACGACGAGGACGAGGACGACGAGGACGACGAGGACGAGGACGACGAGGACGACGAGGACGAGGACGAGGACGAAGGGGACGAGGACGACGGGGACGAGGACGACGGGGACGAGGACGACGGGGACGAGGACGACGGGGACGAGGACGACGGGGACGAGAACGACGAGGACGAGGACGACGAGGACGAGGACGACGAAGACGACGAGGACGAGGACGACGAGGACGACGAGGACGACGAGGACGAGGACGACGAGGACGATGACGACGTCGAGGACGAGGACGACGAGGACGACGAGGACGACGAGGACGAGGACGAGGACGTCGAGGACGAGGACGACGAGGACGACGAGGACGAGGACGACGAGGACGAGGACGATGAGGACGACGAGGACGAGGACGAGGACGACGAGGACGACGAGGACGAGGACGGCGAGGACGACGAGGACGACGAGGACGAGGACGACGAGGACGACGAGGACGACGAGGACGACGAGGACGACGAGGACGACGAGGACGACGAGGACGACGAGGACGACGAGGACGACGAGGACGAGGACGAGGACGACGAGAACGACGAGGACGAGGACGACGAGGACGACGAGGACGAGGACGACGAGGACGACGAGGACGACGAGGACGACGAGGACGAGGACGACGAGGACGAGGACGACGAGGACGAGGACGACGAGGACGAGGACGACGAGGACGAGGACGACGAGGACGAGGACGACGAGGACGAGGACGACGAGGACGAGGACGACGAGGACGAGGACGACGAGGACGAGGACGACGAGGACGAGGACGACGAGGACGAGGACGACGAGGACGAGGACGACGAGGACGAGGACGACGAGGACGAGGACGACGAGGACGAGGACGACGAGGACGAGGACGACGACGACGAGGACGACGAGGACGAGGACGGCGAGGACGAGGACGAGGAGAACGAGGACGGGGACGACGAGGACGAGGACGACGAGGTCGAGGACGACGAGGACGAGGACGACGAGGACGAGGACGACGAGGGCGAGGACGACGAGGACGAGGACGAGGACGACGACGACGACGACGAGGACGTGGACGACGAGGACGAGGACGACGAGGACGAGGACGACGAGGACGAGGACGACGAGGACCAGGACGACGAGGACGCGGACGACGAGGACGACGAGGACGAGGACGACGAGGACGAGGACGATGAGGACGAGGACGACGAGGACGAGGACGACGAGGACGACGAGGACGAGGACGAGGACGACGAGGACGACGAGGACGAGGACGGCGAGGACGAGGACGACGAGGACGAGGAGGACGAGGACGGGGACGACGAGGACGAGGACGACGAGGTCGAGGACGACGACGACGACGACGAGGACGTGGACGACGAGGACGAGGACGACGAGGACGAGGACGACGAGGACGACGAGGACGAGGACGACGAGGACGACGAGGACGACGAGGACGAGGACGACGAGGACGACGAGGACGACGAGGACGACGAGGACGACGAGGACGAGGACGAGGACGACGAGGACGACGAAGACGAGGACGACGAGGACGACGAGGACGAGGACGAGGACGACGAGGACGAGGACGACGAGGACGACGAGGACGACGAGGACGAGGACGAGGACGACGAGGACGACGAGGAGGAGGACGACGAGGATGACGAGGACGAGGACGACGAGGACGAGGACGACGAGGACGAGGACGAGGACGACGAGGACGAGGACGACGAGGACGACGAGGACGAGGACGACGAGGACCAGGACGACGAGGACGAGGACGACGAGGACGAGGACGACGAGGACGAGGACGACGAGGACGAGGACGACGAGGACGAGGACGACGACGACGACGAGGACGAGGACGACGAGGACGACGAGGACGAGGACGACGAGGACGAGGACGACGAGGACGAGGACGACGAGGACGAGGACGACGAGGACGAGGACGACGAGGACGAGGACGACGAGGACGAGGACGACGAGGACGAGGACGACGAGGACGAGGACGACGACGACGGGGACGGGGACGACGGGGACGTGGACGACGGGGACGGGGACGACGGGGACGACGGGGACGAGGACGACGAGGACGACGAGGACGACGAGGACAAGGACGACGAGGACGACGAGGACGACGAGGACGACGAGGACGACGAGGACGAGGACGACGAGGACGAGGACGACGAGGACGAGGACGAGGACGGCGAGGACGAGGACGACGAGGACGAGGACGACGACGACGAGGACGACGAGGACGAGGACGGCGAGGACGAGGACGACGAGGACGAGGAGGACGAGGACGGGGACGACGAGGACGAGGACGACGAGGACGAGGAGAACGAGGACGGGGACGACGAGGACGAGGACGACGAGGTCGAGGACGACGAGGACGAGGACGACGAGGACGAGGACGACGAGGGCGAGGACGACGAGGACGACGAGGACGAGGACGAGGACGACGACGACGACGACGAGGACGTGGACGACGAGGACGAGGACGACGAGGACGAGGACGACGAGGACGACGAGGACGAGGACGACGAGGACGACGAGGACGACGAGGACGAGGACGACGAGGACGACGAGGACGACGAGGACGACGAGGACGACGAGGACGAGGACGAGGACGACGAGGACGACGAAGACGAGGACGACGAGGACGACGAGGACGAGGACGAGGACGACGAGGACGAGGACGACGAGGACGACGAGGACGACGAGGACGAGGACGAGGACGACGAGGACGACGAGGAGGAGGACGACGAGGATGACGAGGACGAGGACGACGAGGACGAGGACGACGAGGACGAGGACGAGGACGACGAGGACGAGGACGACGAGGACGACGAGGACGAGGACGACGAGGACCAGGACGACGAGGACGAGGACGACGAGGACGAGGACGACGAGGACGAGGACGACGAGGACGAGGACGACGAGGACGAGGACGACGACGACGACGAGGACGAGGACGACGAGGACGACGAGGACGAGGACGACGAGGACGAGGACGACGAGGACGAGGACGACGAGGACGAGGACGACGAGGACGAGGACGACGAGGACGAGGACGACGAGGACGAGGACGACGAGGACGAGGACGACGAGGACGAGGACGACGAGGACGAGGACGACGACGACGGGGACGGGGACGACGGGGACGTGGACGACGGGGACGGGGACGACGGGGACGACGGGGACGAGGACGACGAGGACGACGAGGACGACGAGGACGAGGACGACGAGGACGACGAGGACGACGAGGACGACGAGGACGACGAGGACGAGGACGACGAGGACGAGGACGACGAGGACGAGGACGAGGACGACGAGGACGAGGACGACGAGGACGAGGACGACGACGACGAGGACGACGAGGACGAGGACGGCGAGGACGAGGACGACGAGGACGAGGAGGACGAGGACGGGGACGACGAGGACGAGGACGACGAGGACGAGGAGAACGAGGACGGGGACGACGAGGACGAGGACGACGAGGTCGAGGACGACGAGGACGAGGACGACGAGGACGAGGACGACGAGGGCGAGGACGACGAGGACGACGAGGACGACGAGGACGACGAGGACGAGGACGAGGACGACGACGACGACGACGAGGACGTGGACGACGAGGACGAGGACGACGAGGACGAGGACGACGAGGACGACGAGGACGAGGACGACGAGGACGACGAGGACGACGAGGACGAGGACGACGAGGACGACGAGGACGACGAGGACGACGAGGACGACGAGGACGACGAGGACGACGAGGACGACGAGGACGAGGACGAGGACGACGAGGACGACGAGGACGACGAGGACGAGGACGACGAGGACGACGAGGACGAGGACGAGGACGACGAGGACGAGGACGAGGACGACGAGGATGACGAGGACGAGGACGAGGACGACGAGGATGACGAGGACGAGGACGACGAGGACGACGAGGACGAGGACGACGAGGACGAGGCCGAGGACGGCGAGGACGAGGACGACGAGGACGAGGACGACGAGGACGAGGACGACGAGGACGACGAGGACGAGGACGACGAGGACGAGGACGACGAGGACGAGGACGACGAGGACCAGGACGACGAGGACGCGGACGACGAGGACGACGAGGACGAGGACGACGAGGACGAGGACGATGAGGACGAGGACGACGAGGACGAGGACGACGAGGACGACGAGGACGAGGACGAGGACGACGAGGACGACGAGGACGAGGACGGCGAGGACGAGGACGACGAGGACGAGGAGGACGAGGACGGGGACGACGAGGACGAGGACGACGAGGTCGAGGACGACGACGACGACGACGAGGACGTGGACGACGAGGACGAGGACGACGAGGACGAGGACGACGAGGACGACGAGGACGAGGACGACGAGGACGACGAGGACGACGAGGACGAGGACGACGAGGACGACGAGGACGACGAGGACGACGAGGACGACGAGGACGAGGACGACGAGGACGACGAAGACGAGGACGACGAGGACGACGAGGACGAGGACGAGGACGACGAGGACGAGGACGACGAGGACGACGAGGACGAGGACGACGAGGACGACGAGGACGAGGACGACGAGGACGACGAGGACGAGGACGAGGACGACGAGGACGACGAGGAGGAGGACGACGAGGATGACGAGGACGAGGACGACGAGGACGAGGACGACGAGGACGAGGACGTCGAGGACGAGGACGACGACGACGACGAGGACGACGAGGACGAGGACGACGAGGACGACGACGACGACGAGGACGAGGACGACGAGGACGAGGACGACGAGGACGAGGACGACGAGGACGAGGACGACGAGGACGAGGACGACGAGGACGACGAGGACGACGAGGACGAGGACGACGAGGACGACGAGGACGACGAGGACGACGAGGACGACGAGGACGACGAGGACGACGAGGACGAGGACGAGGACGACGAGGACGACGAAGACGAGGACGAGGACGACGAGGACGAGGACGAGGACGACGAGGACGACGAGGACGAGGACGACGAGGACGACGAGGACGAGGACGAGGACGACGAGGACGACGAGGATGACGAGGACGAGGACGACGAGGACGAGGACGACGAGGACGAGGACGAGGACGACGAGGACGAGGACGACGAGGACGACGAGGACGAGGACGACGAGGACGAGGACGACGAGGACGAGGACGACGAGGACCAGGACGACGAGGACGAGGACGACGAGGACGAGGACGACGAGGACGAGGACGACGAGGACGAGGACGACGAGGACGAGGACGGCGAGGACGAGGACGACGAGGACGAGGAGGACGAGGACGGGGACGACGAGGACGAGGACGACGAGGACGACGAGGACGACGAGGACGACGAGGACGACGAGGACGAGGACGACGAGGACGAGGACGACGAGGACGAGGACGACGAGGACGAGGACGACGAGGACGAGGACGAGGACGACGAGGACGAGGACGACGAGGACGACGAGGACGAGGACGACGAGGACGAGGACGACGAGGACGATGACGACGAGGACCAGGACGACGAGGACGCGGACGACGAGGACGACGAGGACGAGGACGACGAGGACGAGGACGATGAGGACGAGGACGACGAGGACGAGGACGACGAGGACGACGAGGACGAGGACGAGGACGACGAGGACGAGGACGAGGACGACGAGGACGACGAGGAGGAGGACGGCGAGGACGAGGACGACGAAGACGAGGAGGACGAGGACGGGGACGACGAGGACGAGGACGACGAGGTCGAGGACGACGACGACGACGACGAGGACGTGGACGACGAGGACGAGGACGACGAGGACGAGGACGACGAGGACGACGAGGACGAGGACGACGAGGACGACGAGGACGACGAGGACGAGGACGACGAGGACGACGAGGACGACGAGGACGAGGACGAGGACGACGAGGACGACGAAGACGAGGACGACGAGGACGACGAGGACGAGGACGAGGACGACGAGGACGAGGACGAGGACGACGAGGACGACGAGGACGAGGACGACGAGGACGACGAGGACGAGGACGAGGACGACGAGGACGACGAGGACGAGGACGAGGACGACGAGGACGACGAGGAGGAGGACGACGAGGATGACGAGGACGAGGACGAGGACGACGAGGACGACGAGGAGGAGGACGACGAGGATGACGAGGACGAGGACGACGAGGACGAGGACGACGAGGACGAGGACGACGAGGACGAGGACGACGAGGACGAGGACGAGGACGACGAGGACGAGGACGACGAGGACGAGGACGACGAGGACGAGGACGACGAGGACGAGGACGACGAGGACGAGGACGACGAGGACGAGGACGACGAGGACGAGGACGACGAGGACGAGGACGACGAGGACGAGGACGACGACGACGAGGACGACGAGGACGAGGACGGCGAGGACGAGGACGACGAGGACGAGGAGGACGAGGACGGGGACGACGAGGACGAGGACGACGAGGACGAGGAGAACGAGGACGGGGACGACGAGGACGAGGACGACGAGGTCGAGGACGACGAGGACGAGGACGACGAGGACGAGGACGACGAGGGCGAGGACGACGAGGACGACGAGGACGAGGACGAGGACGACGACGACGACGACGAGGACGTGGACGACGAGGACGAGGACGACGAGGACGAGGACGACGAGGACGACGAGGACGAGGACGACGAGGACGACGAGGACGACGAGGACGAGGACGACGAGGACGACGAGGACGACGAGGACGACGAGGACGACGAGGACGACGAGGACGACGAGGACGACGAGGACGACGAGGACGACGAGGACGAGGACGAGGACGACGAGGACGACGAGGACGACGAGGACGAGGACGACGAGGACGACGAGGACGAGGACGAGGACGACGAGGACGAGGACGAGGACGACGAGGATGACGAGGACGAGGACGAGGACGACGAGGATGACGAGGACGAGGACGACGAGGACGACGAGGACGAGGACGACGAGGACGAGGCCGAGGACGACGAGGACGAGGACGCCGAGGACGAGGACGACGAGGACGAGGACGACGAGGACGACGAGGACGAGGACGACGAGGACCAGGACGACGAGGACGCGGACGACGAGGACGACGAGGACGAGGACGACGAGGACGAGGACGATGAGGACGAGGACGACGAGGACGAGGACGACGAGGACGACGAGGACGAGGACGAGGACGACGAGGACGACGAGGACGAGGACGGCGAGGACGAGGACGACGAGGACGAGGAGGACGAGGACGGGGACGACGAGGACGAGGACGACGAGGTCGAGGACAACGACGACGACGACGAGGACGTGGACGACGAGGACGAGGACGACGAGGACGAGGACGACGAGGACGACGAGGACGAGGACGACGAGGACGACGAGGACGACGAGGACGAGGACGACGAGGACGACGAGGACGACGAGGACGACGAGGACGACGAGGACGAGGACGAGGACGACGAGGACGACGAAGACGAGGACGACGAGGACGACGAGGACGAGGACGAGGACGACGAGGACGAGGACGACGAGGACGACGAGGACGAGGACGACGAGGACGACGAGGACGAGGACGACGAGGACGACGAGGACGAGGACGAGGACGACGAGGACGACGAGGAGGAGGACGACGAGGATGACGAGGACGAGGACGACGAGGACGAGAACGACGAGGACGAGGACGAGGACGACGAGGACGAGGACGACGAGGACGACGAGGACGAGGACGACGAAGACGAGGACGACGAGGACGAGGACGACGAGGACCAGGACGACGAGGACGAGGACGACGAGGACGAGGACGACGAGGACGAGGACGACGAGGACGAGGACGACGAGGACGAGGACGACGAGGACGAGGACGACGAGGACGAGGACGACGACGACGACGAGGACGAGGACGACGAGGACGACGAGGACGAGGACGACGAGGACGAGGACGACGAGGACGAGGACGACGAGGACGAGGACGACGAGGACGAGGACGACGAGGACGAGGACGACGAGGACGAGGACGACGAGGACGAGGACGACGAGGACGAGGACGACGAGGACGAGGACGACGAGGACGAGGACGACGAGGACGAGGACGACGAGGACGAGGACGACGAGGACGAGGACGACGAGGACGAGGACGACGAGGACGAGGACGACGAGGACCAGGACGACGAGGACGCGGACGACGAGGACGACGAGGACGCGGACGACGAGGACGAGGACGATGAGGACGAGGACGACGAGGACGAGGACGACGAGGACGACGAGGACGAGGACGAGGACGACGAGGACGACGAGGACGAGGACGGCGAGGACGAGGACGACGAGGACGAGGACGGCGAGGACGAGGACGACGAGGACGAGGAGGACGAGGACGGGGACGACGAGGACGAGGACGACGAGGTCGAGGACGACGACGACGACGACGAGGACGTGGACGACGAGGACGAGGACGACGAGGACGAGGACGACGAGGACGACGAGGACGAGGACGACGAGGACGACGAGGACGACGAGGACGAGGACGACGAGGACGACGAGGACGACGAGGACGAGGACGAGGACGACGAGGACGACGAAGACGAGGACGACGAGGACGACGAGGACGAGGACGAGGACGACGAGGACGAGGACGAGGACGACGAGGACGACGAGGACGAGGACGACGAGGACGACGAGGACGAGGACGACGAGGACGACGAGGACGAGGACGAGGACGACGAGGACGACGAGGAGGAGGACGACGAGGATGACGAGGACGAGGACGAGGACGACGAGGACGACGAGGAGGAGGACGACGAGGATGACGAGGACGAGGACGACGAGGACGAGGACGACGAGGACGAGGACGAGGACGACGAGGACGAGGACGACGAGGACGACGAGGACGAGGACGACGAGGACGAGGACGACGAGGACGAGGACGACGAGGACCAGGACGACGAGGACGAGGACGACGAGGACGACGAGGACGAGGACGACGAGGACGACGAGGACGAGGACGAGGACGACGAGGACGAGGACGACGGGGACGAGGACGACGGGGACGAGGACGACGGGGACGAGGACGACGGGGACGAGGACGACGGGGACGAGGACGACGAGGACGAGGACGACGAGGACGAGGACGACGAAGACGAGGACGACGACGACGACGAGGACGAGGACGACGAGGACGACGAGGACGAGGACGACGAGGACGAGGACGACGAGGACGAGGACGACGAGGACGAGGACGACGAGGACGAGGACGACGAGGACGAGGACGACGAGGACGAGGACGACGACGACGGGGACGGGGACGACGGGGACGTGGACGACGAGGACGAGGACGACGAGGACGAGGACGACGAGGACGACGAGGACGAGGACGACGAGGACGACGAGGACGACGAGGACGAGGACGACGAGGACGAGGACGACGAGGACGAGGACGACGAGGACGAGGACGACGAGGACGAGGACGACGAGGACGAGGACGACGAGGACGAGGACGACGAGGACGACGAGGACGAGGACGACGAGGACGACGAGGACGAGGACGAGGACGACGAGGACGAGGACGACGGGGACGAGGACGACGGGGACGAGGACGACGGGGACGAGGACGACGGGGACGAGGACGACGGGGACGAGGACGACGAGGACGAGGACGACGAGGACGAGGACGACGAAGACGACGAGGACGAGGACGACGAGGACGACGAGGACGAGGACGACGAGGACGATGACGACGTCGAGGACGAGGACGACGAGGACGACGAGGACGACGAGGGCGAGGACGAGGACGTCGAGGACGAGGACGACGAGTACGACGAGGACGAGGACGACGAGGACGAGGACGATGAGGACGAGGACGACGAGGACGAGGACGACGAGGACGACGAGGACGAGGACGAGGACGACGAGGACGAGGACGGCGAGGACGAGGACGACGAGGACGAGGAGGACGAGGACGGGGACGACGAGGACGAGGACGACGAGTTCGAGGACGACGAGGACGAGGACGACGAGGACGAGGACGACGAGGGCGAGGACGACGAGGGCGACGAGGACGAGGACGGGGACGACGACGACGACGACGAGGACGTGGACGACGAGGACGAGGACGACGAGGACGAGGACGACGAGGACGACGAGGACGAGGACGACGAGGACGACGAGGACGAGGACGACGAGGACGACGAGGACGACGAGGACGACGAGGACGAGGACGACGAGGACGACGAGGACGACGAGGACGACGAGGACGACGAGGACGACGAGGACGACGAGGACGAGGACGAGGACGACGAGAACGACGAGGACGAGGACGACGAGGACGACGAGGACGAGGACGACGAGGACGACGAGGACGACGAGGACGACGAGGACGACGAGGACGACGAGGACGAGGACGACGAGGACGAGGACGACGAGGACGAGGACGACGAGGACGAGGACGACGAGGACGAGGACGACGAGGACGAGGACGACGAGGACGAGGACGACGAGGACGAGGACGACGAGGACGAGGACGACGAGGACGAGGACGACGAGGACGAGGACGACGAGGACGAGGACGACGAGGACGAGGACGACGACGACGAGGACGACGAGGACGAGGACGGCGAGGACGAGGACGACGAGGACGAGGAGGACGAGGACGGGGACGACGAGGACGAGGACGACGAGGACGAGGAGAACGAGGACGGGGACGACGAGGACGAGGACGACGAGGTCGAGGACGACGAGGACGAGGACGACGAGGGCGAGGACGACGAGGGCGAGGACGACGAGGACGACGAGGACGACGAGGACGACGAGGACGAGGACGAGGACGACGACGACGACGACGAGGACGTGGACGACGAGGACGAGGACGACGAGGACGAGGACGACGAGGACGACGAGGACGAGGACGACGAGGACGACGAGGACGACGAGGACGAGGACGACGAGGACGACGAGGACGACGAGGACGACGAGGACGACGAGGACGACGAGGACGACGAGGACGACGAGGACGACGAGGACGAGGACGAGGACGACGAGGACGACGAGGACGACGAGGACGAGGACGACGAGGACGACGAGGACGAGGACGAGGACGACGAGGACGAGGACGAGGACGACGAGGATGACGAGGACGAGGACGAGGACGACGAGGATGACGAGGACGAGGACGACGAGGACGACGAGGACGAGGACGACGAGGACGAGGCCGAGGACGACGAGGACGAGGACGACGAGGACGAGGACGACGAGGACGAGGACGACGAGGACGACGAGGACGAGGACGACGAGGACGAGGACGACGAGGACGAGGACGACGAGGACCAGGACGACGAGGACGCGGACGACGAGGACGACGAGGACGAGGACGACGAGGACGAGGACGATGAGGACGAGGACGACGAGGACGAGGACGACGAGGACGACGAGGACGAGGACGAGGACGACGAGGACGACGAGGACGAGGACGGCGAGGACGAGGACGACGAGGACGAGGAGGACGAGGACGGGGACGACGAGGACGAGGACGACGAGGTCGAGGACGACGACGACGACGACGAGGACGTGGACGACGAGGACGAGGACGACGAGGACGAGGACGACGAGGACGACGAGGACGAGGACGACGAGGACGACGAGGACGACGAGGACGAGGACGACGAGGACGACGAGGACGACGAGGACGACGAGGACGACGAGGACGAGGACGAGGACGACGAGGACGACGAAGACGAGGACGACGAGGACGACGAGGACGAGGACGAGGACGACGAGGACGAGGACGACGAGGACGACGAGGACGAGGACGACGAGGACGACGAGGACGAGGACGAGGTCGACGAGGACGACGAGGAGGAGGACGACGAGGATGACGAGGACGAGGACGACGAGGACGAGGACGACGAGGACGAGGACGAGGACGACGAGGACGAGGACGACGAGGACGACGAGGACGAGGACGACGAGGACGAGGACGACGAGGACGAGGACGACGAGGACCAGGACGACGAGGACGAGGACGACGAGGACGAGGACGACGAGGACGAGGACGACGAGGACGAGGACGACGAGGACGAGGACGACGACGACGACGAGGACGAGGACGACGAGAACGACGAGGACGAGGACGACGAGGACGAGGACGACGAGGACGAGGACGACGAGGACGAGGACGACGAGGACGAGGACGACGAGGACGAGGACGACGAGGACGAGGACGACGAGGACGAGGACGACGAGGACGAGGACGACGAGGACGAGGACGACGAGGACGAGGACGACGAGGACGAGGACGACGAGGACGAGGACGACGAGGACGAGGACGACGAGGACGAGGACGAGGACGACGAGGACGAGGACGACGAGGACGACGAGGACGAGGACGACGAGGACGAGGACGACGAGGACGAGGACGACGAGGACCAGGACGACGAGGACGCGGACGACGAGGACGACGAGGACGAGGACGACGAGGACGAGGACGATGAGGACGAGGACGACGAGGTCGAGGACGACGAGGTCGAGGACGACGAGGACGACGAGGACGAGGACGAGGACGACGAGGACGACGAGGACGAGGACGGCGAGGACGAGGACGACGAGGACGAGGACGGCGAGGACGAGGACGGCGAGGACGAGGACGACGAGGACGAGGAGGACGAGGACGGGGACGACGAGGACGAGGACGACGAGGTCGAGGACGACGACGACGACGACGAGGACGTGGACGACGAGGACGAGGACGACGAGGACGACGAGGACGAGGACGACGAGGACGACGAGGACGACGAGGACGAGGACGACGAGGACGACGAGGACGACGAGGACGAGGACGAGGACGACGAGGACGACGAAGACGAGGACGACGAGGACGACGAGGACGAGGACGAGGACGACGAGGACGACGAGGACGAGGACGACGAGGACGACGAGGACGAGGACGACGAGGACGACGAGGACGAGGACGAGGACGACGAGGACGACGAGGAGGAGGACGACGAGGATGACGAGGACGAGGACGAGGACGACGAGGACGACGAGGAGGAGGACGACGAGGATGACGAGGACGAGGACGTCGAGGACGAGGACGAGGACGACGAGGACGAGGACGACGAGGACGAGGACGACGAGGACGACGAGGACGAGGACGACGAGGACGAGGACGACGAGGACGAGGACGACGAGGACCAGGACGACGAGGACGAGGACGACGAGGACGAGGACGACGAGGACGAGGACGACGAGGACGAGGACGACGGGGACGAGGACGACGGGGACGAGGACGACGGGGACGAGGACGACGGGGACGAGGACGACGGGGACGAGGACGACGGGGACGAGGACGACGGGGACGAGGACGACGGGGACGAGGACGACGGGGACGAGGACGACGGGGACGAGGACGACGGGGACGAGGACGACGGGGACGAGGACGACGGGGACGAGGACGACGGGGACGAGGACGACGGGGACGAGGACGACGAGGACGAGGACGACGAGGACGAGGACGACGAGGACGAGGACGACGAGGACGAGGACGACGAGGACGAGGACGACGAGGACGAGGACGACGAGGACGAGGACGACGAGGACGAGGACGACGAGGACGAGGACGACGAGGACGAGGACGACGAGGACGAGGACGACGAGGACGAGGACGACGAGGACGAGGACGACGAGGACGAGGACGACGAGGACGAGGACGACGAGGACGAGGACGAGGACGACGAGGACGAGGACGAGGACGACGAGGACGAGGACGAGGACGACGAGGACGAGGACGACGAGGACGAGGACGAGGACGACGAGGACGAGGACGAGGACGAGGACGAGGACGACGAGGACGAGGACGAGGACGACGAGGACGAGGACGAGGACGACGAGGAGGAGGACGAGGACGAGGACGACGACGACGAGGACGAGGACGACGAGGACGACGAGGACGAGGACGACGAGGACGAGGACGACGAGGACGAGGACGACGAGGACGAGGACGACGAGGACGAGGACGACGAGGACGAGGGCGACTAGGACGAGGACGACGAGGACGAGGACGACGAGGACGACGAGGCCGAGGACGACGAGGACGAGGACGACGTGGACGAGGACGACGACGACGAGGACGAGGACGAGGACGACGAGGACGAGGCCGACGAGGACGAGGACGAGGACGACGAGGACGACGACGACGACGACGAGGACGTGGGCGACGAGGACGAGGATGACGAGGACGAGGACGAGGACGACGAGGACGAGGACGAGGACGACGAGGACGACGAGGACGAGGACGACGAGGACGAGGACGACGAGGACGACGAGGACGAGGACGACGACGACGACGGGGACGAGGACGACGACGACGACGAGGACGAGGACGAGGACGACGAGGACGACGAGGACGAGGACGACGAGGACGAGGACGACGAGGACGAGGACGACGAGGACGAGGACGACGGGGACGAGGACGACGAGGACGAGGACGACGAGGACGAGGACGACGAGGACGAGGACGACGAGGACGAGGACGACGAGGACGAGGACGACGAGGACGAGGACGACGAGGACGAGGACGACGAGGACGAGGACGACGAGGACGAGGACGACGAGGACGAGGACGACGAGGACGAGGACGACGAGGACGAGGACGACGAGGACGAGGACGACGAGGACGAGGACGACGAGGACGAGGACGACGAGGACGAGGACGAGGACGACGAGGACGAGGACGAGGACGACGAGGACGAGGACGAGGACGACGAGGACGAGGACGACGAGGACGAGGACGAGGACGACGAGGACGAGGACGAGGACGAGGACGAGGACGACGAGGACGAGGACGAGGACGACGAGGACGAGGACGAGGACGACGAGGAGGAGGACGAGGACGAGGACGACGACGACGAGGACGAGGACGACGAGGACGACGAGGACGAGGACGACGAGGACGAGGACGACGAGGACGAGGACGACGAGGACGAGGACGACGAGGACGAGGACGACGAGGACGAGGACGACGAGGACGAGGACGACTAGGACGAGGACGACGAGGACGAGGACGACGAGGACGACGAGGCCGAGGACGACGAGGACGAGGACGACGTGGACGAGGACGACGACGACGAGGACGAGGACGAGGACGACGAGGACGAGGCCGACGAGGACGAGGACGAGGACGACGAGGACGACGACGACGACGACGAGGACGTGGGCGACGAGGACGAGGATGACGAGGACGAGGACGAGGACGACGAGGACGAGGACGAGGACGACGAGGACGACGAGGACGAGGACGACGAGGACGAGGACGACGAGGACGACGAGGACGAGGACGACGACGACGACGGGGACGAGGACGACGACGACGACGAGGACGAGGACGAGGACGACGAGGACGACGAGGACGAGGACGACGAGGACTACGAGGACGAGGACGACGAGGACGAGGACGACGAGGACGACGAGGACGAGGACGACGAGGACGAGGACGACGAGGACGACGAGGACGAGGACGACGAGGACGGGGACGACGAGGACGAGGACGACGAGGACGAGGACGACGAGGACGAGAACGACGTGGACGACGAGGACGAGGACGACGATGACGACGAGGACGAGGACGACGAGGACGACGAGGACGAGGACGAGGACGACGAGGACGACGAGGACGAGGACGAGGACGACGAGGACGACGAGGACGAGGACGACGAGGACGACGAGGACGAGGACGACGAGGACGAGGACGACGAGGACGAGGACGACGAGGACGAGGACGAGGACGACGAGGATGACGAGGACGAGGACGACGAGGACGACGAGTACGAGGACGAGGACGACGAGGACGAGGACGAGGACGACGAGGACGAGGACGACGAGGACGAGGACGACGAGGACGACGAGGACGAGGACGACGCGGACGAGGACGACGAGGACGAGGACGACGAGGACGAGGACGACGAGGATGAGGACGACGAGGGCGAGGACGACGAGGACGACGAGGACGAGGACGGCGAGGACGACGAGGACCACGAAGACGAGGACGACGAGGACGAGGACGACGAGGACGAGGACGACGAGGACGAGGACGAGGACGACGAGGGCGAGGACGACGAGGACGAGGACGACGAGGACGAGGACGACGAGGACGAGGACGACGAGGACGAGGACGACGACGACGAGGACGAGGACGACGAGGACGAGGACGACGAGGACGAGGACGACGAGGACGAGGACGACGAGGACGAGGACGACGAGGACGAGGACGACGAGGACGAGGACGACGAGGACGAGGACGACGAGGACGAGGACGACGAGGACGAGGACGAGGACGACGAGGACGAGGACGACGAGGACGAGGACGACGAGGACGAGGACGACGAGGACGGGGACGACGAGGACGGGGACGACGAGGACGGGGACGACGAGGACGGGGACGACGAGGACGGGGACGACGAGGACGGGGACGACGAGGACGGGGACGACGAGGACGGGGACGACGAGGACGGGGACGACGAGGACGGGGACGACGACGACGGGGACGACGACGACGGGGACGACGACGACGGGGACGACGACGACGGGGACGACGACGACGGGGACGACGACGACGGGGACGGGGACGACGGGGACGGGGACGACGGGGACGGGGACGACGGGGACGGGGACGACGGGGACGGGCACGACGGGGACGAGGACGATGAGGACGGTGAGGACGAGGACGACGAGTACGAGGACGACGAGGACGACGAAGACGACGAGTACGAGGACGACGAGGACGACGAGGACGACGAGGACGACGAGGACGACGAGGACGAGGACGACGAGGACGAGGACGACGAGGACGAGGAGGACGAGGACGAGGACGACGAGGACGACGAGGACGAGGACGAGGACGACGAGGACGACGAGGAACGAGGACGAGGACGACGAGGACGACGAGGACGACGAGGACGACGAGGACGAGGACGAGGACCACGAGGACGAGGACGAGGACCACGAGGACGACGAGGACGAGCACGACGAGGACGAGCACGACGAGGACGAGGACGACGAGGACGACGAGGACGAGGACGACGAGGACGAGGACGACGAGGACGAGGACGACGAGGACGAGGACGACGAGGACGAGGACGACGAGGACGAGGACGACGAGGACGAGGACGACGAGGACGAGGACGACGAGGACGAGGACGACGAGGACGAGGACGACGAGGACGAGGACGACGAGGACGAGGACGACGAGGACGAGGACGACGAGGACGAGGACGACGAGGACGAGGACGACGAGGACGAGGACGACGAGGACGAGGACGACGAGGACGAGGACGACGAGGACGAGGACGACGAGGACGAGGACGACGAGGACGAGGACGACGAGGACGAGGACGACGAGGACGAGGACGACGAGGACGAGGACGACGAGGACGAGGACGACGAGGACGAGGACGACGAGGACGAGGACGACGAGGACGAGGACGAGGACGACGAGGACGACGAGGACGAGGACGACGAGGACGAGGACGACGAGAACGAGGACGACGAGGACGAGGACGACGAGGACGAGGACGACGAGGACGAGGACGACGAGGACGAGGACGACGAGGACGAGGACGACGAGGACGCGGACGACGAGGACGCGGACGACGAGGACGCGGACGACGAGGACGCGGACGACGAGGACGCGGACGACGAGGACGCGGACGACGAGGACGCGGACGACGAGGAAGAGGACGACGAGGAAGAGGACGACGGGGACGAGGACGACGGGGACGAGGACGACGGGGACGAGGACGACGGGGACGAGGACGACGGGGACGAGGACGACGGGGACGAGGACGACGGGGACGAGGACGACGGGGACGAGGACGACGGGGACGAGGACGACGGGGACGAGGACGACGGGGACGAGGACGACGGGGACGAGGACGACGGGGACGAGGACGACGGGGACGAGGACGACGGGGACGAGGACGACGGGGACGAGGACGACGGGGACGAGGACGACGGGGACGAGGACGACGGGGACGAGGACGACGGGGACGAGGACGACGGGGACGAGGACGACGGGGACGAGGACGACGAGGACGAGGACGACGAGGACGAGGACGACGAGGACGAGGACGACGAGGACGAGGACGACGAGGACGAGGACGACGAGGACGAGGACGACGAGGACGAGGACGACGAGGACGAGGACGACGAGGACGAGGACGACGAGGACGAGGACGACGAGGACGAGGACGACGAGGACGAGGACGACGAGGACGAGGACGACGAGGACGAGGACGACGAGGACGAGGACGACGAGGACGAGGACGACGAGGACGAGGACGACGAGGACGAGGACGAGGACGACGAGGACGAGGACGAGGACGAGGACGAGGACGACGAGGACGAGGACGAGGACGACGAGGACGAGGACGAGGACGACGAGGACGAGGACGAGGACGACGAGGAGGAGGACGAGGACGAGGACGACGACGACGAGGACGAGGACGACGAGGACGACGAGGACGAGGACGACGAGGACGAGGACGACGAGGACGAGGACGACGAGGACGAGGACGACGAGGACGAGGACGACGAGGACGAGGGCGACTAGGACGAGGACGACGAGGACGAGGACGACGAGGACGACGAGGCCGAGGACGACGAGGACGAGGACGACGTGGACGAGGACGACGACGACGAGGACGAGGACGAGGACGACGAGGACGAGGCCGACGAGGACGAGGACGAGGACGACGAGGACGACGACGACGACGACGAGGACGTGGGCGACGAGGACGAGGATGACGAGGACGAGGACGAGGACGACGAGGACGAGGACGAGGACGACGAGGACGACGAGGACGAGGACGACGAGGACGAGGACGACGAGGACGACGAGGACGAGGACGACGACGACGACGGGGACGAGGACGACGACGACGACGAGGACGAGGACGAGGACGACGAGGACGACGAGGACGAGGACGACGAGGACTACGAGGACGAGGACGACGAGGACGAGGACGACGAGGACGACGAGGACGAGGACGACGAGGACGAGGACGACGAGGACGACGAGGACGAGGACGACGAGGACGGGGACGACGAGGACGAGGACGACGAGGACGAGGACGACGAGGACGAGAACGACGTGGACGACGAGGACGAGGACGACGATGACGGGGACGTCGTGGACGACGAGGACGAGGACGAGGACGACGAGGACGACGAGGACGAGGACGAGGACGACGAGGACGACGAGGACGAGGACGAGGACGACGAGGACGACGAGGACGAGGACGACGAGGACGACGAGGACGAGGACGACGAGGACGACGAGGACGAGGACGACGAGGACGAGGACGACGAGGGCGAGGACGACGAGGACGAGGACGAGGACGACGAGGATGACGAGGACGAGGACGACGAGGACGACGAGTACGAGGACGAGGACGACGAGGACGAGGACGACGAGGACGACGAGGACGAGGACGACGCGGACGAGGACGACGAGGACGACGAGGACAAGGACGACGAGGACGAGGACGACGAGGACGAGGACGACGAGGACGACGAGGACGACGAGGACGAGGACGACGAGGACGAGGACGACGAGGACGAGGACGACGAGGACGAGGACGACGAGGACGAGGACGACGAGGACGAGGACGGCGAGGACGAGGACGACGAGGACGAGGACGACGAGGACGAGGACGACGAGGATGAGGACGACGAGGACGAGGACGACGAGGACGACGACGACGAGGACGAGGACGACGAGGACGAGGACGACGAGGACGAGGACGACGAGGACGAAGACGACGAGGACGAGGACGAGGACGAGGACGAGGACGACGAGGACGATGACGAGGACGACGAGGACGAGGACGAGGACGACGAGGAGGAGGACGAGGACGAGGACGACGACGACGAGGACGAGGACGACGAGGACGACGAGGACGAGGACGACGAGGACGAGGACGACGAGGACCAGGACGACGAGGACGAGGACGACGAGGACGAGGACGACGAGGACGAGGACGACTAGGACGAGGACGACGAGGACGAGGACGACGAGGACGACGAGGCCGAGGACGACGAGGACGAGGACGACGTGGACGAGGACGACGACGACGAGGACGAGGACGAGGACGACGAGGACGAGGCCGACGAGGACGAGGACGAGGACGACGAGGACGACGACGACGAGGACGACGACGACGAGGACGAGGACGACGAGGACGAGGACGACGAGGACGAGGACGACGAGGACGAGGACGAGGACGACGAGGACGAGGACGACGGGGACGAGGACGACGGGGACGAGGACGACGGGGACGAGGACGACGGGGACGAGGACGACGGGGACGAGGACGACGGGGACGAGGACGACGGGGACGAGGACGACGGGGACGAGGACGACGAGGACGAGGACGACGAGGACGAGGACGACGAGGACGAGGACGACGAGGACGAGGACGACGAGGACGAGGACGACGAGGACGAGGACGACGAGGACGAGGACGACGAGGACGAGGACGACGAGGACGAGGACGACGAGGACGAGGACGACGAGGACGAGGACGACGAGGACGAGGACGACGAGGACGAGGACGACGAGGACGAGGACGACGAGGACGAGGACGACGAGGACGAGGACGACGAGGACGAGGACGACGAGGACGAGGACGACGAGGACGAGGACGAGGACGACGAGGACGAGGACGAGGACGACGAGGACGAGGACGAGGACGACGAGGACGAGGACGACGAGGACGAGGACGAGGACGACGAGGACGAGGACGAGGACGAGGACGAGGACGACGAGGACGAGGACGAGGACGACGAGGACGAGGACGAGGACGACGAGGAGGAGGACGAGGACGAGGACGACGACGACGAGGACGAGGACGACGAGGACGACGAGGACGAGGACGACGAGGACGAGGACGACGAGGACGAGGACGACGAGGACGAGGACGACGAGGACGAGGACGACGAGGACGAGGACGACGAGGACGAGGACGACGAGGACGAGGACGACGAGGACGAGGACGGCGAGGACGAGGACGACGAGGACGAGGACGACGAGGACGAGGACGACGAGGACGAGGACGACGAGGACGAGGACGACGAGGACGAGGACGACGAGGACGAGGACGACGAGGACGAGGACGACGAGGACGAGGACGACGAGGACGAGGACGACGAGGACGAGGACGACGAGGACGAGGACGACGAGGACGAGGACGACGAGGACGAGGACGACGAGGACGAGGACGACGAGGACGAGGACGACGAGGACGAGGACGACGAGGACGAGGACGAGGACGACGAGGACGAGGACGAGGACGACGAGGACGAGGACGAGGACGACGAGGACGAGGACGAGGACGACGAGGACGAGGACGACGAGGACGAGGACGAGGACGACGAGGACGAGGACGAGGACGACGAGGAGGAGGACGAGGACGAGGACGACGACGACGAGGACGAGGACGACGAGGACGACGAGGACGAGGACGACGAGGACGAGGACGACGAGGACGAGGACGACGAGGACGAGGACGACGAGGACGCGGACGACGAGGACGCGGACGACGAGGACGCGGACGACGAGGACGCGGACGACGAGGACGAGGACGACGAGGACGAGGACGACGAGGACGAGGACGACGAGGACGAGGACGACGAGGACGAGGACGACGAGGACGAGGACGACGAGGACGACGAGGACGAGGACGACGAGGACGAGGACGACGAGGACGAGGACGACGAGGACGAGGACGACGAGGACGAGGACGACGAGGACGAGGACGACGAGTACGAGGACGACGAGGACGAGGACGACGAGGACGAGGACGACGAGGACGAGGACGACGAGGACGAGGACGACGAGGACGAGGACGACGAGGACGAGGACGACGAGGACGAGGACGACGAGGACGAGGACGACGAGGACGAGGACGACGAGGACGAGGACGACGAGGACGAGGACGACGAGGACGAGGACGACGAGGACGAGGACGACGAGGACGAGGACGACGAGGACGAGGACGACGAGGACGAGGACGACGAGGACGAGGACGACGAGGACGAGGACGACGAGGACGAGGACGACGAGGACGAGGACGACGAGGACGAGGACGACGAGGACGAGGACGACGAGGACGAGGACGACGAGGACGAGGACGACGAGGACGAGGACGACGAGGACGAGGACGACGAGGACGAGGACGACGAGGACGAGGACGACGAGGACGAGGACGAGGACGAGGACGAGGACGACGAGGACGAGGACGAGGACGACGAGGACGAGGACGAGGACGACGAGGAGGAGGACGAGGACGAGGACGACGACGACGAGGACGAGGACGACGAGGACGACGAGGACGAGGACGACGAGGACGAGGACGACGAGGACGAGGACGACGAGGACGAGGACGACGAGGACGAGGACGACGAGGACGAGGACGACTAGGACGAGGACGACGAGGACGAGGACGACGAGGACGACGAGGCCGAGGACGACGAGGACGAGGACGACGACGAGGACGAGGACGAGGACGACGAGGACGAGGCCGACGAGGACGAGGACGAGGACGACGAGGACGACGACGACGAGGACGAGGACGACGAGGACGAGGACGACGAGGACGAGGACGACGAGGACGAGGACGACGAGGACGAGGACGACGACGACGAGGACGAGGACGACGAGGACGAGGACGACGAGGACGAGGACGACCAGGACGAGGACGACGAGGACGAGGACGACGAGGACGAGGACGACGAGGACGAGGACGACGAGGACGAGGACGACGAGGACGAGGACGACGAGGACGAGGACGACGAGGACGAGGACGACGAGGACGAGGACGACGAGGACGAGGACGACGAGGACGAGGACGACGAGGACGAGGACGACGAGGACGAGGACGACGAGGACGAGGACGACGAGGACGGGGACGACGAGGACGGGGACGACGAGGACGGGGACGACGAGGACGGGGACGACGAGGACGGGGACGACGAGGACGGGGACGACGAGGACGGGGACGACGACGACGGGGACGACGACGACGGGGACGACGACGACGGGGACGACGACGACGGGGACGACGATGACGGGGACGGGGACGACGGGGACGGGGACGACGGGGACGGGGACGACGGGGACGGGCACGACGGGGACGAGGACGATGAGGACGGTGAGGACGAGGACGACGAGTACGAGGACGACGAGGACGACGAAGACGACGAGTACGAGGACGACGAGGACGACGAGGACGACGAGGACGACGAGGACGACGAGGACGAGGACGACGAGGACGAGGACGACGAGGACGAGGAGGACGAGGACGAGGACGACGAGGACGACGAGGACGAGGACGAGGACGACGAGGACGAGGACGAGGACGACGAGGACGAGGACGACGAGGACGAGGACGACGAGGACGAGGACGACGAGGACGACGAGGACGAGGACGACGAGGACGAGGACGACGAGGACGAGGACGACGAGGACGAGGACGACGAGGACGAGGACGACGAGGACGAGGACGACGAGGACGAGGACGACGAGGACGAGGACGACGAGGACGAGGACGACGAGGACGAGGACGACGAGGACGAGGACGACGAGGACGGGGACGACGAGGACGGGGACGACGAGGACGGGGACGACGAGGACGGGGACGACGATGACGGGGACGACGACGACGGGGACGACGACGACGGGGACGACGACGACGGGGACGACGACGACGGGGACGACGATGACGGGGACGGGGACGACGGGGACGGGGACGACGGGGACGGGGACGACGGGGACGGGGACGACGGGGACGGGCACGACGGGGACGAGGACGATGAGGACGGTGAGGACGAGGACGACGAGTACGAGGACGACGAGGACGACGAAGACGACGAGTACGAGGACGACGAGGGCGACGAGGACGACGAGGACGACGAGGACGACGAGGACGAGGACGACGAGGACGAGGACGACGAGGACGAGGAGGACGAGGACGAGGACGACGAGGACGACGAGGACGAGGACGAGGACGACGAGGACGACGAGGAACGAGGACGAGGACGACGAGGACGACGAGGACGACGAGGACGACGAGGACGACGAGGACGAGGACGAGGACCACGAGGACGAGGACGAGGACCACGAGGACGACGAGGACGAGGACGACGAGGACGAGCACGACGAGGACGAGGACGACGAGGACGAGGACGACGAGGACGACGAGGACGAGGACGAGGACGACGAGGACGAGGACGACGAGGACGAGGACGACGAGGACGAGGACGACGAGGACGAGGACGACGAGGACGAGGACGAGGACGACGAGGACGAGGACGAGGACGACGAGGACGAGGACGACGAGTACGAGGACGAGGACGACGAGGACGAGGACGAGGACGACGAGGAGGAGGACGAGGACGAGGACGACGACGACGAGGACGAGGACGACGAGGACGACGAGGACGAGGACGACGAGGACGAGGACGACGAGGACGAGGACGACGAGGACGAGGACGACGAGGACGAGGACGACGAGGACGAGGACGACTAGGACGAGGACGACGAGGACGAGGACGACGAGGACGACGAGGCCGAGGACGACGAGGACGAGGACGACGTGGACGAGGACGACGACGACGAGGACGAGGACGAGGACGACGAGGACGAGGCCGACGAGGACGAGGACGAGGACGACGAGGACGACGACGACGAGGACGAGGACGACGAGGACGAGGACGACGAGGACGAGGACGACGAGGACGAGGACGACGAGGACGAGGACGACGAGGACGAGGACGACGAGGACGAGGACGACGAGGACGAGGACGACGAGGACGAGGACGACGAGGACGAGGACGAGGACGACGAGGACGAGGACGACGAGGACGAGGACGACGAGGACGAGGACGACGAGGACGAGGACGACGAGGACGAGGACGACGAGGACGAGGACGACGAGGACGAGGACGACGAGGACGAGGACGACGAGGACGAGGACGACGAGGACGAGGACGACGAGGACGAGGACGACGAGGACGAGGACGAGGACGACGAGGACGAGGACGAGGACGACGAGGACGAGGACGAGGACGACGAGGACGAGGACGACGAGGACGAGGACGAGGACGACGAGGACGAGGACGAGGACGACGAGGAGGAGGACGAGGACGAGGACGACGACGACGAGGACGAGGACGACGAGGACGACGAGGACGAGGACGACGAGGACGAGGACGACGAGGACGAGGACGACGAGGACGAGGACGACGAGGACGCGGACGACGAGGACGCGGACGACGAGGACGCGGACGACGAGGACGCGGACGACGAGGACGAGGACGACGAGGACGAGGACGACGAGGACGAGGACGACGAGGACGAGGACGACGAGGACGAGGACGACGAGGACGAGGACGACGAGGACGACGAGGACGAGGACGACGAGGACGAGGACGACGAGGACGAGGACGACGAGGACGAGGACGACGAGGACGAGGACGACGAGGACGAGGACGACGAGGACGAGGACGACGAGGACGAGGACGACGAGGACGAGGACGACGAGGACGAGGACGACGAGGACGAGGACGACGAGGACGAGGACGACGAGGACGAGGACGACGAGGACGAGGACGACGAGGACGAGGACGACGAGGACGAGGACGACGAGGACGAGGACGACGAGGACGAGGACGACGAGGACGAGGACGACGAGGACGAGGACGACGAGGACGAGGACGACGAGGACGAGGACGACGAGGACGAGGACGACGAGGACGAGGACGACGAGGACGAGGACGACGAGGACGAGGACGACGAGGACGAGGACGACGAGGACGAGGACGACGAGGACGAGGACGACGAGGACGAGGACGACGAGGACGAGGACGACGAGGACGAGGACGACGAGGACGAGGACGACGAGGACGAGGACGAGGACGAGGACGAGGACGACGAGGACGAGGACGAGGACGACGAGGACGAGGACGAGGACGACGAGGAGGAGGACGAGGACGAGGACGACGACGACGAGGACGAGGACGACGAGGACGACGAGGACGAGGACGACGAGGACGAGGACGACGAGGACGAGGACGACGACGACGAGGACGAGGACGACGAGGACGAGGACGACGAGGACGAGGACGACCAGGACGAGGACGACGAGGACGAGGACGACGAGGACGAGGACGACGAGGACGAGGACGACGAGGACGAGGACGACGAGGACGAGGACGACGAGGACGAGGACGACGAGGACGAGGACGACGAGGACGGGGACGACGAGGACGAGGACGACGAGGACGAGGACGACGAGGACGAGGACGACGAGGACGAGGACGACGAGGACGAGGACGACGAGGACGGGGACGACGAGGACGGGGACGACGAGGACGGGGACGACGAGGACGGGGACGACGAGGACGGGGACGACGAGGACGGGGACGACGAGGACGGGGACGACGACGACGGGGACGACGACGACGGGGACGACGACGACGGGGACGACGACGACGGGGACGACGATGACGGGGACGGGGACGACGGGGACGGGGACGACGGGGACGGGGACGACGGGGACGGGCACGACGGGGACGAGGACGATGAGGACGGTGAGGACGAGGACGACGAGTACGAGGACGACGAGGACGACGAAGACGACGAGTACGAGGACGACGAGGACGACGAGGACGACGAGGACGACGAGGACGACGAGGACGAGGACGACGAGGACGAGGACGACGAGGACGAGGAGGACGAGGACGAGGACGACGAGGACGACGAGGACGAGGACGAGGACGACGAGGACGACGAGGAACGAGGACGAGGACGACGAGGACGACGAGGACGACGAGGACGACGAGGACGACGAGGACGAGGACGAGGACCACGAGGACGAGGACGAGGACCACGAGGACGACGAGGACGAGGACGACGAGGACGAGCACGACGAGGACGAGGACGACGAGGACGAGGACGACGAGGACGACGAGGACGAGGACGAGGACGACGAGGACGAGGACGACGAGGACGAGGACGACGAGGACGAGGACGACGAGGACGAGGACGACGAGGACGAGGACGAGGACGACGAGGACGAGGACGAGGACGACGAGGACGAGGACGAGGACGACGAGGACGAGGACGAGGACGACGAGGACGAGGACGACGAGGACGAGGACGACGAGGACGAGGACGACGAGGACGAGGACGACGAGGACGAGGACGACGAGGACGAGGACGAGGACGACAAGGACGAGGACGAGGACGACGAGGACGAGGACGAGGACGACGAGAACGAGAACGACGAGGACGAGGACGAGGACGACGAGGACGAGGACGAGGACGAGGACGAGGACGACGAGGACGAGGACGAGGACGACGAGGACGAGGACGAGGACGACGAGGAGGAGGACGAGGACGAGGACGACGACGACGAGGACGAGGACGACGAGGACGACGAGGACGAGGACGACGAGGACGAGGACGACGAGGACGAGGACGACGAGGACGAGGACGACGAGGACGAGGACGACGAAGACGAGGACGACTAGGACGAGGACGACGAGGACGAGGACGACGAGGACGACGAGGCCGAGGACGACGAGGACGAGGACGACGTGGACGAGGACGACGACGACGAGGACGAGGACGAGGACGACGAGGACGAGGCCGACGAGGACGAGGACGAGGACGACGAGGACGACGACGACGAGGACGAGGACGACGAGGACGAGGACGACAAGGACGAGGACGACGAGGACGAGGACGACGAGGACGAGGACGACGAGGACGAGGACGACGAGGACGAGGACGACGAGGACGAGGACGACGAGGACGAGGACGACGAGGACGAGGACGACGAGGACGAGGACGACGAGGACGAGGACGACGAGGACGAGGACGACGAGGACGAGGACGACGAGGACGAGGACGACGAGGACGAGGACGACGAGGACGAGGACGACGAGGACGAGGACGACGAGGACGAGGACGACGAGGACGACGAGGACGAGGACGACGAGGACGAGGACGACGAGGACGAGGACGACGAGGACGAGGACGACGAGGACGAGGACGACGAGGACGAGGACGACGAGGACGAGGACGACGAGGACGAGGACGACGAGGACGAGGACGACGAGGACGAGGACGACGAGGACGAGGACGACGAGGACGAGGACGACGAGGACGAGGACGACTAGGACGAGGACGACGAGGACGAGGACGACGAGGACGACGAGGCCGAGGACGACGAGGACGAGGACGACGTGGACGAGGACGACGACGACGAGGACGAGGACGAGGACGACGAGGACGAGGCCGACGAGGACGAGGACGAGGACGACGAGGACGACGACGACGAGGACGAGGACGACGAGGACGACGACGACGAGGACGAGGACGACGAGGAAGAGGACGACGAGGACGAGGACGAGGACGACGAGGACGAGGACGACGAGGACGAGGACGACGAGGACGAGGACGACGAGGACGAGGACGACGAGGACGACGAGGACGAGGACGACGAGGACGAGGACGACGAGGACGAGGACGACGAGGACGAGGACGACGAGGACGAGGACGACGAGGACGAGGACGACGAGGACGAGGACGACGAGGACGAGGACGACGAGGACGAGGACGACGAGGACGAGGACGACGAGGACGAGGACGACGAGGACGAGGACGACGAGGACGAGGACGACGAGGACGAGGACGACGAGGACGAGGACGACGAGGACGAGGACGACGAGGACGAGGACGACGAGGACGAGGACGACGAGGACGAGGACGACGAGGACGAGGACGACGAGGACGAGGACGACGAGGACGAGGACGACGAGGACGAGGACGACGAGGACGAGGACGACGAGGACGAGGACGACGAGGACGAGGACGAGGACGAGGACGAGGACGACGAGGACGAGGACGAGGACGACAGGACGAGGACGAGGACGACGAGGAGGAGGACGAGGACGAGGACGACGACGACGAGGACGAGGACGACGAGGACGACTAGGACGAGGACGACGAGGACGAGGACGACGAGGACGAGGACGACGAGGACGAGGACGACGAGGACGAGGACGACGAGGACGAGGACGACGAGGACGAGGACGACGAGGACGAGGACGACGAGGACGAGGACGACGAGGACGAGGACGACGAGGACGAGGACGACGAGGACGAGGACGACGAGGACGAGGACGAGGACGACGAGGACGACGAGGACGAGGACGACGAGGACGAGGACGACGAGGACGAGGACGACGAGGACGAGGACGACGAGGACGAGGACGACGAGGACGAGGACGACGAGGACGAGGACGACGAGGACGAGGACGACGAGGACGAGGACGACGAGGACGAGGACGACGAGGACGAGGACGACGAGGACGAGGACGACGAGGACGCGGACGACGAGGACGCGGACGACGAGGACGCGGACGACGAGGACGCGGACGACGAGGACGCGGACGACGAGGAAGAGGACGACGAGGAAGAGGACGACGGGGACGAGGACGACGGGGACGAGGACGACGGGGACGAGGACGACGGGGACGAGGACGACGGGGACGAGGACGACGGGGACGAGGACGACGGGGACGAGGACGACGGGGACGAGGACGACGGGGACGAGGACGACGGGGACGAGGACGACGGGGACGAGGACGACGGGGACGAGGACGACGAGGACGAGGACGACGAGGACGAGGACGACGAGGACGAGGACGACGAGGACGAGGACGACGAGGACGAGGACGACGAGGACGACGAGGACGAGGACGACGAGGACGAGGACGACGAGGACGAGGACGACGAGGACGAGGACGACGAGGACGAGGACGAGGACGACGAGGACGAGGACGACGAGGACGAGGACGGCGAGGACGAGGACGACGAGGACGAGGACGACGAGGACGAGGACGACGAGGACGAGGACGACGAGGACGAGGACGACGAGGACGAGGACGACGAGGACGAGGACGACGAGGACGAGGACGACGAGGACGAGGACGACGAGGACGAGGACGACGAGGACGAGGACGACGAGGACGAGGACGACGAGGACGAGGACGACGAGGACGAGGACGACGAGGACGAGGACGACGAGGACGAGGACGACGAGGACGAGGACGACGAGGACGAGGACGACGAGGACGAGGACGACGAGGACGAGGACGACGAGGACGAGGACGACGAGGACGAGGACGACGAGGACGAGGACGACGAGGACGAGGACGACGAGGACGAGGACGACGAGGACGAGGACGACGAGGACGAGGACGACGAGGACGAGGACGACGAGGACGAGGACGACGAGGACGAGGACGACGAGGACGAGGACGACGAGGACGAGGACGACGAGGACGAGGACGACGAGGACGAGGACGACGAGGACGAGGACGACGAGGACGAGGACGACGAGGACGAGGACGACGAGGACGAGGACGACGAGGACGAGGACGACGAGGACGAGGACGAGGACGAGGACGAGGACGACGAGGACGAGGACGAGGACGACGAGGACGAGGACGAGGACGACGAGGAGGAGGACGAGGACGAGGACGACGACGACGAGGACGAGGACGACGAGGACGACGAGGACGAGGACGACGAGGACGAGGACGACGAGGACGAGGACGACGAGGACGAGGACGACGAGGACGAGGACGACGAGGACGAGGACGACTAGGACGAGGACGACGAGGACGAGGACGACGAGGACGACGAGGCCGAGGACGACGAGGACGAGGACGACGAGGACGACGAGGCCGAGGACGACGAGGACGAGGACGACGACGAGGACGAGGACGAGGACGACGAGGACGAGGCCGACGAGGACGAGGACGAGGACGACGAGGACGACGACGACGAGGACGAGGACGACGAGGACGAGGACGACGAGGACGAGGACGACGAGGACGAGGACGACGAGGACGAGGACGACGACGACGAGGACGAGGACGACGAGGACGAGGACGACGAGGACGAGGACGACCAGGACGAGGACGACGAGGACGAGGACGACGAGGACGAGGACGACGAGGACGAGGACGACGAGGACGAGGACGACGAGGACGAGGACGACGAGGACGAGGACGACGAGGACGAGGACGACGAGGACGAGGACGACGAGGACGAGGACGACGAGGACGAGGACGACGAGGACGGGGACGACGAGGACGGGGACGACGAGGACGGGGACGACGAGGACGGGGACGACGAGGACGGGGACGACGAGGACGGGGACGACGAGGACGGGGACGACGACGACGGGGACGACGACGACGGGGACGACGACGACGGGGACGACGACGACGGGGACGACGATGACGGGGACGGGGACGACGGGGACGGGGACGACGGGGACGGGGACGACGGGGACGGGCACGACGGGGACGAGGACGATGAGGACGGTGAGGACGAGGACGACGAGTACGAGGACGACGAGGACGACGAAGACGACGAGTACGAGGACGACGAGGACGACGAGGACGACGAGGACGACGAGGACGACGAGGACGAGGACGACGAGGACGAGGACGACGAGGACGAGGAGGACGAGGGCGAGAACGACGAGGACGACGAGGACGAGGACGAGGACGACGAGGACGACGAGGAACGAGGACGAGGACGACGAGGACGACGAGGACGACGAGGACGACGAGGACGACGAGGACGAGGACGAGGACCACGAGGACGAGGACGAGGACCACGAGGACGACGAGGACGAGGACGACGAGGACGAGGACGACGAGGACGAGGACGACGAGGACGACGAGGACGAGGACGAGGACGACGAGGACGAGGACGACGAGGACGAGGACGACGAGGACGAGGACGACGAGGACGAGGACGACGAGGACGACGAGGACGAGGACGACGAGGACGAGGACGACGAGGACGAGGACGACGAGGACGAGGACGACGAGGACGAGGACGAGGACGACGAGGACGAGGACGACGAGGACGAGGACGAGGACGACGAGGACGAGGACGAGGACGACGAGGACGAGGACGAGGACGACGAGGACGAGGACGACGAGGACGAGGACGACGAGGACGAGGACGACGAGGACGAGGACGACGAGGACGAGGACGAGGACGACAAGGACGAGGACGAGGACGACGAGGACGAGGACGAGGACGACGAGGACGAGGACGACGAGGACGAGGACGAGGACGACGAGGACGAGGACGAGGACGAGGACGAGGACGACGAGGACGAGGACGAGGACGACGAGGACGAGGACGAGGACGACGAGGAGGAGGACGAGGACGAGGACGACGACGACGAGGACGAGGACGACGAGGACGACGAGGACGAGGACGACGAGGACGAGGACGACGAGGACGAGGACGACGAGGACGAGGACGACGAGGACGAGGACGACGAGGACGAGGACGACTAGGACGAGGACGACCAGGACGAGGACGACGAGGACGAGGACGACGAGGACGAGGACGACGAGGACGAGGACGACGAGGACGAGGACGACGAGGACGAGGACGACGAGGACGAGGACGACGAGGACGAGGACGACGAGGACGGGGACGACGAGGACGAGGACGACGAGGACGAGGACGACGAGGACGAGGACGACGAGGACGAGGACGACGAGGACGAGGACGACGAGGACGGGGACGACGAGGACGGGGACGACGAGGACGGGGACGACGACGACGGGGACGACGACGACGGGGACGACGACGACGGGGACGACGACGACGGGGACGACGATGACGGGGACGGGGACGACGGGGACGGGGACGACGGGGACGGGGACGACGGGGACGGGCACGACGGGGACGAGGACGATGAGGACGGTGAGGACGAGGACGACGAGTACGAGGACGACGAGGACGACGAAGACGACGAGTACGAGGACGACGAGGACGACGAGGACGACGAGGACGACGAGGACGACGAGGACGAGGACGACGAGGACGAGGACGACGAGGACGAGGAGGACGAGGACGAGGACGACGAGGACGACGAGGACGACGAGGAACGAGGACGAGGACGACGAGGACGACGAGGACGACGAGGACGACGAGGACGACGAGGACGAGGACGAGGACCACGAGGACGAGGACGAGGACCACGAGGACGACGAGGACGAGGACGACGAGGACGAGCACGACGAGGACGAGGACGACGAGGACGAGGACGACGAGGACGAGGACGAGGACGACGAGGACGAGGACGAGGACGACGAGGACGAGGACGAGGACGACGAGGACGAGGACGACGTGGACGAGGACGAGGACGACGAGGACGAGGACGAGGACGAGGACGAGGACGACGAGGACGAGGACGAGGACGACGAGGACGAGGACGAGGACGACGAGGAGGAGGACGAGGACGAGGACGACGACGACGAGGACGAGGACGACGAGGACGACGAGGAACGAGGACGAGGACGACGAGGACGACGAGGACGACGAGGACGACGAGGACGACGAGGACGAGGACGAGGACCACGAGGACGAGGACGAGGACCACGAGGACGACGAGGACGAGGACGACGAGGACGAGCACGACGAGGACGAGGACGACGAGGACGAGGACGACGAGGACGACGAGGACGAGGACGAGGACGAGGACGACGAGGACGAGGACGACGAGGACGAGGACGACGAGGACGAGGACGACGAGGACGAGGACGAGGACGACGAGGACGAGGACGAGGACGACGAGGACGAGGACGAGGACGACGAGGACGAGGACGACGAGGACGAGGACGAGGACGACGAGGACGAGGACGAGGACGACGAGGACGAGGACGAGGACGACGAGGACGAGGACGACGTGGACGAGGACGAGGACGACGAGGACGAGGACGAGGACGAGGACGAGGACGACGAGGACGAGGACGAGGACGACGAGGACGAGGACGAGGACGACGAGGAGGAGGACGAGGACGAGGACGACGACGACGAGGACGAGGACGACGAGGACGACGACGACGAGGACGAGGACGACGAGGACGACGAGGACGAGGACGACGAGGACGAGGACGACGAGGACGAGGACGACGAGGACGAGGACGACGAGGACGAGGACGACGAGGACGAGGACGACTAGGACGAGGACGACGAGGACGAGGACGACGAGGACGACGAGGCCGAGGACGACGAGGACGAGGACGACGTGGACGAGGACGACGACGACGAGGACGAGGACGAGGACGACGAGGACGAGGCCGACGAGGACGAGGACGAGGACGACGAGGACGACGACGACGAGGACGAGGACGACGAGGACGAGGACGACGAGGACGAGGACGACGAGGACGAGGACGACGAGGACGAGGACGACGAGGACGAGGACGACGAGGACGAGGACGACGAGGACGAGGACGACGAGGACGAGGACGAGGACGACGAGGACGAGGACGAGGACGACGAGGACGAGGACGAGGACGACGAGGACGAGGACGACGAGGACGAGGACGACGAGGACGAGGACGACGAGGACGAGGACGACGAGGACGAGGACGACGAGGACGAGGACGACGAGGACGAGGACGACGAGGACGAGGACGAGGACGACGAGGACGAGGACGAGGACGAGGACGAGGACGACGAGGACGAGGACGAGGACGACGAGGAGGAGGACGAGGACGAGGACGACGACGACGAGGACGAGGACGACGAGGACGACGAGGACGAGGACGACGAGGACGAGGACGACGAGGACGAGGACGACGAGGACGAGGACGACGAGGACGAGGACGACGAGGACGCGGACGACGAGGACGCGGACGAGGACGACGAGGACGAGGACGACGAGGACGAGGACGACCAGGACGAGGACGACGAGGACGAGGACGAGGACGACGAGGACGAGGACGACGAGGACGAGGACGAGGACGACGAGGACGAGGACGACGAGGACGAGGACGACGAGGACGAGGACGACGAGGACGAGGACGACGAGGACGAGGACGACGAGGACGAGGACGACGAGGACGAGGACGACGAGGACGAGGACGACGAGGACGAGGACGACGAGGACGAGGACGACGAGGACGAGGACGACGAGGACGAGGACGACGAGGACGAGGACGACGAGGACGAGGACGACGAGGACGAGGACGAGGACGACGAGGACGAGGACGAGGACGACGAGGACGAGGACGAGGACGACGAGGACGAGGACGACGAGGACGAGGACGAGGACGACGAGGACGAGGACGAGGATGAGGACGAGGACGACGAGGACGAGGACGAGGACGACGAGGAGGAGGACGAGGACGAGGACGACGACGACGAGGACGAGGACGACGAGGACGACGAGGACGAGGACGACGAGGACGAGGACGACGAGGACGAGGACGACGAGGACGAGGACGACGAGGACGAGGACGACGAGGACGCGGACGACGAGGACGCGGACGACGAGGACGCGGACGACGAGGACGCGGACGACGAGGACGAGGACGACGAGGACGAGGACGACGAGGACGAGGACGACGAGGACGAGGACGACGAGGACGAGGACGACGAGGACGAGGACGACGAGGACGAGGACGACGAGGACGAGGACGACGAGGACGACGAGGACGAGGACGACGAGGACGAGGACGACGAGGACGAGGACGACGAGGACGAGGACGACGAGGACGAGGACGACGAGGACGAGGACGACGAGGACGAGGACGAGGACGAGGACGAGGACGACGAGGACGAGGACGAGGACGACGAGGACGAGGACGAGGACGACGAGGAGGACGACGAGGACGAGGACGAGGACGACGAGGACGAGGACGAGGACGACGAGGACGAGGACGACGAGGACGAGGACGACGAGGACGAGGACGAGGACGAGGACGAGGACGACGAGGACGAGGACGAGGACGACGAGGACGAGGACGAGGACGACGAGGAGGAGGACGAGGACGAGGACGACGACGACGAGGACGAGGACGACGAGGACGACGAGGACGAGGACGACGAGGACGAGGACGACGAGGACGAGGACGACGAGGACGAGGACGACGAGGACGAGGACGACGAGGACGAGGACGACTAGGACGAGGACGACGAGGACGAGGACGACGAGGACGACGAGGCCGAGGACGACGAGGACGAGGACGACGACGAGGACGAGGACGAGGACGACGAGGACGAGGCCGACGAGGACGAGGACGAGGACGACGAGGACGACGACGACGAGGACGAGGACGACGAGGACGAGGACGACGAGGACGAGGACGACGAGGACGAGGACGACGAGGACGAGGACGACGAGGACGAGGACGACGACGACGAGGACGAGGACGACGAGGACGAGGACGACGAGGACGAGGACGACCAGGACGAGGACGACGAGGACGAGGACGACGAGGACGAGGACGACGAGGACGAGGACGACGAGGACGAGGACGACGAGGACGAGGACGACGAGGACGAGGACGACGAGGACGAGGACGACGAGGACGAGGACGACGAGGACGAGGACGACGAGGACGAGGACGACGAGGACGGGGACGACGAGGACGGGGACGACGAGGACGGGGACGACGAGGACGGGGACGACGAGGACGGGGACGACGACGACGGGGACGACGACGACGGGGACGACGACGACGGGGACGACGACGACGGGGACGACGATGACGGGGACGGGGACGACGGGGACGGGGACGACGGGGACGGGGACGACGGGGACGGGCACGACGGGGACGAGGACGATGAGGACGGTGAGGACGAGGACGACGAGTACGAGGACGACGAGGACGACGAAGACGACGAGTACGAGGACGACGAGGACGACGAGGACGACGAGGACGACGAGGACGACGAGGACGAGGACGACGAGGACGAGGACGACGAGGACGAGGAGGACGAGGACGAGGACGACGAGGACGACGAGGACGAGGACGAGGACGACGAGGACGACGAGGAACGAGGACGAGGACGACGAGGACGACGAGGACGACGAGGACGACGAGGACGACGAGGACGAGGACGAGGACCACGAGGACGAGGACGAGGACCACGAGGACGACGAGGACGAGGACGACGAGGACGAGCACGACGAGGACGAGGACGACGAGGACGAGGACGACGAGGACGACGAGGACGAGGACGAGGACGAGGACGACGAGGACGAGGACGACGAGGACGAGGACGACGAGGACGAGGACGACGAGGACGAGGACGACGAGGACGAGGACGACGAGGACGAGGACGAGGACGACGAGGACGAGGACGAGGACGACGAGGACGAGGACGAGGACGACGAGGACGAGGACGACGAGGACGAGGACGACGAGGACGAGGACGACGAGGACGAGGACGAGGACGACGAGGACGAGGACGAGGACGACGAGGACGAGGACGACGTGGACGAGGACGAGGACGACGAGGACGAGGACGAGGACGAGGACGAGGACGACGAGGACGAGGACGAGGACGACGAGGACGAGGACGAGGACGACGAGGAGGAGGACGAGGACGAGGACGACGACGACGAGGACGAGGACGACGAGGACGACGACGACGAGGACGAGGACGACGAGGACGACGAGGACGAGGACGACGAGGACGAGGACGACGAGGACGAGGACGACGAGGACGAGGACGACGAGGACGAGGACGACGAGGACGAGGACGACTAGGACGAGGACGACGAGGACGAGGACGACGAGGACGACGAGGCCGAGGACGACGAGGACGAGGACGACGTGGACGAGGACGACGACGACGAGGACGAGGACGAGGACGACGAGGACGAGGCCGACGAGGACGAGGACGAGGACGACGAGGACGACGACGACGAGGACGAGGACGACGAGGACGAGGACGACGAGGACGAGGACGACGAGGACGAGGACGACGAGGACGAGGACGACGAGGACGAGGACGACGAGGACGAGGACGACGAGGACGAGGACGACGAGGACGAGGACGACGAGGACGAGGACGACGAGGACGAGGACGACGAGGACGAGGACGACGAGGACGAGGACGACGAGGACGAGGACGACGAGGACGAGGACGACGAGGACGAGGACGACGAGGACGAGGACGACGAGGACGAGGACGACGAGGACGAGGACGACGAGGACGAGGACGACGAGGACGAGGACGACGAGGACGAGGACGACGAGGACGAGGACGACGAGGACGAGGACGACGAGGACGAGGACGACGAGGACGAGGACGACGAGGACGAGGACGACGAGGACGGGGACGACGAGGACGGGGACGACGAGGACGGGGACGACGAGGACGGGGACGACGAGGACGGGGACGACGACGACGGGGACGACGACGACGGGGACGACGACGACGGGGACGACGACGACGGGGACGACGATGACGGGGACGGGGACGACGGGGACGGGGACGACGGGGACGGGGACGACGGGGACGGGCACGACGGGGACGAGGACGATGAGGACGGTGAGGACGAGGACGACGAGTACGAGGACGACGAGGACGACGAAGACGACGAGTACGAGGACGACGAGGACGAGGACGAGGACGAGGACGACGAGGACGAGGACGACGAGGACGAGGACGACGAGGACGAGGACGACGAGGACGAGGACGACGAGGACGAGGACGACGAGGACGAGGACGACGAGGACGAGGACGACGAGGACGAGGACGAGGACGACGAGGACGAGGACGAGGACGAGGACGAGGACGACGAGGACGAGGACGAGGACGACGAGGAGGAGGACGAGGACGAGGACGACGACGACGAGGACGAGGACGACGAGGACGACGACGACGAGGACGAGGACGACGAGGACGACGAGGACGAGGACGACGAGGACGAGGACGACGAGGACGAGGACGACGAGGACGAGGACGACGAGGACGAGGACGACGAGGACGAGGACGACTAGGACGAGGACGACGAGGACGAGGACGACGAGGACGACGAGGCCGAGGACGACGAGGACGAGGACGACGTGGACGAGGACGACGACGACGAGGACGAGGACGAGGACGACGAGGACGAGGCCGACGAGGACGAGGACGAGGACGACGAGGACGACGACGACGAGCACGAGGACGACGAGGACGAGGACGACGAGGACGAGGACGACGAGGACGAGGACGACGAGGACGAGGACGACGAGGACGAGGACGACGAGGACGAGGACGACGAGGACGAGGACGACAAGGACGAGGACGACGAGGACGAGGACGACGAGGACGAGGACGACGAGGACGAGGACGACGAGGACGAGGACGACGAGGACGAGGACGACGAGGACGAGGACGACGAGGACGAGGACGACGAGGACGAGGACGACGAGGACGAGGACGACGAGGACGAGGACGACGAGGACGAGGACGACGAGGACGAGGACGACGAGGACGAGGACGACGAGGACGAGGACGAGGACGACGAGGACGAGGACGAGGACGACGAGGACGAGGACGAGGACGACGAGGACGAGGACGACGAGGACGAGGACGAGGACGACGAGGACGAGGACGAGGACGAGGACGAGGACGACGAGGACGAGGACGAGGACGACGAGGAGGAGGACGAGGACGAGGACGACGACGACGAGGACGAGGACGACGAGGACGACGAGGACGAGGACGACGAGGACGAGGACGACGAGGACGAGGACGACGAGGACGAGGACGACGAGGACGAGGACGACGAGGACGCGGACGACGAGGACGCGGACGACGAGGACGCGGACGACGAGGACGCGGACGACGAGGACGAGGACGACGAGGACGAGGACGACGAGGACGAGGACGACGAGGACGAGGACGACGAGGACGAGGACGACGAGGACGAGGACGACGAGGACGAGGACGACGAGGACGAGGACGACGAGGACGACGAGGACGAGGACGACGAGGACGAGGACGACGAGGACGAGGACGACGAGGACGAGGACGACGAGGACGAGGACGACGAGGACGAGGACGACGAGGACGAGGACGAGGACGAGGACGAGGACGACGAGGACGAGGACGAGGACGACGAAGACGAGGACGAGGACGACGAGGAGGACGACGAGGACGAGGACGAGGACGACGAGGACGAGGACAAGGACGACGAGGACGAGGACGACGAGGACGAGGACGACGAGGACGAGGACGACGAGGACGAGGACGACGAGGACGGGGACGACGAGGACGGGGACGACGAGGACGGGGACGACGAGGACGAGGACGACGAGGACGACGAGGCCGAGGACGAGGACGACGAGGACGAGGACGACGAGGACGAGGACGACGAGGACGAGGACGACGAGGACGAGGACGACGAGGACGAGGACGACGAGGACGAGGACGACGAGGACGAGGACGACGAGGACGGGGACGACGAGGACGGGGACGACGAGGACGGGGACGACGAGGACGGGGACGACGAGGACGGGGACGACGACGACGGGGACGACGACGACGGGGACGACGACGACGGGGACGACGACGACGGGGACGACGATGACGGGGACGGGGACGACGGGGACGGGGACGACGGGGACGGGGACGACGGGGACGGGCACGACGGGGACGAGGACGATGAGGACGGTGAGGACGAGGACGACGAGTACGAGGACGACGAGGACGACGAAGAAGACGAGTACGAGGACGACGAGGACGACGAGGACGACGAGGACGACGAGGACGACGAGGACGAGGACGACGAGGACGAGGACGACGAGGACGAGGAGGACGAGGACGAGGACGACGAGGACGACGAGGACGAGGACGAGGACGACGAGGACGACGAGGAACGAGGACGAGGACGACGAGGACGACGAGGACGACGAGGACGACGAGGACGACGAGGACGAGGACGAGGACCACGAGGACGAGGACGAGGACCACGAGGACGACGAGGACGAGGACGACGAGGACGAGCACGACGAGGACGAGGACGACGAGGACGAGGACGACGAGGACGACGAGGACGAGGACGAGGACGAGGACGACGAGGACGAGGACGACGAGGACGAGGACGACGAGGACGAGGACGACGAGGACGAGGACGACGAGGACGAGGACGACGAGGACGAGGACGAGGACGACGAGGACGAGGACGAGGACGACGAGGACGAGGACGAGGACGACGAGGACGAGGACGACGAGGACGAGGACGACGAGGACGAGGACGACGAGGACGAGGACGAGGACGACGAGGACGAGGACGAGGACGACGAGGACGAGGACGACGTGGACGAGGACGAGGACGACGAGGACGAGGACGAGGACGAGGACGAGGACGACGAGGACGAGGACGAGGACGACGAGGACGAGGACGAGGACGACGAGGAGGAGGACGAGGACGAGGACGACGACGACGAGGACGAGGACGACGAGGACGACGACGACGAGGACGAGGACGACGAGGACGACGAGGACGAGGACGACGAGGACGAGGACGACGAGGACGAGGACGACGAGGACGAGGACGACGAGGACGAGGACGACGAGGACGAGGACGACTAGGACGAGGACGACGAGGACGAGGACGACGAGGACGACGAGGCCGAGGACGACGAGGACGAGGACGACGTGGACGAGGACGACGACGACGAGGACGAGGACGAGGACGACGAGGACGAGGCCGACGAGGACGAGGACGAGGACGACGAGGACGACGACGACGAGGACGAGGACGACGAGGACGAGGACGACGAGGACGAGGACGACGAGGACGAGGACGACGAGGACGAGGACGACGAGGACGAGGACGACGAGGACGAGGACGACGAGGACGAGGACGACGAGGACGAGGACGACGAGGACGAGGACGACGAGGACGAGGACGACGAGGACGAGGACGACGAGGACGAGGACGACGAGGACGAGGACGACGAGGACGAGGACGACGAGGACGAGGACGACGAGGACGAGGACGACGAGGACGAGGACGACGAGGACGAGGACGACGAGGACGAGGACGACGAGGACGAGGACGACGAGGACGAGGACGACGAGGACGAGGACGACGAGGACGAGGACGACGAGGACGAGGACGACGAGGACGAGGACGACGAGGACGAGGACGACGAGGACGAGGACGACGAGGACGAGGACGACGAGGACGAGGACGACGAGGACGAGGACGACGAGGACGAGGACGAGGACGACGAGGACGAGGACGAGGACGACGAGGACGAGGACGAGGACGACGAGGACGAGGACGACGAGGACGAGGACGAGGACGACGAGGACGAGGACGAGGACGAGGACGAGGACGACGAGGACGAGGACGAGGACGACGAGGAGGAGGACGAGGACGAGGACGACGACGACGAGGACGAGGACGACGAGGACGACGAGGACGAGGACGACGAGGACGAGGACGACGAGGACGAGGACGAGGACGACGAGGACGAGGACGACGAGGACGAGGACGACGAGGACGCGGACGACGAGGACGCGGACGACGAGGACGCGGACGACGAGGACGCGGACGACGAGGACGAGGACGACGAGGACGAGGACGACGAGGACGAGGACGACGAGGACGAGGACGACGAGGACGAGGACGACGAGGACGAGGACGACGAGGACGAGGACGACGAGGACGAGGACGACGAGGACGACGAGGACGAGGACGACGAGGACGAGGACGACGAGGACGAGGACGACGAGGACGAGGACGACGAGGACGAGGACGACGAGGACGAGGACGACGAGGACGAGGACGAGGACGAGGACGAGGACGACGAGGACGAGGACGAGGACGAGGACGACGAGGAGGAGGACGAGGACGAGGACGACGACGACGAGGACGAGGACGACGAGGACGACGAGGACGAGGACGAGGACGACGAGGACGAGGACGAGGACGACGAGGACGAGGACGAGGACGACGAGGACGAGGACGACGAGGACGAGGACGAGGACGACGAGGACGAGGACGAGGACGAGGACGAGGACGACGAGGACGAGGACGAGGACGACGAGGAGGAGGACGAGGACGAGGACGACGACGACGAGGACGACGAGGACGAGGACGACGAGGACGAGGACGACGAGGACGAGGACGACGAGGACGAGGACGACTAGGACGAGGACGACGAGGACGAGGACGACGAGGACGACGAGGCCGAGGACGACGAGGACGAGGACGACGTGGACGAGGACGACGACGACGAGGACGAGGACGAGGACGACGAGGACGAGGCCGACGAGGACGAGGACGAGGACGACGAGGACGACGACGACGAGGACGAGGACGACGAGGACGAGGACGACGAGGACGAGGACGACGAGGACGAGGACGACGAGGACGAGGACGAGGACGACGAGGACGAGGACGACGAGGACGAGGACGACGAGGACGAGGACGACGAGGACGACGAGGACGAGGACGACGAGGACGAGGACGACGAGGACGAGGACGACGAGGACGAGGACGACGAGGACGAGGACGACGAGGACGAGGACGACGAGGACGAGGACGACGAGGACGAGGACGACGAGGACGAGGACGACGAGGACGAGGACGACGAGGACGAGGACGACGAGGACGAGGACGACGAGGACGAGGACGACGAGGACGAGGACGAGGACGAGGACGAGGACGACGAGGACGAGGACGAGGACGACGAGGACGAGGACGAGGACGACGAGGAGGAGGACGAGGACGAGGACGACGACGACGAGGACGAGGACGACGAGGACGACGAGGACGAGGACGACGAGGACGAGGACGACGAGGACGAGGACGACGAGGACGAGGACGACGAGGACGAGGACGACGAGGACGAGGACGACGAGGACGAGGACGACGAGGACGAGGACGACGAGGACGAGGACGACGAGGACGAGGACGACGAGGACGACGACGACGAGGACGAGGACGAGGACGACGAGGACGAGGCCGACGAGGACGAGGACGAGGACGACGAGGACGACGACGACGAGGACGAGGACGACGAGGACGAGGACGACGAGGACGAGGACGACGAGGACGAGGACGACGAGGACGAGGACGAGGACGACGAGGACGAGGACGACGAGGACGAGGACGACGAGGACGAGGACGACGAGGACGACGAGGACGAGGACGACGAGGACGAGGACGACGAGGACGAGGACGACGAGGACGAGGACGACGAGGACGAGGACGACGAGGACGAGGACGACGAGGACGAGGACGACGAGGACGAGGACGACGAGGACGAGGACGACGAGGACGAGGACGACGAGGACGAGGACGACGAGGACGAGGACGACGAGGACGAGGACGACGAGGACGAGGACGACGAGGACGAGGACGACGAGGACGAGGACGACGAGGACGAGGACGACGAGGACGAGGACGACGAGGACGAGGACGACGAGGACGAGGACGACGAGGACGAGGACGACGAGGACGAGGACGACGAGGACGAGGACGACGAGGACGAGGACGACGAGGACGAGGACGACGAGGACGAGGACGACGAGGACGAGGACGAGGACGAGGACGAGGACGACGAGGACGAGGACGAGGACGACGAGGACGAGGACGAGGACGACGAGGAGGAGGACGAGGACGAGGACGACGACGACGAGGACGAGGACGACGAGGACGACGAGGACGAGGACGACGAGGACGAGGACGACGAGGACGAGGACGACGAGGACGAGGACGACGAGGACGAGGACGACGAGGACGAGGACGACGAGGACGAGGACGACGAGGACGAGGACGACGAGGACGAGGACGACGAGGACGAGGACGACGAGGACGAGGACGACGAGGACGAGGACGACGAGGACGAGGACGACGAGGACGAGGACGACGAGGACGAGGACGACGAGGACGAGGACGAGGACGACGAGGACGACGAGGACGAGGACGACGAGGACGAGGACGACGAGGACGAGGACGACGAGGACGAGGACGACGAGGACGAGGACGACGAGGACGAGGACGACGAGGACGAGGACGACGAGGACGAGGACGACGAGGACGAGGACGACGAGGACGAGGACGACGAGGACGAGGACGACGAGGACGAGGACGACGAGGACGAGGACGACGAGGACGCGGACGACGAGGACGCGGACGACGAGGACGCGGACGACGAGGACGCGGACGACGAGGACGCGGACGACGAGGAAGAGGACGACGAGGAAGAGGACGACGGGGACGAGGACGACGGGGACGAGGACGACGGGGACGAGGACGACGGGGACGAGGACGACGGGGACGAGGACGACGGGGACGAGGACGACGGGGACGAGGACGACGGGGACGAGGACGACGGGGACGAGGACGACGGGGACGAGGACGACGGGGACGAGGACGACGGGGACGAGGACGACGGGGACGAGGACGACGGGGACGAGGACGACGGGGACGAGGACGACGGGGACGAGGACGACGGGGACGAGGACGACGGGGACGAGGACGACGGGGACGAGGACGACGGGGACGAGGACGACGAGGACGAGGACGACGAGGACGAGGACGACGAGGACGAGGACGACGAGGACGAGGACGACGAGGACGAGGACGACGAGGACGAGGACGACGAGGACGAGGACGACGAGGACGAGGACGACGAGGACGAGGACGACGAGGACGAGGACGACGAGGACGAGGACGACGAGGACGAGGACGACGAGGACGAGGACGACGAGGACGAGGACGACGAGGACGAGGACGACGAGGACGAGGACGACGAGGACGAGGACGACGAGGACGAGGACGACGAGGACGAGGACGACGAGGACGAGGACGAGGACGACGAGGACGAGGACGAGGACGACGAGGACGAGGACGAGGACGACGAGGACGAGGACGACGAGGACGAGGACGAGGACGACGAGGACGAGGACGAGGACGAGGACGAGGACGACGAGGACGAGGACGAGGACGACGAGGACGAGGACGAGGACGACGAGGAGGAGGACGAGGACGAGGACGACGACGACGAGGACGAGGACGACGAGGACGACGAGGACGAGGACGACGAGGACGAGGACGACGAGGACGAGGACGACGAGGACGAGGACGACGAGGACGAGGACGACGAGGACGAGGACGACTAGGACGAGGACGACGAGGACGAGGACGACGAGGACGACGAGGCCGAGGACGACGAGGACGAGGACGACGTGGACGAGGACGACGACGACGAGGACGAGGACGAGGACGACGAGGACGAGGCCGACGAGGACGAGGACGAGGACGACGAGGACGACGACGAGGACGTGGGCGACGAGGACGAGGATGACGAGGACGAGGACGAGGACGACGAGGACGAGGACGAGGACGAGGACGACGAGGACGACGAGGACGAGGACGACGAGGACGAGGACGACGAGGACGACGAGGACGAGGACGACGACGACGACGGGGACGAGGACGACGACGACGACGAGGACGAGGACGACGACGACGACGGGGACGAGGACGACGACGACGACGAGGACGAGGACGAGGACGACGAGGACGACGAGGACGAGGACGACGAGGACGAGGACGACGAGGACGAGGACGACGAGGACGAGGACGAGGACGACGAGGATGACGAGGACGAGGACGACGAGGACGACGAGTACGAGGACGAGGACGACGAGGACGAGGACGACGAGGACGAGGACGACGAGGACGACGAGGACGACGAGGACGACGAGGACGACGAGGACGAGGACGACGAGGACGAGGACGAGGACGACGAGGACGACGAGGACGAGGACGACGAGGACGAGGACGACGAGGACGAGGACGACGAGGACGAGGACGACGAGGACGAGGACGACGAGGACGAGGACGACGAGGACGAGGACGACGAGGACGAGGACGACGAGGACGAGGACGACGAGGACGAGGACGACGAGGACGCGGACGACGAGGACGCGGACGACGAGGACGCGGACGACGAGGACGCGGACGACGAGGACGCGGACGACGAGGACGCGGACGACGAGGAAGAGGACGACGAGGAAGAGGACGACGGGGACGAGGACGACGGGGACGAGGACGACGGGGACGAGGACGACGGGGACGAGGACGACGGGGACGAGGACGACGGGGACGAGGACGACGGGGACGAGGACGACGGGGACGAGGACGACGGGGACGAGGACGACGGGGACGAGGACGACGGGGACGAGGACGACGGGGACGAGGACGACGGGGACGAGGACGACGGGGACGAGGACGACGGGGACGAGGACGACGGGGACGAGGACGACGGGGACGAGGACGACGGGGACGAGGACGACGGGGACGAGGACGAGGACGACGAGGACGAGGACGACGAGGACGAGGACGACGAGGACGAGGACGACGAGGACGAGGACGACGAGGACGAGGACGACGAGGACGAGGACGACGAGGACGACGAGGACGAGGACGACGATGACGGGGACGTCGTGGACGACGAGGACGAGGACGAGGACGACGAGGACGACGAGGACGAGGACGAGGACGACGAGGACGACGAGGACGAGGACGAGGACGACGAGGACGACGAGGACGAGGACGACGAGGACGACGAGGACGAGGATGACGAGGACGAGGACGACGAGGACGAGGACGACGAGGACGAGGACGAGGACGACGAGGATGACGAGGACGAGGACGACGAGGACGACGAGTACGAGGACGAGGACGACGAGGACGAGGACGACGAGGACGAGGACGACGAGGACGACGAGGACGACGAGGACGACGAGGACGACGAGGACGAGGACGACGAGGACGAGGACGACGAGGACGAGGAGGACGAGGACGAGGACGACGAGGACGACGAGGACGAGGACGAGGACGACGAGGACGACGAGGAACGAGGACGAGGACGACCAGGACGACGAGGACGACGAGGACGACGAGGACGACGAGGACGAGGACGAGGACCACGAGGACGAGGACGAGGACCACGAGGACGACGAGGACGAGGACGACGAGGACGAGCACGACGAGGACGAGGACGACGAGGACGAGGACGACGAGGACGACGAGGACGAGGACGACGAGGACGAGGACGACGAGGACGAGGACGACGAGGACGAGGACGACGAGGACGAGGACGACGAGGACGACGAGGACGAGGACGACGCGGACGAGGACGACGAGGACGACGAGGACAAGGACGACGAGGACGAGGACGACGAGGACGAGGACGACGAGGACGACGAGGACGACGAGGACGAGGACGACGAGGACGAGGACGACGAGGACGAGGACGACGAGGACGAGGACGACGAGGACGAGGACGACGAGGACGAGGACGGCGAGGACGAGGACGACGAGGACGAGGACGACGAGGACGAGGACGACGAGGATGAGGACGACGAGGACGAGGACGACGAGGACGACGAGGACGAGGACGGCGAGGACGACGAGGACGACGAAGACGAGGACGACGAGGACGAGGACGACGAGGACGAGGACGACGAGGACGAGGACGACGAGGACGAGGACGACGAGGACGAGGACGACGAGGACGAGGACGACGAGGACGAGGACGACGAGGACGAGGACGACGAGGACGAGGACGACGAGGACGGGGACGACGAGGACGGGGACGACGAGGACGGGGACGACGAGGACGGGGACGACGAGGACGGGGACGACGAGGACGGGGACGACGACGACGGGGACGACGACGACGGGGACGACGACGACGGGGACGACGACGACGGGGACGACGACGACGGGGACGACGATGACGGGGACGGGGACGACGGGGCCGGGGACGACGGGGACGGGGACGACGGGGACGGGCACGACGGGGACGAGGACGATGAGGACGGTGAGGACGAGGACGACGAGTACGAGGACGACGAGGACGACGAAGACGACGAGTACGAGGACGACGAGGACGACGAGGACGACGAGGACGACGAGGACGACGAGGACGAGGACGACGAGGACGAGGACGACGAGGACGAGGAGGACGAGGACGAGGACGACGAGGACGACGAGGACGAGGACGAGGACGACGAGGACGACGAGGAACGAGGACGAGGACGACGAGGACGACGAGGACGACGAGGACGACGAGGACGACGAGGACGAGGACGAGGACCACGAGGACGAGGACGAGGACCACGAGGACGACGAGGACGAGGACGACGAGGACGAGCACGACGAGGACGAGGACGACGAGGACGAGGACGACGAGGACGAGGACGACGAGGACGAGGACGACGAGGACGAGGACGACGATGACGAGGACGACGAGGACGACGAGGCCGAGGACGACGAGGACGAGGACGACGTGGACGAGGACGACGACGACGAGGACGAGGACGAGGACGACGAGGACGAGGCCGACGAGGACGAGGACGAGGACGACGAGGACGACGACGACGACGACGAGGACGTGGGCGACGAGGACGAGGATGACGAGGACGAGGACGAGGACGACGAGGACGAGGACGAGGACGACGAGGACGACGAGGACGAGGACGACGAGGACGAGGACGACGAGGAGGACGAGGACGAGGACGACGACGACGACGGGGACGAGGACGACGACGACGACGAGGACGAGGACGAGGACGACGAGGACGACGAGGACGAGGACGACGAGGACTACGAGGACGAGGACGACGAGGACGAGGACGACGAGGACGACGAGGACGAGGACGACGAGGACGACGAGGACGAGGACGACGAGGACGGGGACGACGAGGACGAGGACGACGAGGACGAGGACGACGAGGACGAGAACGACGTGGACGACGAGGACGAGGACGACGATGACGGGGACGTCGTGGACGACGAGGACGAGGACGAGGACGACGAGGACGACGAGGACGAGGACGAGGACGACGAGGACGACGAGGACGAGGACGAGGACGACGAGGACGACGAGGACGAGGACGACGAGGACGACGAGGACGAGGACGAGGACGACGAGGACGACGAGGACGAGGACGACGAGGACGACGAGGACGAGGACGACGAGGACGAGGACGACGAGGACGAGGACGACGAGGACGAGGACGAGGACGACGAGGATGACGAGGACGAGGACGACGAGGACGACGAGTACGAGGACGAGGACGACGAGGACGAGGACGACGAGGACGAGGACGACGAGGACGACGAGGACGAGGACGACGCGGACGAGGACGACGAGGACGACGAGGACAAGGACGACGAGGACGAGGACGACGAGGACGAGGACGACGAGGACGACGAGGACGACGAGGACGAGGACGAGGACGACGAGGACGACGAGGACGAGGACGACGAGGACGGGGACGACGAGGACGAGGACGACGAGGACGAGGACGACGAGGACGAGGACGACGACGACGAGGACGACTAGGACGAGGACGACGAGGACGAGGACGACGAGGACGACGAGGCCGAGGACGACGAGGACGAGGACGACGTGGACGAGGACGACGACGACGAGGACGAGGACGAGGACGACGAGGACGAGGCCGACGAGGACGAGGACGAGGACGACGAGGACGACGACGACGACGACGAGGACGTGGGCGACGAGGACGAGGATGACGAGGACGAGGACGAGGACGACGAGGACGAGGACGAGGACGACGAGGACGACGAGGACGAGGACGACGAGGACGAGGACGACGAGGACGAGGACGACGAGGACGACGAGGACGAGGACGACGACGACGACGGGGACGAGGACGACGACGACGACGAGGACGAGGACGAGGACGACGAGGACGACGAGGACGAGGACGACGAGGACTACGAGGACGAGGACGACGAGGACGAGGACGACGAGGACGACGAGGACGAGGACGACGAGGACGAGGACGACGAGGACGACGAGGACGAGGACGACGAGGACGGGGACGACGAGGACGAGGACGACGAGGACGAGGACGACGAGGACGAGAACGACGTGGACGACGAGGACGAGGACGACGATGACGGGGACGTCGTGGACGACGAGGACGAGGACGAGGACGACGAGGACGACGAGGACGAGGACGAGGACGACGAGGACGACGAGGACGAGGACGAGGACGACGAGGACGACGAGGACGAGGACGACGAGGACGACGAGGACGAGGACGACGAGGACGAGGACGACGAGGACGAGGACGACGAGGACGAGGACGAGGACGACGAGGATGACGAGGACGAGGACGACGAGGACGACGAGTACGAGGACGAGGACGACGAGGACGAGGACGACGAGGACGAGGACGACGAGGACGACGAGGACGACGAGGACGACGAGGACGACGAGGACGAGGACGACGAGGACGACGAGGAACGAGGACGAGGACGACGAGGACGACGAGGACGACGAGGACGACGAGGACGACGAGGACGACGAGGACGAGGACGAGGACCACGAGGACGAGGACGAGGACCACGAGGACGACGAGGACGAGGACGACGAGGACGAGCACGACGAGGACGAGGACGACGAGGACGAGGACGACGAGGACGACGAGGACGAGGACGACGAGGACGACGAGGACGAGGACGACGAGGACGAGGACGACGAGGACGAGGACGACGAGGACGAGGACGACGAGGACGAGGACGACGAGGACGACGAGGACGAGGACGACGCGGACGAGGACGACGAGGACGACGAGGACAAGGACGACGAGGACGAGGACGACGAGGACGAGGACGACGAGGACGACGAGGACGACGAGGACGAGGACGACGAGGACGAGGACGACGAGGACGAGGACGACGAGGACGAGGACGACGAGGACGAGGACGACGAGGACGAGGACGGCGAGGACGAGGACGACGAGGACGAGGACGACGAGGACGAGGACGACGAGGACGAGGACGACGAGGACGAGGACGACGAGGATGAGGACGACGAGGACGAGGACGACGAGGACGACGAGGACGAGGACGGCGAGGACGACGAGGACGACGAAGACGAGGACGACGAGGACGAGGACGACGAGGACGAGGACGACGAGGACGAGGACGACGAGGACGAGGACGACGAGGACGAGGACGACGAGGACGAGGACGACGAGGACGAGGACGACGAGGACGGGGACGACGAGGACGGGGACGACGAGGACGGGGACGACGAGGACGGGGACGACGAGGACGGGGACGACGACGACGGGGACGACGACGACGGGGACGACGACGACGGGGACGACGACGACGGGGACGACGATGACGGGGACGGGGACGACGAGGACGACGAGGAACGAGGACGAGGACGACGAGGACGACGAGGACGACGAGGACGAGGACGAGGACCACGAGGACGAGGACGAGGACCACGAGGACGACGAGGACGAGGACGACGAGGACGACGAGGCCGAGGACGACGAGGACGAGGACGACGAGGATGACGAGGACGAGGACGACGAGGACGACGAGTACGAGGACGAGGACGACGAGGAAGAGGACGACGAGGACGAGGACGACGAGGACGACGAGGACGACGAGGACGACGAGGACGAGGACGACGAGGACGAGGACGACGAGGACGAGGAGGACGAGGACGAGGACGACGAGGACGACGAGGACGAGGACGAGGACGACGAGGACGACGAGGAACGAGGACGAGGACGACGAGGACGACGAGGACGACGAGGACGAGGACGAGGACCACGAGGACGAGGACGAGGACCACGAGGACGACGAGGACGAGGACGACGAGGACGAGCACGACGAGGACGAGGACGACGAGGACGAGGACGACGAGGACGACGAGGACGAGGACGACGAGGACGACGAGGACGAGGACGACGCGGACGAGGACGACGAGGACGACGAGGACAAGGACGACGAGGACGAGGACGACGAGGACGAGGACGACGAGGACGACGAGGACGACGAGGACGAGGACGACGAGGACGAGGACGACGAGGACGAGGACGACGAGGACGAGGACGACGAGGACGAGGACGACGAGGACGAGGACGGCGAGGACGAGGACGACGAGGACGAGGACGACGAGGACGAGGACGACGAGGATGAGGACGACGAGGACGAGGACGACGAGGACGACGAGGACGAGGACGGCGAGGACGACGAGGACGACGAAGACGAGGACGACGAGGACGAGGACGACGAGGACGAGGACGACGAGGACGAGGACGACGAGGACGAGGACGACGAGGACGAGGACGACGAGGACGAGGACGACGAGGACGAGGACGACGAGGACGAGGACGACGAGGACGAGGACGACGAGGACGAGGACGACGAGGACGAGGACGACGAGGACGAGGACGACGAGGACGAGGACGACGAGGACGAGGACGACGAGGACGGGGACGACGAGGACGGGGACGACGAGGACGGGGACGACGAGGACGGGGACGACGAGGACGGGGACGACGACGACGGGGACGACGACGACGGGGACGACGACGACGGGGACGACGACGACGGGGACGACGATGACGGGGACGGGGACGACGGGGACGGGGACGACGGGGACGGGCACGACGGGGACGAGGACGATGAGGACGGTGAGGACGAGGACGACGAGTACGAGGACGACGAGGACGACGAAGACGACGAGTACGAGGACGACGAGGACGACGAGGACGACGAGGACGACGAGGACGAGGACGAGGACGACGAGGACGACGAGGAACGAGGACGAGGACGACGAGGACGACGAGGACGACGAGGACGACGAGGACGACGAGGACGAGGACGAGGACCACGAGGACGAGGACGAGGACCACGAGGACGAGGACGAGGACCACGAGGACGACGAGGACGAGGACGACGAGGACGAGCACGACGAGGACGAGGACGACGAGGACGAGGACGACGAGGACGACGAGGACGAGGACGACGAGGACGAGGACGACGAGGACGAGGACGACGAGGACGAGGATGACGAGGACGAGGACGACGAGGACGAGGACGACGAGGACGAGGACGACGAGGACGAGGACGACGAGGACGAGGACGACGAGGACGAGGACGACGAGGACGAGGACGACGAGGACGAGGACGACGAGGACGAGGACGAGGACGACGAGGACGACGAGGACGAGGACGACGAGGACGAGGACGACGAGGACGAGGACGACGAGGACGAGGACGACGAGGACGAGGACGACGAGGACGAGGACGACGAGGACGAGGACGACGAGGACGAGGACGACGAGGACGAGGACGACGAGGACGAGGACGACGAGGACGAGGACGACGAGGACGAGGACGACGAGGACGAGGACGACGAGGACGAGGACGACGAGGACGAGGACGACGAGGACGAGGACGACGAGGACGCGGACGACGAGGACGCGGACGACGAGGACGCGGACGACGAGGACGCGGACGACGAGGACGCGGACGACGAGGACGCGGACGACGAGGACGCGGACGACGAGGACGCGGACGACGAGGAAGAGGACGACGAGGAAGAGGACGACGGGGACGAGGACGACGGGGACGAGGACGACGGGGACGAGGACGACGGGGACGAGGACGACGGGGACGAGGACGACGGGGACGAGGACGACGGGGACGAGGACGACGGGGACGAGGACGACGGGGACGAGGACGACGGGGACCAGGACGACGGGGACGAGGACGACGGGGACGAGGACGACGGGGACGAGGACGACGGGGACGAGGACGACGGGGACGAGGACGACGGGGACGAGGACGACGGGGACGAGGACGACGGGGACGAGGACGACGGGGACGAGGACGACGGGGACGAGGACGACGGGGACGAGGACGACGGGGACGAGGACGACGGGGACGAGGACGACGGGGACGAGGACGACGGGGACGAGGACGACGGGGACGAGGACGACGGGGACGAGGACGACGAGGACGAGGACGACGAGGACGAGGACGACGAGGACGAGGACGACGAGGACGAGGACGACGAGGACGAGGACGACGAGGACGAGGACGACGAGGACGAGGACGACGAGGACGAGGACGACGAGGACGAGGACGACGAGGACGAGGACGACGAGGACGAGGACGACGAGGACGAGGACGACGAGGACGAGGACGACGAGGACGAGGACGACGAGGACGAGGACGACGAGGACGAGGACGACGAGGACGAGGACGACGAGGACGAGGACGACGAGGACGAGGACGACGAGGACGAGGACGACGAGGACGAGGACGACGAGGACGAGGACGACGAGGACGAGGACGAGGACGACGAGGACGAGGACGACGAGGACGAGGACGAGGACGACGAGGACGAGGACGAGGACGACGAGGACGAGGACGACGAGGACGAGGACGAGGAGGACGAGGACGAGGACGAGGACGAGGACGACGAGGACGAGGACGAGGACGACGAGGACGAGGACGAGGACGACGAGGACGAGGACGAGGACGACGAGGAGGAGGACGAGGACGAGGACGACGACGACGAGGACGAGGACGACGAGGACGACGAGGACGAGGACGACGAGGACGAGGACGACGAGGACGAGGACGACGAGGACGAGGACGACGAGGACGAGGACGACGAGGACGAGGACGACGAGGACGAGGACGACGAGGACGAGGACGACGAGGACGACGAGGACGACGAGGCCGAGGACGACGAGGACGAGGACGACGTGGACGAGGACGACGACGACGAGGACGAGGACGAGGACGACGAGGACGAGGCCGACGAGGACGAGGACGAGGACGACGAGGACGACGACGACGACGACGAGGACGTGTGCGACGAGGACGAGGATGACGAGGACGAGGACGAGGACGACGAGGACGAGGACGAGGACGACGAGGACGACGAGGACGAGGACGACGAGGACGAGGACGACGAGGACGACGAGGACGAGGACGACGACGACGACGGGGACGAGGACGACGACGACGACGAGGACGAGGACGAGGACGACGAGGACGACGAGGACGAGGACGACGAGGACTACGAGGACGAGGACGACGAGGACGAGGACGACGAGGACGACGAGGACGAGGACGACGGGGACGAGGACGACGGGGACGAGGACGACGGGGACGAGGACGACGGGGACGAGGACGACGGGGACGAGGACGACGAGGACGAGGACGACGAGGACGAGGACGACGAGGACGAGGACGACGAGGACGAGGACGACGAGGACGAGGACGACGAGGACGAGGACGACGAGGACGAGGACGACGAGGACGAGGACGACGAGGACGAGGACGACGAGGACGAGGACGACGAGGACGAGGACGACGAGGACGAGGACGACGAGGACGAGGACGACGAGGACGAGGACGACGAGGACGAGGACGACGAGGACGAGGACGACGAGGACGAGGACGACGAGGACGAGGACGACGAGGACGAGGACGACGAGGACGAGGACGACGAGGACGAGGACGACGAGGACGAGGACGACGAGGACGAGGACGACGAGGACGAGGACGACGAGGACGAGGACGACGAGGACGAGGACGACGAGGACGAGGACGACGAGGACGAGGACGACGAGGACGAGGACGACGAGGACGAGGACGACGAGGACGAGGACGACGAGGACGAGGACGACGAGGACGGGGACGACGAGGACGGGGACGACGAGGACGGGGACGACGAGGACGGGGACGACGAGGACGGGGACGACGACGACGGGGACGACGACGACGGGGACGACGACGACGGGGACGACGACGACGGGGACGACGATGACGGGGACGGGGACGACGGGGACGGGGACGACGGGGACGGGCACGACGGGGACGAGGACGATGAGGACGGTGAGGACGAGGACGACGAGTACGAGGACGACGAGGACGACGAAGACGACGAGTACGAGGACGACGAGGACGACGAGGACGACGAGGACGACGAGGACGAGGACGAGGACGACGAGGACGACGAGGAACGAGGACGAGGACGACGAGGACGACGAGGACGACGAGGACGACGAGGACGACGAGGACGAGGACGAGGACCACGAGGACGAGGACGAGGACCACGAGGACGAGGACGAGGACCACGAGGACGACGAGGACGAGGACGACGAGGACGAGCACGACGAGGACGAGGACGACGAGGACGAGGACGACGAGGACGACGAGGACGAGGACGACGAGGACGAGGACGACGAGGACGAGGACGACGAGGACGAGGATGACGAGGACGAGGACGACGAGGACGAGGACGACGAGGACGAGGACGACGAGGACGAGGACGACGAGGACGAGGACGACGAGGACGAGGACGACGAGGACGAGGACGACGAGGACGAGGACGACGAGGACGAGGACGACGAGGACGAGGACGACGAGGACGAGGACGACGAGGACGAGGACGACGAGGACGAGGACGACGAGGACGAGGACGAGGACGACGAGGACGACGAGGACGAGGACGACGAGGACGAGGACGACGAGGACGAGGACGACGAGGACGAGGACGACGAGGACGAGGACGACGAGGACGAGGACGACGAGGACGAGGACGACGAGGACGAGGACGACGAGGACGAGGACGACGAGGACGAGGACGACGAGGACGAGGACGACGAGGACGCGGACGACGAGGACGCGGACGACGAGGACGCGGACGACGAGGACGCGGACGACGAGGACGCGGACGACGAGGAAGAGGACGACGAGGAAGAGGACGACGGGGACGAGGACGACGGGGACGAGGACGACGGGGACGAGGACGACGGGGACGAGGACGACGGGGACGAGGACGACGGGGACGAGGACGACGGGGACGAGGACGACGGGGACGAGGACGACGGGGACGAGGACGACGGGGACGAGGACGACGGGGACGAGGACGACGGGGACGAGGACGACGGGGACGAGGACGACGGGGACGAGGACGACGGGGACGAGGACGACGGGGACGAGGACGACGGGGACGACGAGGACGAGGACGAGGACGACGAGGACGACGAGGAACGAGGACGAGGACGACGAGGACGACGAGGACGACGAGGACGACGAGGACGACGAGGACGAGGACGAGGACCACGAGGACGAGGACGAGGACCACGAGGACGACGAGGACGAGGACGACGAGGACGAGCACGACGAGGACGAGGACGACGAGGACGAGGACGACGAGGACGAGGACGACGAGGACGACGAGGACGAGGACGACGAGGACGAGGACGAGGAGGACGAGGACGACGAGGACGAGGACGACGAGGACGAGGACGACGAGGACGAGGACGACGAGGACGAGGACGACGAGGACGAGGACGACGAGGACGAGGACGACGAGGACGAGGACGACGAGGACGAGGACGAGGAGGACGAGGACGACGAGGACGAGGACGACGAGGACGAGGACGACGAGGACGAGGACGAGGACGACGAGGACGAGGACGAGGACGACGAGGACGAGGACGAGGACGACGAGGACGAGGACGAGGACGACGAGGACGAGGACGACGAGGACGAGGACGAGGACGACGAGGACGAGGACGAGGACGAGGACGACGAGGACGAGGACGAGGACGACGAGGACGAGGACGAGGACGACGAGGACGAGGACGAGGACGACGAGGAGGAGGACGAGGACGAGGACGACGACGACGAGGACGAGGACGACGAGGACGACGAGGACGAGGACGACGAGGACGAGGACGACGAGGACGAGGACGACGAGGACGAGGACGACGAGGACGAGGACGACGAGGACGAGGACGACGAGGACGACGAGGACGACGAGGCCGAGGACGACGAGGACGAGGACGACGTGGACGAGGACGACGACGACGAGGACGAGGACGAGGACGACGAGGACGAGGCCGACGAGGACGAGGACGAGGACGACGAGGACGACGACGACGACGACGAGGACGTGGGCGACGAGGACGAGGATGACGAGGACGAGGACGAGGACGACGAGGACGAGGACGAGGACGACGAGGACGACGAGGACGAGGACGACGAGGACGAGGACGACGAGGACGACGAGGACGAGGACGACGACGACGACGGGGACGAGGACGACGACGACGACGAGGACGAGGACGAGGACGACGAGGACGACGAGGACGAGGACGACGAGGACTACGAGGACGAGGACGACGAGGACGAGGACGACGAGGACGACGAGGACGAGGACGACGGGGACGAGGACGACGGGGACGAGGACGACGGGGACGAGGACGACGGGGACGAGGACGACGAGGACGAGGACGACGAGGACGAGGACGACGAGGACGAGGACGACGAGGACGAGGACGACGAGGACGACGAGGACGAGGACGACGAGGACGAGGACGACGAGGACGAGGACGACGAGGACGAGGACGACGAGGACGAGGACGACGAGGACGAGGACGACGAGGACGAGGACGACGAGGACGAGGACGACGAGGACGAGGACGACGAGGACGAGGACGACGAGGACGAGGACGACGAGGACGAGGACGACGAGGACGAGGACGACGAGGACGAGGACGACGAGGACGAGGACGACGAGGACGAGGACGACGAGGACGAGGACGACGAGGACGAGGACGACGAGGACGAGGACGACGAGGACGAGGACGACGAGGACGAGGACGACGAGGACGAGGACGACGAGGACGAGGACGACGAGGACGAGGACGACGAGGACGAGGACGACGAGGACGAGGACGAGGACGACGAGGACGAGGACGAGGACGACGAGGACGAGGACGAGGACGACGAGGACGAGGACGACGAGGACGAGGACGAGGACGACGAGGACGAGGACGAGGACGAGGACGAGGACGACGAGGACGAGGACGAGGACGACGAGGACGAGGACGAGGACGACGAGGAGGAGGACGAGGACGAGGACGACGACGACGAGGACGAGGACGACGAGGACGACGAGGACGAGGACGACGAGGACGAGGACGACGAGGACGAGGACGACGAGGACGAGGACGACGAGGACGAGGACGACGAGGACGAGGACGACTAGGACGAGGACGACGAGGACGAGGACGACGAGGACGACGAGGCCGAGGACGACGAGGACGAGGACGACGTGGACGAGGACGACGACGACGAGGACGAGGACGAGGACGACGAGGACGAGGCCGACGAGGACGAGGACGAGGACGACGAGGACGACGACGACGACGACGAGGACGTGGGCGACGAGGACGAGGATGACGAGGACGAGGACGAGGACGACGAGGACGAGGACGAGGACGACGAGGACGACGAGGACGAGGACGACGAGGACGAGGACGACGAGGACGACGAGGACGAGGACGACGACGACGACGGGGACGAGGACGACGACGACGACGAGGACGAGGACGAGGACGACGAGGACGACGAGGACGAGGACGACGAGGACTACGAGGACGAGGACGACGAGGACGAGGACGACGAGGACGACGAGGACGAGGACGACGAGGACGAGGACGACGAGGACGAGGACGACGAGGACGACGAGGACGAGGACGACGAGGACGGGGACGACGAGGACGAGGACGACGAGGACGAGGACGACGAGGACGAGAACGACGTGGACGACGAGGACGAGGACGACGATGACGGGGACGTCGTGGACGACGAGGACGAGGACGAGGACGACGAGGACGACGAGGACGAGGACGAGGACGACGAGGACGACGAGGACGAGGACGAGGACGACGAGGACGACGAGGACGAGGACGACGAGGACGACGAGGACGAGGACGACGAGGACGAGGACGACGAGGACGAGGACGACGAGGACGAGGACGAGGACGACGAGGATGACGAGGACGAGGACGACGAGGACGACGAGTACGAGGACGAGGACGACGAGGACGACGAGGACGACGAGGACGACGAGGACGACGAGGACGAGGACGACGAGGACGAGGACGACGAGGACGAGGAGGACGAGGACGAGGACGACGAGGACGACGAGGACGAGGACGAGGACGACGAGGACGACGAGGAACGAGGACGAGGACGACGAGGACGACGAGGACGACGAGGACGACGAGGACGACGAGGACGAGGACGAGGACCACGAGGACGAGGACGAGGACCACGAGGACGACGAGGACGAGGACGACGAGGACGAGCACGACGAGGACGAGGACGACGAGGACGAGGACGACGAGGACGACGAGGACGAGGACGACGAGGACGAGGACGACGAGGACGAGGACGACGAGGACGAGGACGACGAGGACGAGGACGACGAGGACGAGGACGACGAGGACGACGAGGACGAGGACGACGCGGACGAGGACGAGGACGACGAGGACGAGGACGACGAGGACGAGGACGACGAGGACGAGGACGACGAGGACGAGGACGACGAGGACGAGGACGGCGAGGACGAGGACGACGAGGACGAGGACGGCGAGGACGAGGACGACGAGGACGAGGACGACGAGGACGAGGACGACGAGGATGAGGACGACGAGGACGAGGACGACGAGGACGACGAGGACGAGGACGGCGAGGACGACGAGGACGACGAAGACGAGGACGACGAGGACGAGGACGACGAGGACGAGGACGACGAGGACGAGGACGACGAGGACGAGGACGACGAGGACGAGGACGACGAGGACGAGGACGACGAGGACGAGGACGACGAGGACGAGGACGACGAGGACGAGGACGACGAGGACGAGGACGACGAGGACGAGGACGACGAGGACGAGGACGACGAGGACGGGGACGACGAGGACGGGGACGACGAGGACGGGGACGACGAGGACGGGGACGACGAGGACGGGGACGACGACGACGGGGACGACGACGACGGGGACGACGACGACGGGGACGACGACGACGGGGACGACGATGACGGGGACGGGGACGACGGGGACGGGGACGACGGGGACGGGGACGACGGGGACGGGCACGACGGGGACGAGGACGATGAGGACGGTGAGGACGAGGACGACGAGTACGAGGACGACGAGGACGACGAAGACGACGAGTACGAGGACGACGAGGACGACGAGGACGACGAGGACGACGAGGACGAGGACGAGGACGACGAGGACGACGAGGAACGAGGACGAGGACGACGAGGACGACGAGGACGACGAGGACGACGAGGACGACGAGGACGAGGACGAGGACCACGAGGACGAGGACGAGGACCACGAGGACGAGGACGAGGACCACGAGGACGACGAGGACGAGGACGACGAGGACGAGCACGACGAGGACGAGGACGACGAGGACGAGGACGACGAGGACGACGAGGACGAGGACGACGAGGACGAGGACGACGAGGACGAGGACGACGAGGACGAGGACGACGAGGACGAGGACGACGAGGACGAGGACGACGAGGACGAGGACGACGAGGACGAGGACGACGAGGACGAGGACGACGAGGACGAGGACGACGAGGACGAGGACGACGAGGACGAGGACGACGAGGACGAGGACGACGAGGACGAGGACGACGAGGACGAGGACGACGAGGACGAGGACGAGGACGACGAGGACGACGAGGACGAGGACGACGAGGACGAGGACGACGAGGACGAGGACGACGAGGACGAGGACGACGAGGACGAGGACGACGAGGACGAGGACGACGAGGACGAGGACGACGAGGACGAGGACGACGAGGACGAGGACGACGAGGACGAGGACGACGAGGACGAGGACGACGAGGACGAGGACGACGAGGACGAGGACGACGAGGACGAGGACGACGAGGACGCGGACGACGAGGACGCGGACGACGAGGACGCGGACGACGAGGACGCGGACGACGAGGACGCGGACGACGAGGACGCGGACGACGAGGACGCGGACGACGAGGAAGAGGACGACGGGGAAGAGGACGACGGGGACGAGGACGACGGGGACGAGGACGACGGGGACGAGGACGACGGGGACGAGGACGACGGGGACGAGGACGACGGGGACGAGGACGACGGGGACGAGGACGACGGGGACGAGGACGACGGGGACGAGGACGACGGGGACGAGGACGACGGGGACGAGGACGACGGGGACGAGGACGACGGGGACGAGGACGACGGGGACGAGGACGACGGGGACGAGGACGACGGGGACGAGGACGACGACGACGACGAGGACGAGGACGACGAGGACGACGAGGACGAGGACGACGAGGACTACGAGGACGAGGACGACGAGGACGAGGACGACGAGGACGACGAGGACGAGGACGACGAGGACGAGGACGACGAGGACGACGAGGACGAGGACGACGAGGACGAGGACGACGAGGACGAGGACGACGAGGACGAGAACGACGTGGACGACGAGGACGAGGACGACGATGACGGGGACGTCGTGGACGACGAGGACGAGGACGAGGACGACGAGGACGACGAGGACGAGGACGAGGACGACGAGGACGACGAGGACGAGGACGAGGACGACGAGGACGACGAGGACGAGGACGACGAGGACGACGAGGACGAGGACGACGAGGACGAGGACGACGAGGACGAGGACGACGAGGACGAGGACGAGGACGACGAGGATGACGAGGACGAGGACGACGAGGACGACGAGTACGAGGACGAGGACGACGAGGACGAGGACGACGAGGACGAGGACGACGAGGACGACGAGGACGACGAGGACGACGAGGACGACGAGGACGACGAGGACGACGAGGACGAGGACGACGAGGACGAGGACGACGAGGACGAGGAGGACGAGGACGAGGACGACGAGGACGACGAGGACGAGGACGAGGACGACGAGGACGACGAGGAACGAGGACGAGGACGACGAGGACGACGAGGACGACGAGGACGACGAGGACGACGAGGACGAGGACGAGGACCACGAGGACGAGGACGAGGACCACGAGGACGACGAGGACGAGGACGACGAGGACGAGCACGACGAGGACGAGGACGACGAGGGCGAGGACGACGAGGACGACGAGGACGAGGACGACGAGGACGAGGACGACGAGGACGAGGACGACGAGGACGAGGACGACGAGGACGAGGACGACGAGGACGACGAGGACGAGGACGACGCGGACGAGGACGAAGAAGGCCGACGAGGACAAGGACGACGAGGACGAGGACGACGAGGACGAGGACGACGAGGACGACGAGGACGACGAGGACGAGGACGACGAGGACGAGGACGACGAGGACGAGGACGACGAGGACGAGGACGACGAGGACGAGGACGACGAGGACGAGGACGGCGAGGACGAGGACGACGAGGACGAGGACGACGAGGACGAGGACGACGAGGATGAGGACGACGAGGACGAGGACGACGAGGACGACGAGGACGAGGACGACGAGGACGACGAGGACGACGAAGACGAGGACGACGAGGACGAGGACGACGAGGACGAGGACGACGAGGACGAGGACGACGAGGACGAGGACGACGAGGACGAGGACGACGAGGACGAGGACGACGAGGACGAGGACGACGAGGACGAGGACGACGAGGACGAGGACGACGAGGACGAGGACGACGAGGACGAGGACGACGAGGACGAGGACGACGAGGACGAGGACGACGAGGACGGGGACGACGAGGACGGGGACGACGAGGACGGTGACGACGAGGACGGGGACGACGAGGAGGGGGACGACGACGACGGGGACGACGACGACGGGGACGACGACGACGGGGACGACGACGACGGGGACGACGATGACGGGGACGGGGACGACGGGGACGGGGACGACGGGGACGGGGACGACGGGGACGGGCACGACGGGGACGAGGACGATGAGGACGGTGAGGACGAGGACGACGAGTACGAGGACGACGAGGACGACGAAGACGACGAGTACGAGGACGACGAGGACGACGAGGACGACGAGGACGACGAGGACGAGGACGAGGACGACGAGGACGACGAGGAACGAGGACGAGGACGACGAGGACGACGAGGACGACGAGGACGACGAGGACGACGAGGACGAGGACGAGGACCACGAGGACGAGGACGAGGACCACGAGGACGAGGACGAGGACCACGAGGACGACGAGGACGAGGACGACGAGGACGAGCACGACGAGGACGAGGACGACGAGGACGAGGACGACGAGGACGACGAGGACGAGGACGACGAGGACGAGGACGACGAGGACGAGGACGACGAGGACGAGGATGACGAGGACGAGGACGACGAGGACGAGGACGACGAGGACGAGGACGACGAGGACGAGGACGACGAGGACGAGGACGACGAGGACGAGGACGACGAGGACGAGGACGACGAGGACGAGGACGACGAGGACGAGGACGACGAGGACGAGGACGACGAGGACGAGGACGACGAGGACGAGGACGACGAGGACGAGGACGACGAGGACGAGGACGACGAGGACGAGGACGACGAGGACGAGGACGAGGACGACGAGGACGACGAGGACGAGGACGACGAGGACGAGGACGACGAGGACGAGGACGACGAGGACGAGGACGACGAGGACGAGGACGACGAGGACGAGGACGACGAGGACGAGGACGACGAGGACGAGGACGACGAGGACGAGGACGACGAGGACGAGGACGACGAGGACGAGGACGACGAGGACGAGGACGACGAGGACGAGGACGACGAGGACGCGGACGACGAGGACGCGGACGACGAGGACGCGGACGACGAGGACGCGGACGACGAGGACGCGGAAGACGAGGACGCGGACGACGAGGAAGAGGACGACGAGGAAGAGGACGACGGGGACGAGGACGACGGGGACGAGGACGACGGGGACGAGGACGACGGGGACGAGGACGACGGGGACGAGGACGACGGGGACGAGGACGACGGGGACGAGGACGACGGGGACGAGGACGACGGGGACGAGGACGACGGGGACGAGGACGACGGGGACGAGGACGACGGGGACGAGGACGACGGGGACGAGGACGACGGGGACGAGGACGACGGGGACGAGGACGACGGGGACGAGGACGACGGGGACGAGGACGACGGGGACGAGGACGACGGGGACGAGGACGACGGGGACGAGGACGACGGGGACGAGGACGACGGGGACGAGGACGACGGGGACGAGGACGACGGGGACGAGGACGACGGGGACGAGGACGACGGGGACGAGGACGACGGGGACGAGGACGACGGGGACGAGGACGACGGGGACGAGGACGACGAGGACGAGGACGACGAGGACGAGGACGACGAGGACGAGGACGACGAGGACGAGGACGACGAGGACGAGGACGACGAGGACGAGGACGACGAGGACGAGGACGACGAGGACGAGGACGACGAGGACGAGGACGACGAGGACGAGGACGACGAGGACGAGGACGACGAGGACGAGGACGACGAGGACGAGGACGACGAGGACGAGGACGACGAGGACGAGGACGACGAGGACGAGGACGAGGACGACGAGGACGAGGACGAGGACGACGAGGACGAGGACGAGGACGACGAGGACGAGGACGACGAGGACGAGGACGAGGACGACGAGGACGAGGACGAGGACGAGGACGAGGACGACGAGGACGAGGACGAGGACGACGAGGACGAGGACGAGGACGACGAGGACGAGGACGAGGACGACGAGGAGGAGGACGAGGACGAGGACGACGACGACGAGGACGAGGACGACGAGGACGACGAGGACGAGGACGACGAGGACGACGAGGACGACGAGGACGACGAGGACGACGAGGACGAGGACGACGAGGACGAGGACGACGAGGACGAGGAGGACGAGGACGAGGACGACGAGGACGACGAGGACGAGGACGAGGACGACGAGGACGACGAGGAACGAGGACGAGGACGACGAGGACGACGAGGACGACGAGGACGACGAGGACGACGAGGACGAGGACGAGGACCACGAGGACGAGGACGAGGACCACGAGGACGAGGACGAGGACCACGAGGACGACGAGGACGAGGACGACGAGGACGAGCACGACGAGGACGAGGACGACGAGGACGAGGACGACGAGGACGACGAGGACGAGGACGACGAGGACGAGGACGAGGAGGACGAGGACGACGAGGACGAGGACGACGAGGACGAGGACGACGAGGACGAGGACGACGAGGACGAGGACGACGAGGACGAGGACGACGAGGACGAGGACGACGAGGACGAGGACGACGAGGACGAGGACGACGAGGACGAGGACGACGAGGACGAGGACGACGAGGACGAGGACGACGAGGACGAGGACGACGAGGACGAGGACGACGAGGACGAGGACGACGAGGACGAGGACGACGAGGACGAGGACGACGAGGACGAGGACGACGAGGACGAGGACGACGAGGACGAGGACGACGAGGACGAGGACGACGAGGACGACGAGGACGAGGACGACGAGGACGAGGACGACGAGGACGAGGACGACGAGGACGAGGACGACGAGGACGCGGACGACGAGGACGCGGACGACGAGGACGAGGACGACGAGGACGACGAGGACGAGGACGACGAGGACGACGAGGACGAGGACGACGCGGACGAGGACGACGAGGACGACGAGGACAAGGACGACGAGGACGAGGACGACGAGGACGAGGACGACGAGGACGACGAGGACGACGAGGACGAGGACGACGAGGACGAGGACGACGAGGACGAGGACGACGAGGACGAGGACGACGAGGACGAGGACGCCGAGGACGAGGACGGCGAGGACGAGGACGACGAGGACGAGGACGACGAGGACGAGGACGACGAGGACGAGGACGACGAGGACGAAGACGACGAGGACGAGGACGGCGAGGACAAGGACGACGAGGACGAGGACGACGAGGACGAGGACGACGAGGACGACGAGGACGACGAGGACGACGAGGACGACGAGGACGACGAGGACGACGAGGACGAGGACGACGAGGACGAGGACGACGAGGACGAGGACGACGAGGACGACGAGGACGAGGACGACGAGGACGAGGACGACGACGACGAGGACGACGACGACGAGGACGGCGACGACGGGGACGACGATGACGGGGACGGGGACGACGGGGACGTGGACGACGGGGACGGGGACGACGGGGACGAGGACGACGAGGACGACGAGGACGAGGACGGCGAGGACGACGAGGACGACGAAGACGAGGACGACGAGGACGAGGACGACGAGGACGAGGACGACGAGGACGAGGACGACGAGGACGAGGACGACGAGGACGAGGACGACGAGGACGAGGACGAGGACGACGAGGGCGAGGACGACGAGGACGAGGACGACGAGGACGAGGACGACGAGGACGAGGACGACGAGGACGAGGACGACGACGACGAGGACGAGGACGACGAGGACGAGGACGACGAGGACGAGGACGACCAGGACGAGGACGACGAGGACGAGGACGACGAGGACGAGGACGACGAGGACGAGGACGACGAGGACGAGGACGACGAGGACGAGGACGACGAGGACGAGGACGACGAGGACGAGGACGACGAGGACGACGAGGACGAGGACGACGAGGACGAGGACGACGAGGACGAGGACGACGAGGACGGGGACGACGATGACGGGGACGACGAGGACGGGGACGACGAGGACGGGGACGACGAGGACGGGGACGACGAGGACGGGGACGACGAGGACGGGGACGACGACGACGGGGACGACGACGACGGGGACGACGACGACGGGGACGACGATGACGGGGACGGGGACGACGGGGACGGGGACGACGGGGACGGGGACGACGGGGACGGGCACGACGGGGACGAGGGCGATGAGGACGGTGAGGACGAGGACGACGAGTACGAGGACGACGAGGACGACGAAGACGACGAGTACGAGGACGACGAGGACGACGAGGACGACGAGGATGACGAGGACGACGAGGACGAGGACGACGAGGACGAGGACGACGAGGACGAGGAGGACGAGGACGAGGACGACGAGGACGACGAGGACGAGGACGAGGACGACGAGGACGACGAGGAACGAGGACGAGGACGACGAGGACGACGAGGACGACGAGGACGACGAGGACGACGAGGACGACGAGGACGACGAGGACGAGGACGAGGACCACGAGGACGAGGACGAGGACCACGAGGACGACGAGGACGAGGACGACGAGGACGAGCACGACGAGGACGAGGACGACGAGGACGAGGACGACGAGGACGACGAGGACGAGGACGACGAGGACGAGGACGACGAGGACGAGGACGACGAGGACGAGGACGACGAGGACGAGGACGACGAGGACGAGGACGACGAGGACGAGGACGACGAGGACGAGGACGACGAGGACGAGGACGACGAGGACGAGGACGACGAGGACGAGGACGACGAGGACGAGGACGAGGACGACGAGGACGAGGACGAGGACGACGAGGACGAGGACGAGGACGAGGACGAGGACGACGAGGACGAGGACGAGGACGACGAGGACGAGGACGAGGACGAGGACGAGGACGACGAGGACGAGGACGAGGACGACGAGGACGAGGACGAGGACGACGAGGAGGAGGACGAGGACGAGGACGACGACGACGAGGACGAGGATGACGAGGACGAGGACGAGGACGACGAGGACGAGGACGAGGACGACGAGGACGACGAGGACGAGGACGACGAGGACGAGGACGACGAGGACGACGAGGACGAGGACGACGACGACGACGGGGACGAGGACGACGACGACGACGAGGACGAGGACGAGGACGACGAGGACGACGAGGACGAGGACGACGAGGACTACGAGGACGAGGACGACGAGGACGAGGACGACGAGGACGACGAGGACGAGGACGACGAGGACGAGGACGACGAGGACGACGAGGACGAGGACGACGAGGACGGGGACGACGAGGACGAGGACGACGAGGACGAGAACGACGTGGACGACGAGGACGAGGACGACGATGACGGGGACGTCGTGGACGACGAGGACGAGGACGAGGACGACGAGGACGACGAGGACGAGGACGAGGACGACGAGGACGACGAGGACGAGGACGAGGACGACGAGGACGACGAGGACGAGGACGACGAGGACGACGAGGACGAGGACGACGAGGACGACGAGGACGAGGACGACGAGGACGAGGACGACGAGGACGAGGACGACGAGGACGAGGACGAGGACGACGAGGATGACGAGGACGAGGACGACGAGGACGACGAGTACGAGGACGAGGACGACGAGGACGAGGACGACGAGGACGAGGACGACGAGGACGACGAGGACGAGGACGACGCGGACGAGGACGACGAGGACGACGAGGACAAGGACGACGAGGACGAGGACGACGAGGACGAGGACGACGAGGACGACGAGGACGACGAGGACGAGGACGACGAGGACGAGGACGACGAGGACGAGGACGACGAGGACGAGGACGACGAGGACGAGAACGACGAGGACGAGGACGGCGAGGACGAGGACGACGAGGACGAGGACGACGAGGACGAGGACGACGAGGATGAGGACGACGAGGACGAGGACGACGAGGACGACGAGGACGACGAGGACGAGGACGAGGACGAAGACGACGAGGACGAGGACGACGAGGACAAGGACGACGAGGACGAGGACGACGAGGACGAGGACGACGAGGACGACGAGGACGACGAGGACGACGAGGACGACGAGGACGAGGACGACGAGGACGAGGACGACGAGGACGAGGACGACGAGGACGACGAGGACGAGGACGACGAGGACGAGGACGACGACGACGAGGACGACGACGACGAGGACGGCGACGACGGGGACGACGATGACGGGGACGGGGACGACGGGGACGTGGACGACGGGGACGGGGACGACGGGGACGAGGACGACGAGGACGACGAGGACGAGGACGGCGAGGACGACGAGGACGACGAAGACGAGGACGACGAGGACGAGGACGACGAGGACGAGGACGACGAGGACGAGGACGACGAGGACGAGGACGAGGACGACGAGGGCGAGGACGACGAGGACGAGGACGACGAGGACGAGGACGACGAGGACGAGGACGACGAGGACGAGGACGACGACGACGAGGACGAGGACGACGAGGACGAGGACGACGAGGACGAGGACGACCAGGACGAGGACGACGAGGACGAGGACGACGAGGACGAGGACGACGAGGACGAGGACGACGAGGACGAGGACGACGAGGACGAGGACGACGAGGACGAGGACGACGAGGACGAGGACGACGAGGACGAGGACGACGAGGACGGGGACGACGAGGACGGGGACGACGAGGACGGGGACGACGAGGACGGGGACGACGACGACGGGGACGACGACGACGGGGACGACGACGACGGGGACGACGACGACGGGGACGACGATGACGGGGACGGGGACGACGGGGACGGGGACGACGGGGACGGGGACGACGGGGACGGGCACGACGGGGACGAGGACGATGAGGACGGTGAGGACGAGGACGACGAGTACGAGGACGACGAGGACGACGAAGACGACGAGTACGAGGACGACGAGGACGACGAGGACGACGAGGACGACGAGGACGACGAGGACGAGGACGACGAGGACGAGGACGACGAGGACGAGGAGGACGAGGACGAGGACGACGAGGACGACGAGGACGAGGACGAGGACGACGAGGACGACGAGGACGACGAGGACGACGAGGACGACGAGGACGACGAGGACGAGGACGAGGACCACGAGGACGAGGACGAGGACCACGAGGACGACGAGGACGAGGACCACGAGGACGACGAGGACGAGGACGACGAGGACGAGCACGACGAGGACGAGGACGACGAGGACGACGAGGACGACGAGGACGAGGACGACGAGGACGAGGACGACGAGGACGAGGACGACGAGGACGAGGACGACGAGGACGAGGACGACGAGGACGAGGACGACGAGGACGAGGACGACGAGGACGAGGACGACGAGGACGAGGACGACGAGGACGAGGACGACGAGGACGAGGACGACGAGGACGAGGACGACGAGGACGGGGACGACGAGGACGGGGACGACGACGACGGGGACGACGACAACGGGGACGACGACGACGGGGACGACGATGACGGGGACGGGGACGACGGGGACGGGGACGACGCGGACGGGGACGACGGGGACGGGCACGACGGGGACGAGGACGATGAGGACGGTGAGGACGAGGACGACGAGTACGAGGACGACGAGGACGACGAGGACGACGAGGACGACGAGGACGACGAGGACGAGGACGACGAGGACGAGGACGACGAGGACGAGGACGACGAGGACGAGGACGACGAGGACGAGGAGGACGAGGACGAGGACGACGAGGACGACGAGGACGAGGACGAGGACGACGAGGACGACGAGGACGAGGACGAGGACGACGAGGACGACGAGGACGACGAGGACGACGAGGACGACGAGGACGAGGACGAGGACCACGAGGACGACGAGGACGAGGGCGACGAGGACGTGCACGACGAGGACGAGGACGACGAGGACGAGGACGACGAGGACGACGAGGACGAGGACGACGAGGACGAGGACGAGGACGACGAGGACGAGGACGACGAGGACGAGGACGACGAGGACGAGGACGACGAGGACGAGGACGACGAGGACGAGGACGAGGACGACGAGGACGACGAGGACGAGGACGAGGACGACGAGGACGACGAGGACGAGGACGAGGACGACGAGGACGAGGACGAGGACGACGAGGACGACGAGGACGAGGACGAGGACCACGAGGACGACGAGGACGAGGACGACGAGGACGAGGACGACGAGGACGACGAGGACGAGGACGAGGACGACGAGGACGAGGACGACGAGGACGACGAGGACGAGGACGACGAGGACGACGAGGACGACGAGGACGAGGACGAGGACGAGGACGAAGAGGACGACGACGAGGACGAAGACGACGAGGACGAGGCCGACGAGGACGAGGACGAGGACGACGAGGACGACGACGACGACGACGAGGACGTGGACGACGAGGACGAGGATGACGAGGACGAGGACGAGGACGAGGACGACGAGGACGACGAGGACGAGGACGAGGACGACGAGGACGACGAGGACGAGGACGAGGACGACGAGGACGAGGACGACGAGGACGAGGACGACGAGGACGAGGACGACGAGGACGAGGACGACGAGGACGAGGACGACGAGGACGAGGACGACGAGGACGAGGACGACGAGGACGAGGACGACGAGGACGAGGACGACGAGGACGAGGACGACGAGGACGAGGACGACGAGGACGACGAGGACGAGGACGACGAGGACGACGAGGACGAGGACGACGAGGACGAGGACGACGAGGACGAGGACGACGAGGACGAGGACGACGAGGACGAGGACGACGAGGACGAGGACGACGAGGACGAGGACGACGAGGACGAGGACGACGAGGACGAGGACGACGAGGACGAGGACGACGAGGACGAGGACGACGAGGACGAGGACGACGAGGACGAGGACGACGAGGACGAGGACGACGAGGACGAGGACGACGAGGACGAGGACGAGGACGACGAGGACGAGGACGACGAGGACGAGGACGACGAGGACGAGGACGACGAGGACGAGGACGACGAGGACGAGGACGACGAGGACGAGGACGACGAGGACGAGGACGAGGACGACGAGGACGACGAGGACGAGGACGACGAGGACGAGGACGACGAGGACGAGGACGACGAGGACGAGGACGACGAGGACGAGGACGACGAGGACGAGGACGACGAGGACGAGGACGACGAGGACGAGGACGACGAGGACGAGGACGACGAGGACGAGGACGACGAGGACGAGGACGACGAGGACGAGGACGACGAGGACGAGGACGACGAGGACGAGGACGACGAGGACGAGGACGACGAGGACGAGGACGACGAGGACGCGGACGACGAGGACGCGGACGACGAGGACGCGGACGACGAGGACGCGGACGACGAGGACGCGGACGACGAGGAAGAGGACGACGGGGACGAGGACGACGGGGACGAGGACGACGGGGACGAGGACGACGGGGACGAGGACGACGGGGACGAGGACGACGGGGACGAGGACGACGGGGACGAGGACCACGGGGACGAGGACGACGGGGACGAGGACGACGGGGACGAGGACGACGGGGACGAGGACGACGGGGACGAGGACGACGGGGACGAGGACGACGGGGACGAGGACGACGGGGACGAGGACGACGGGGACGAGGACGACGGGGACGAGGACGACGGGGACGAGGACGACGGGGACGAGGACGACGGGGACGAGGACGACGGGGACGAGGACGACGGGGACGAGGACGACGAGGACGAGGACGACGAGGACGAGGACGACGAGGACGAGGACGACGAGGACGAGGACGACGAGGACGAGGACGACGAGGACGAGGACGACGAGGACGAGGACGACGAGGACGAGGACGACGAGGGCGAGGACGACGAGGGCGAGGACGACGAGGGCGAGGACGACGAGGACGAGGACGACGAGGACGAGGACGACGAGGACGAGGACGACGAGGACGAGGACGACGAGGACGAGGACGACGAGGACGAGGACGACGAGGACGAGGACGACGAGGACGAGGACGACGAGGACGAGGACGACGAGGACGAGGACGACGAGGACGAGGACGACGAGGACGAGGACGACGAGGACGAGGACGACGAGGACGAGGACGACGAGGACGAGGACGACGAGGACGAGGACGACGAGGACGAGGACGACGAGGACGAGGACGACGAGGACGAGGACGACGAGGACGAGGACGACGAGGACGAGGACGACGAGGACGAGGACGACGAGGACGAGGACGACGAGGACGAGGACGACGAGGACGAGGACGACGAGGACGAGGACGACGAGGACGAGGACGACGAGGACGAGGACGACGAGGACGAGGACGACGAGGACGAGGACGACGAGGACGAGGACGACGAGGACGAGGACGACGAGGACGAGGACGACGAGGACGAGGACGACGAGGACGAGGACGACGAGGACGAGGACGACGAGGACGAGGACGACGAGGACGAGGACGACGAGGACGAGGACGACGAGGACGAGGACGACGAGGACGAGGACGAGGACGACGAGGACGAGGACGAGGACGACGAGGACGAGGACGACGAGGACGAGGACGACGAGGACGAGGACGACGAGGACGGGGACGACGAGGACGGGGACGACGAGGACGGGGACGACGAGGACGGGGACGACGGCGACGGGGACGACGACGACGGGGACGACGACGACGGGGACGACGATGACGGGGACGGGGACGACGGGGACGGGGACGACGGGGACGGGGACGACGGGGACGGGCACGACGGGGACGAGGACGATGAGGACGGTGAGGACGAGGACGACGAGTACGAGGACGACGAGGACGACGAAGACGACGTGTACGAGGACGACGAGGACGACGAGGACGACGAGGACGAGGACGACGAGGACGAGGACGACGAGGACGAGGAGGACGAGGACGAGGACGACGAGGACGACGAGGACGAGGACGAGGACGACGAGGACGACGAGGAACGAGGACGAGGACGACGAGGACGACGAGGACGACGAGGACGACGAGGACGACGAGGACGAGGACGAGGACCACGAGGACGAGGACGAGGACCACGAGGACGACGAGGACGAGGACGACGAGGACGAGCACGACGAGGACGAGGACGACGAGGACGAGGACGACGAGGACGACGAGGACGAGGACGACGAGGACGAGGACGAGGACGAGGACGACGAGGACGAGGACGACGAGGACGAGGACGACGAGGACGAGGACGACGAGGACGAGGACGACGAGGACGAGGACGACGAGGACGAGGACGACGAGGACGAGGACGACGAGGACGAGGACGACGAGGACGAGGACGACGAGGACGAGGACGACGAGGACGGGGACGACGAGGACGGGGACGACGACGACGGGGACGACGACAACGGGGACGACGACGACGGGGACGACGATGACGGGGACGGGGACGACGGGGACGGGGACGACGCGGACGGGGACGACGGGGACGGGCACGACGGGGACGAGGACGATGAGGACGGTGAGGACGAGGACGACGATTACGAGGACGACGAGGACGACGAAGACGACGAGGACGACGAGGACGACGAGGACGAGGACGACGAGGACGAGGACGACGAGGACGAGGACGACGAGGACGAGGAGGACGAGGACGAGGACGACGAGGACGACGAGGACGAGGACGAGGACGACGAGGACGACGAGGACGAGGACGAGGACGACGAGGACGACGAGGACGACGAGGACGACGAGGACGAGGACGAGGAAGACGAGGACGACGAGGACGACGAGGACGACGAGGACGACGAGGACGAGGACGAGGACCACGAGGACGACGAGGACGAGGACGACGAGGACGAGCACGACGAGGACGAGGACGACGAGGACGAGGACGACGAGGACGACGAGGACGAGGACGACGAGGACGAGGACGAGGACGACGAGGACGAGGACGACGAGGACGAGGACGACGAGGACGAGGACGAGGACGACGAGGACGAGGACGACGAGGACGACGAGGACGAGGACGAGGACGACGAGGACGAGGACGAGGACGACGAGGACGACGAGGACGAGGACGACGAGGACGACGAGGACGAGGACGACGAGGACGAGGACGAGGACGACGAGGACGAGGACGACGAGGACGAGGACGACGAGGACGAGGACGAGGACGACGAGGACGACGAGGACGAGGACGAGGACGACGAGGACGACGAGGACGAGGACGAGGACGACGAGGACGAGGACGAGGACGACGAGGACGACGAGGACGAGGACGAGGACCACGAGGACGACGAGGACGAGGAGGACGAGGACGAGGACGACGAGGACGACGAGGACGACGAGGACGACGAGGACGAGGACGACGAGGACGACGAGGACGACGAGGACGAGGACGAGGACGAGGACGACGAGGACGACGACGAGGACGAAGACGACGAGGACGAGGCCGACGAGGACGAGGACGAGGACGACGAGGACGACGACGACGACGACGAGGACGTGGACGACGAGGACGAGGATGACGAGGACGAGGACGAGGACGAGGACGACGAGGACGACGAGGACGAGGACGAGGACGACGAGGACGAGGACGAGGACGACGAGGACGAGGACGAGGACGACGAGGACGAGGACGACGAGGACGAGGACGACGAGGACGAGGACGACGAGGACGGGGACGACGAGGACGGGGACGACGAGGACGGGGACGACGAGGACGGGGACGACGAGGACGGGGACGACGGCGACGGGGACGACGACGACGGGGACGACGACGACGGGGACGACGATGACGGGGACGGGGACGACGGGGACGGGGACGACGGGGACGGGCACGACGGGGACGAGGACGATGAGGACGGTGAGGACGAGGACGACGAGTACGAGGACGACGAGGACGACGAAGACGACGTGTACGAGGACGACGAGGACGACGAGGACGACGAGGACGACGAGGACGACGAGGACGAGGACGACGAGGACGAGGACGAGGAGGACGAGGACGAGGACGACGAGGACGACGAGGACGAGGACGAGGACGACGAGGACGACGAGGAACGAGGACGAGGACGACGAGGACGACGAGGACGACGAGGACGACGAGGACGACGAGGACGAGGACGAGGACCACGAGGACGAGGACGAGGACCACGAGGACGACGAGGACGAGGACGACGAGGACGAGCACGACGAGGACGAGGACGACGAGGACGAGGACGACGAGGACGACGAGGACGAGGACGACGAGGACGAGGACGAGGACGAGGACGACGAGGACGAGGACGACGAGGACGAGGACGACGAGGACGAGGACGACGAGGACGAGGACGACGAGGACGAGGACGACGAGGACGAGGACGACGAGGACGAGGACGACGAGGACGAGGACGACGAGGACGAGGACGACGAGGACGAGGACGACGAGGACGAGGACGACGAGGACGAGGACGACGAGGACGAGGACGACGAGGACGAGGACGACGAGGACGGGGACGACGAGGACGGGGACGACGATGACGGGGACGACGACAACGGGGACGACGACGACGGGGACGACGATGACGGGGACGGGGACGACGGGGACGGGGACGACGCGGACGGGGACGACGGGGACGGGCACGACGGGGACGAGGACGATGAGGACGGTGAGGACGAGGACGACGATTACGAGGACGACGAGGACGACGAAGACGACGAGGACGACGAGGACGACGAGGACGAGGACGACGAGGACGAGGACGACGAGGACGAGGACGACGAGGACGAGGAGGACGAGGACGAGGACGACGAGGACGACGAGGACGAGGACGAGGACGACGAGGACGACGAGGACGAGGACGAGGACGACGAGGACGACGAGGACGACGAGGACGAGGACGAGGACCACGAGGACGACGAGGACGAGGACGACGAGGACGAGCACGACGAGGACGAGGACGACGAGGACGAGGACGACGAGGACGACGAGGACGAGGACGACGAGGACGAGGACGAGGACGACGAGGACGAGGACGACGAGGACGAGGACGACGAGGACGAGGACGACGAGGACGAGGACGAGGACGACGAGGACGACGAGGACGAGGACGAGGACGACGAGGACGACGAGGACGAGGACGAGGACGACGAGGACGAGGACGAGGACGACGAGGACGACGAGGACGAGGACGAGGACCACGAGGACGACGAGGACGAGGAGGACGAGGACGAGGACGACGAGGACGACGAGGACGACGAGGACGACGAGGACGAGGACGACGAGGACGACGAGGACGACGAGGACGAGGACGAGGACGAGGACGACGAGGACGACGACGAGGACGAAGACGACGAGGACGAGGCCGACGAGGACGAGGACGAGGACGACGAGGACGACGACGACGACGACGAGGACGTGGACGACGAGGACGAGGATGACGAGGACGAGGACGAGGACGAGGACGACGAGGACGACGAGGACGAGGACGAGGACGACGAGGACGACGAGGACGACGAGGACGAGGACGAGGACGACGAGGACGAGGACGACGAGGACGAGGACGACGAGGACGAGGACGACGAGGACGAGGACGACGAGGACGAGGACGACGAGGACGAGGACGACGAGGACGAGGACGACGAGGACGAGGACGACGAGGACGAGGACGACGAGGACGAGGACGACGAGGACGAGGACGACGAGGACGAGGACGACGAGGACGAGGACGACGAGGACGAGGACGACGAGGACGAGGACGACGAGGACGAGGACGAGGACGAAGAGGACGAGGACGACGAGGACGAGGACGACGAGGACGAGGACGACGAGGACGAGGACGACGAGGACGAGGACGACGAGGACGAGGACGACGAGGACGAGGACGACGAGGACGAGGACGACGAGGACGAGGACGACGAGGACGAGGACGACGAGGACGAGGACGACGAGGACGAGGCCGACGAGGACGAGGACGACGAGGACGACGAGGACGAGGACGACGAGGACGAGGACGACGAGGACGACGAGGACGAGGACGACGAGGACGAGGACGACGAGGACGAGGACGACGAGGACGAGGACGACGAGGAAGAGGACGACGAGGACGAGGACGACGAGGACGAGGACGACGAGGACGAGAACGACGAGGACGAGGACGACGAGGACGAGGACGACGAGGACGAGGACGACGAGGACGAGGACGACGAGGACGAGGCCGACGAGGACGAGGACGACGAGGACGACGAGGACGAGGACGACGAGGACGAGGACGACGAGGACGACGAGGACGAGGACGACGAGGACGAGGACGACGAGGACGAGGACGACGAGGACGAGGACGACGAGGACGAGGACGACGAGGACGAGGACGACGAGGACGAGGACGACGAGGACGAGGACGACGAGGACGAGGACGACGAGGACGAGGACGACGAGGACGAGGACGACGAGGACGACGAGGACGAGGACGACGAGGACGAGGACGACGTGGACGAGGACGACGACGACGAGGACGAGGACGAGGACGACGAGGACGAGGCCGACGAGGACGAGGACGAGGACGACGAGGACGACGACGACGACGACGAGGACGTGGGCGACGAGGACGAGGATGACGAGGACGAGGACGAGGACGACGAGGACGAGGACGAGGACGACGAGGACGACGAGGACGAGGACGACGAGGACGAGGACGACGACGACGACGGGGACGAGGACGACGACGACGAGGACGAGGACGAGGACGACGAGGACGACGAGGACGAGGACGACGAGGACGAGGACGACGAGGACGAGGACGACGAGGACGAGGACGAGGACGAAGAGGACGAGGACGACGAGGACGAGGACGACGAGGACGAGGACGACGAGGACGAGGACGACGAGGACGACGAGGACGAGGACGAGGACGACGAGGACGACGAGGACGAGGACGAGGACGACGAGGACGACGAGGACGAGGACGACGAGGACGACGAGGACGAGGACGACGAGGACGAGGACGACGAGGACGAGGACGACGAGGACGAGGACGAGGACGACGAGGATGACGAGGACGAGGACGACGAGGACGACGAGTACGAGGACGAGGACGACGAGGACGAGGACGACGAGGACGAGGACGACGAGGACGACGAGGACGAGGACGACGCGGACGAGGACGACGAGGACGACGAGGACAAGGACGACGAGGACGAGGACGACGAGGACGAGGACGACGAGGACGACGAGGACGACGAGGACGAGGACGACGAGGACGAGGACGACGAGGACGAGGACGACGAGGACGAGGACGACGAGGACGAGGACGACGAGGACGAGGACGGCGAGGACGAGGACGACGAGGACGAGGACGACGAGGACGAGGACGACGAGGACGAGGACGACGAGGACGAGGACGACGAGGACGAGGACGACGAGGACGAGGACGACGAGGACGAGGACGACGAGGACGAGGACGACGAGGACGAGGACGACGAGGACGAGGACGACGAGGACGAGGACGACGAGGACGAGGACGACGAGGACGAGGACGACGAGGACGAGGACGACGAGGACGAGGACGACGAGGACGAGGACGACGAGGACGGGGACGACGATGACGGGGACGACGACAACGGGGACGACGACGACGGGGACGACGATGACGGGGACGGGGACGACGGGGACGGGGACGACGCGGACGGGGACGACGGGGACGGGCACGACGGGGACGAGGACGATGAGGACGGTGAGGACGAGGACGACGATTACGAGGACGACGAGGACGACGAAGACGACGAGGACGACGAGGACGACGAGGACGAGTACGACGAGGACGAGGACGACGAGGACGAGGACGACGAGGACGAGGAGGACGAGGACGAGGACGACGAGGACGACGAGGACGAGGACGAGGACGACGAGGACGACGAGGACGAGGACGAGGACGACGAGGACGACGAGGACGACGAGGACGAGGACGAGGACGACGAGGACGACGAGGACGAGGACGAGGACGACGAGGACGACGAGGACGAGGACGAGGACGACGAGGACGACGAGGACGACGAGGACGACGAGGACGACGAGGACGAGGACGAGGACCACGAGGACGACGAGGACGAGGACGACGAGGACGAGCACGACGAGGACGAGGACGACGAGGACGAGGACGACGAGGACGACGAGGACGAGGACGACGAGGACGAGGACGAGGACGACGAGGACGAGGACGACGAGGACGAGGACGACGAGGACGAGGACGACGAGGACGAGGACGAGGACGACGAGGACGACGAGGACGAGGACGAGGACGACGAGGACGACGAGGACGAGGACGAGGACGACGAGGACGAGGACGAGGACGACGAGGACGAGGACGAGGACGACGAGGACGACGAGGACGAGGACGAGGACCACGAGGACGACGAGGACGAGGAGGACGAGGACGAGGACGACGAGGACGACGAGGACGACGAGGACGACGAGGACGAGGACGACGAGGACGACGAGGACGACGAGGACGAGGACGAGGACGAGGACGACGAGGACGACGACGAGGACGAAGACGACGAGGACGAGGCCGACGAGGACGAGGACGAGGACGACGAGGACGACGACGACGACGACGAGGACGTGGACGACGAGGACGAGGATGACGAGGACGAGGACGAGGACGAGGACGACGAGGACGACGAGGACGAGGACGAGGACGACGAGGACGACGAGGACGACGAGGACGAGGACGAGGACGACGAGGACGAGGACGACGAGGACGAGGACGACGAGGACGAGGACGACGAGGACGAGGACGACGAGGACGAGGACGACGAGGACGAGGACGACGAGGACGAGGACGACGAGGACGAGGACGACGAGGACGAGGACGACGAGGACGAGGACGACGAGGACGAGGACGACGAGGACGAGGACGACGAGGACGAGGACGACGAGGACGAGGACGACGAGGACGAGGACGACGAGGACGAGGACGAGGACGAAGAGGACGAGGACGACGAGGACGAGGACGACGAGGACGAGGACGACGAGGACGAGGACGACGAGGACGAGGACGACGAGGACGAGGACGACGAGGACGAGGACGACGAGGACGAGGACGACGAGGACGAGGACGACGAGGACGAGGACGACGAGGACGAGGACGACGAGGACGAGGACGACGAGGACGAGGCCGACGAGGACGAGGACGACGAGGACGACGAGGACGAGGACGACGAGGACGAGGACGACGAGGACGACGAGGACGAGGACGACGAGGACGAGGACGACGAGGACGAGGACGACGAGGACGAGGACGACGAGGACGAGGACGACGAGGACGAGGACGACGAGGACGAGGACGACGAGGACGAGGACGACGAGGACGAGGACGACGAGGACGAGGACGACGAGGACGAGGACGACGAGGACGAGGACGACGAGGACGAGGACGACGAGGACGAGGACGACGAGGACGAGGACGACGAGGACGAGGACGACGAGGACGAGGACGACGAGGACGAGGACGAGGACGACGAGGACGAGGACGAGGACGACGAGGACGAGGACGAGGACGACGAGGACGAGGACGACGAGGACGAGGACGACGAGGACGAGGACGACGAGGACGAGGACGACGAGGACGAGGACGACGAGGACGAGGACGACTAGGACGAGGACGACGAGGACGAGGACGACGAGGACGACGAGGACGAGGACGACGAGGACGAGGACGACGTGGACGAGGACGACGACGACGAGGACGAGGACGAGGACGACGAGGACGAGGCCGACGAGGACGAGGACGAGGACGACGAGGACGACGACGACGACGACGAGGACGTGGGCGACGAGGACGAGGATGACGAGGACGAGGACGAGGACGACGAGGACGAGGACGAGGACGACGAGGACGACGAGGACGAGGACGACGAGAACGAGGACGACGACGACGACGGGGACGAGGACGACGACGACGAGGACGAGGACGAGGACGACGAGGACGACGAGGACGAGGACGACGAGGACTACGAGGACGAGGACGACGAGGACGAGGACGACGAGGACGACGAGGACGAGGACGACGAGGACGAGGACGACGAGGACGACGAGGACGAGGACGACGAGGACGGGGACGACGAGGACGAGGACGAGAACGACGTGGACGACGAGGACGAGGACGACGATGACGGGGACGTCGTGGACGACGAGGACGAGGACGAGGACGACGAGGACGACGAGGACGAGGACGAGGACGACGAGGACGACGAGGACGAGGACGAGGACGACGAGGACGACGAGGACGAGGACGACGAGGACGACGAGGACGAGAACGACGAGGACGAGGACGACGAGGACGAGGACGACGAGGACGAGGACGAGGACGACGAGGATGACGAGGACGAGGACGACGAGGACGACGAGTACGAGGACGAGGACGACGAGGACGAGGACGACGAGGACGAGGACGACGAGGACGACGAGGACGAGGACGACGCGGACGAGGACGACGAGGACGACGAGGACAAGGACGACGAGGACGAGGACGACGAGGACGAGGACGACGAGGACGACGAGGACGACGAGGACGAGGACGACGAGGACGAGGACGACGAGGACGAGGACGACGAGGACGAGGACGACGAGGACGAGGACGACGAGGACGAGGACGGCGAGGACGAGGACGACGAGGACGAGGACGACGAGGACGAGGACGACGAGGACGAGGACGACGAGGACGAGGACGACGAGGACGACGACGACGAGGACGAGGACGACGAGGACGAGGACGACGAGGACGAGGACGACGAGGACGAGGACGACGAGAACGAAGACGACGAGGACGAGGACGACGAGGACAAGGACGACGAGGACGAGGACGACGAGGACGACGAGGACGACCAGGACGACGAGGACGACGAGGACGAGGACGACGAGGACGAGGACGACGAGGACGAGGACGACGAGGACGAGGACGACGAGGACGAGGACGACGAGGACGAGGACGACGAGGACGAGGACGACGAGGACGACGAGGACGAGGACGACGAGGACGAGGACGACGACGACGAGGACGACGACGACGAGGACGGCGACGACGGGGACGACGATGACGGGGACGGGGACGACGGGGACGTGGACGACGGGGACGGGGACGACGGGGACGAGGACGACGAGGACGACGAGGACGAGGACGACGAGGACGACGAGGACGACGAAGACGAGGACGACGAGGACGAGGACGACGAGGACGAGGACGACGAGGCAGAGGACGACGAGGACGAGGACGACGAGGACGAGGACGAGGACGACGAGGGCGAGGACGACGAGGACGAGGACGACGAGGACGAGGACGACGAGGACGAGGACGACGAGGACGAGGACGACGACGACGAGGACGAGGACGACGAGGACGAGGACGACGAGGACGAGGACGACCAGGACGAGGACGACGAGGACGAGGACGACGAGGACGAGGACGACGAGGACGAGGACGACGAGGACGAGGACGACGAGGACGAGGACGACGAGGACGAGGACGACGAGGACGAGGACGACGAGGACGAGGACGACGAGGACGAGGACGACGAGGACGAGGACGACGAGGACGAGGACGACGAGGACGAGGACGACGAGGACGAGGACGACGAGGACGGGGACGACGAGGACGGGGACGACGAGGACGGGGACGACGAGGACGGGGACGACGACGACGGGGACGACGACGACGGGGACGACGACGACGGGGACGACGATGACGGGGACGGGGACGACGGGGACGTGGACGACGGGGACGGGGACGACGGGGACGAGGACGACGAGGACGACGAGGACGAGGACGACGAGGACGACGAGGACGACGAAGACGAGGACGACGAGGACGAGGACGACGAGGACGAGGACGACGAGGACGAGGACGACGAGGACGAGGACGACGAGGACGAGGACGAGGACGACGAGGGCGAGGACGACGAGGACGAGGACGACGAGGACGAGGACGACGAGGACGAGGACGACGAGGACGAGGACGACGAGGACGAGGACGACGACGACGAGGACGAGGACGACGAGGACGAGGACGACGAGGACGAGGACGACCAGGACGAGGACGACGAGGACGAGGACGACGAGGACGAGGACGACGAGGACGAGGACGACGAGGACGAGGACGACGAGGACGAGGACGACGAGGACGAGGACGACGAGGACGAGGACGACGAGGACGAGGACGACGAGGACGAGGACGACGAGGACGAGGACGACGAGGACGGGGACGACGAGGACGGGGACGACGAGGACGGGGACGACGAGGACGGGGACGACGAGGACGGGGACGACGACGACGGGGACGACGACGACGGGGACGACGACGACGGGGACGACGATGACGGGGACGGGGACGACGGGGACGGGGACGACGGGGACGGGGACGACGGGGACGGGGACGACGGGGACGGGCACGACGGGGACGAGGACGATGAGGACGGTGAGGACGAGGACGACGAGTACGAGGACGACGAGGACGACGAAGACGACGAGTACGAGGACGACGAGGACGACGAGGACGACGAGGACGACGAGGACGACGAGGACGAGGACGACGAGGACGAGGACGACGAGGACGAGGACGACGAGGACGACGAGGACGACGAGGACGACGAGGACGAGGACGAGGACCACGAGGACGAGGACGAGGACCACGAGGACGACGAGGACGAGGACGACGAGGACGAGCACGACGAGGACGAGGACGACGAGGACGAGGACGACGAGGACGACGAGGACGAGGACGACGAGGACGAGGACGACGAGGACGAGGACGACGAGGACGAGGACGACGAGGACGAGGACGACGAGGACGAGGACGACGAGGACGAGGACGACGAGGACGAGGACGACGAGGACGAGGACGACGAGGACGAGGACGACGAGGACGAGGACGACGAGGACGAGGACGACGAGGACGAGGACGACGAGGACGGGGACGACGAGGACGGGGACGACGAGGACGGGGACGACGAGGACGGGGACGACGACGACGGGGACGACGACGACGGGGACGACGACGACGGGGACGACGATGACGGGGACGGGGACGACGGGGACGTGGACGACGGGGACGGGGACGACGGGGACGAGGACGACGAGGACGACGAGGACGAGGACGACGAGGACGACGAGGACGACGAAGACGAGGACGACGAGGACGAGGACGACGAGGACGAGGACGACGAGGACGAGGACGACGAGGACGAGGACGAGGACGACGAGGGCGAGGACGACGAGGACGAGGACGACGAGGACGAGGACGACGAGGACGAGGACGACGAGGACGAGGACGACGACGACGAGGACGAGGACGACGAGGACGAGGACGACGAGGACGAGGACGACCAGGACGAGGACGACCAGGACGAGGACGACGAGGACGAGGACGACGAGGACGAGGACGACGAGGACGAGGACGACGAGGACGAGGACGACGAGGACGAGGACGACGAGGACGAGGACGACGAGGACGAGGACGACGAGGACGAGGACGACGAGGACGAGGACGACGAGGACGAGGACGACGAGGACGAGGACGACGAGGACGAGGACGACGAGGACGAGGACGACGAGGACGGGGACGACGAGGACGGGGACGACGAGGACGGGGACGACGAGGACGGGGACGACGAGGACGGGGACGACGACGACGGGGACGACGACGACGGGGACGACGACGACGGGGACGGGGACGACGGGGACGGGGACGACGGGGACGGGGACGACGGGGACGGGCACGACGGGGACGAGGACGACGAGGACGAGGACGACGAGGACGACGAGTACGAGGACGACGAGGACGACGAAGACGACGAGTACGAGGACGACGAGGACGACGAGGACGACGAGGACGACGAGGACGACGAGGACGACGAGGACGAGGACGACGAGGACGAGGACGACGAGGACGAGGAGGACGAGGACGAGGACGACGAGGACGACGAGGACGAGGACGAGGACGACGAGGACGACGAGGAACGAGGACGAGGACGACGAGGACGACGAGGACGACGAGGACGACGAGGACGACGAGGACGAGGACGAGGACCACGAGGACGAGGACGAGGACCACGAGGACGACGAGGACGAGGACGACGAGGACGAGCACGACGAGGACGAGGACGACGAGGACGAGGACGACGAGGACGACGAGGACGAGGACGACGAGGACGACGAGGACGAGGACGACGAGGACGAGGACGAGGACGAGGACGACGAGGACGAGGACGACGAGGACGACGAGGACGAGGACGACGAGGACGAGGACGACGAGGACGAGGACGACGAGGACGAGGACGACGAGGACGAGGACGACGAGGACGAGGACGACGAGGACGAGGACGACGAGGACGAGGACGACGAGGACGAGGACGACGAGGACGGGGACGACGAGGACGGGGACGACGACGACGGGGACGACGACGACGGGGACGACGACGACGGGGACGACGACGACGGGGACGACGATGACGGGGACGGGGACGACGGGGACGGGGACGACGCGGACGGGGACGACGGGGACGGGCACGACGGGGACGAGGACGATGAGGACGGTGAGGACGAGGACGACGAGTACGAGGACGACGAGGACGACGAGGACGACGAGGACGACGAGGACGACGAGGACGAGGACGACGAGGACGAGGACGACGAGGACGAGGACGACGAGGACGAGGACGACGAGGACGAGGAGGACGAGGACGAGGACGACGAGGACGACGAGGACGGGGACGAGGACGACGAGGACGACGAGGACGAGGACGAGGACGACGAGGACGACGAGGACGACGAGGACGACGAGGACGACGAGGACGAGGACGAGGACCACGAGGACGACGAGGACGAGGACGACGAGGACGAGCACGACGAGGACGAGGACGACGAGGACGAGGACGACGAGGACGACGAGGACGAGGACGACGAGGACGAGGACGAGGACGACGAGGACGAGGACGACGAGGACGAGGACGACGAGGACGAGGACGACGAGGACGAGGACGAGGACGACGAGGACGACGAGGACGAGGACGAGGACGACGAGGACGACGAGGACGAGGACGAGGACGACGAGGACGACGAGGACGAGGACGAGGACGACGAGGACGAGGACGAGGACGACGAGGACGACGAGGACGAGGACGAGGACCACGAGGACGACGAGGACGAGGAGGACGAGGACGAGGACGACGAGGACGACGAGGACGAGGACGAGGACGACGAGGACGAGGACGACGAGGACGACGAGGACGAGGACGACGAAGACGACGAGGACGACGAGGACGAGGACGAGGACGAGGACGACGAGGACGACGACGAGGACGAAGACGACGAGGACGAGGCCGACGAGGACGAGGACGAGGACGACGAGGACGACGACGACGACGACGAGGACGTGGACGACGAGGACGAGGATGACGAGGACGAGGACGAGGACGAGGACGACGAGGACGACGAGGACGAGGACGAGGACGACGAGGACGACGAGGACGAGGACGAGGACGACGAGGACGAGGACGACGAGGACGAGGACGACGAGGACGAGGACGACGAGGACGAGGACGACGAGGACGAGGACGAGGACGACGAGGACGAGGACGAGGACGACGAGGACGAGGAAGACGAGGACGAGGACGACGAGGACGAGCACGACGAGGACGAGGACGACGAGGACGAGGACGACTAGGACGAGGACGACGAGGACGAGGACGACGAGGACGGGGACGACGAGGACGGGGACGACGAGGACGGGGACGACGAGGACGGGGACGACGAGGACGGGGACGACGACGACGGGGACGACGACGACGGGGACGACGACGACGGGGACGACGACGACGGGGACGACGATGACGGGGACGGGGACGACGGAGACGGGGACGACGGGGACGGGGACGACGGGGACGGGCACGACGGGGACGAGGACGATGAGGACGGTGAGGACGAGGACGACGAGTACGAGGACGACGAAGACGACGAGTACGAGGACGACGAGGACGACGAGGACGACGAGGACGACGAGGACGACGAGGACGAGGACGACGAGGACGAGGACGACGAGGACGAGGAGGACGAGGACGAGGACGACGAGGACGACGAGGACGAGGACGAGGACGACGAGGACGACGAGGAACGAGGACGAGGACGACGAGGACGACGAGGACGACGAGGACGACGAGGACGACGAGGACGAGGACGAGGACCACGAGGACGAGGACGAGGACCACGAGGACGACGAGGACGAGGACGACGAGGACGAGCACGACGAGGACGAGGACGACGAGGACGAGGACGACGAGGACGACGAGGACGAGGACGACGAGGACGACGAGGACGAGGACGACGAGGACGAGGACGAGGACGAGGACGACGAGGACGAGGACGACGAGGACGAGGACGACGAGGACGAGGACGACGAGGACGAGGACGACGAGGACGAGGACGACGAGGACGAGGACGACGAGGACGAGGACGACGAGGACGAGGACGACGAGGACGAGGACGACGAGGACGAGGACGACGAGGACGAGGACGACGAGGACGGGGACGACGAGGACGGGGACGACGAGGACGAGGACGACGAGGACGAGGACGACGAGGACGAGGACGACGAGGACGAGGACGACGAGGACGGGGACGACGAGGACGGGGACGACGACGACGGGGACGGGGACGACGCGGACGGGGACGACGGGGACGGGCACGACGGGGACGAGGACGATGAGGACGGTGAGGACGAGGACGACGAGTACGAGGACGACGAGGACGACGAGGACGACGAGGACGACGAGGACGACGAGGACGAGGACGACGAGGACGAGGACGACGAGGACGAGGACGACGAGGACGAGGACGACGAGGACGAGGAGGACGAGGACGAGGAGGACGAGGACGAGGACGACGAGGACGACGAGGACGAGGACGAGGACGACGAGGACGACGAGGACGAGGACGAGGACGACGAGGACGACGAGGACGACGAGGACGACGAGGACGACGAGGACGAGGACGAGGACCACGAGGACGACGAGGACGAGGACGACGAGGACGAGCACGACGAGGACGAGGACGACGAGGACGAGGACGACGAGGACGACGAGGACGAGGACGACGAGGACGAGGACGAGGACGACGAGGACGAGGACGACGAGGACGAGGACGACGAGGACGAGGACGACGAGGACGAGGACGACGAGGACGAGGACGAGGACGACGAGGACGACGAGGACGAGGACGAGGACGACGAGGACGACGAGGACGAGGCCGAGGACGACGAGGACGACGAGGACGAGGACGAGGACGACGAGGACGAGGACGAGGACGACGAGGACGACGAGGACGAGGACGAGGACCACGAGGACGACGAGGACGAGGAGGACGAGGACGAGGACGACGAGGACGACGAGGACGAGGACGAGGACGACGAGGACGAGGACGACGAGGACGACGAGGACGAGGACGACGAAGACGACGAGGACGACGAGGACGAGGACGAGGACGAGGACGACGAGGACGACGACGAGGACGAAGACGACGAGGACGAGGCCGACGAGGACGAGGACGAGGACGACGAGGACGACGACGACGACGACGAGGACGTGGACGACGAGGACGAGGATGACGAGGACGAGGACGAGGACGAGGACGACGAGGACGACGAGGACGAGGACGAGGACGACGAGGACGACGAGGATGACGAGGACGAGGACGAGGACGACGAGGACGAGGACGACGAGGACGAGGACGACGAGGACGAGGACGACGAGGACGAGGACGACGAGGACGAGGACGACGAGGACGAGGACGAGGACGACGAGGACGAGGACGAGGACGACGAGGACGAGGACGAGGACGACGAGGACGAGGACGAGGACGACGAGGACGAGGACGACGAGGACGAGGACGACGAGGACGAGGACGACGAGGACGAGGACGACGAGGACGAGGACGACTAGGACGAGCACGACGAGGACGAGGACGACGAGGACGACGAGGACGAGGACGACGAGGACGAGGACGACGTGGACGAGGACGACGACGACGAGGACGAGGACGAGGACGACGAGGACGAGGCCGACGAGGACGAGGACGACGAGGACGAGGACGACGAGGACGAGGACGACGAGGACGAGGACGACGAGGACGAGGACGACGAGGACGAGGACGACGAGGACGAGGACGACGAGGACGAGGACGACGAGGACGAGGACGACGAGGACGAGGACGACGAGGACGAGGACGACGAGGACGAGGACGACGAGGACGAGGACGACGAGGACGAGGACGACGAGGACGAGGACGACGAGGACGAGGACGACGAGGACGAGGACGACGAGGACGAGGACGAGGACGACGAGGACGAGGACGAGGACGACGAGGACGAGGACGAGGACGACGAGGACGAGGACGAGGACGACGAGGACGAGGACGACGAGGACGAGGACGACGAGGACGAGGACGACGAGGACGAGGACGACGAGGACGAGGACGACGAGGACGAGGACGACGAGGACGAGGACGACTAGGACGAGGACGACGAGGACGAGGACGACGAGGACGACGAGGACGAGGACGACGAGGACGAGGACGACGTGGACGAGGACGACGACGACGAGGACGAGGACGAGGACGACGAGGACGAGGCCGACGAGGACGAGGACGAGGACGACGAGGACGACGACGACGACGACGAGGACGTGGGCGACGAGGACGAGGATGACGAGGACGAGGACGAGGACGACGAGGACGAGGACGAGGACGACGAGGACGACGAGGACGAGGACGACGAGGACGAGGACGACGAGGACGACGAGGACGAGGACGACGACGACGACGGGGACGAGGACGACGACGACGACGAGGACGAGGACGAGGACGACGAGGACGACGAGGACGAGGACGACGAGGACTACGAGGACGAGGCTGACGAGGACGAGGACGACGAGGACGACGAGGACGAGGACGACGAGGACGACGAGGACGAGGACGACGAGGACGAGGACGACGAGGACGAGGACGACGAGGACGAGGACGACGAGGACGAGGACGACGAGGACGAGGACGACGAGGACGAGGACGACGAGGACGAGGACGACGAGGACGAGGACGACGAGGACGAGGACGACGAGGACGAGGACGACGAGGACGAGGACGACGAGGACGAGGACGACGAGGACGAGGACGACGAGGACGAGGACGACGAGGACGAGGACGACGAGGACGAGGACGACGAGGACGAGGACGACGAGGACGGGGACGACGAGGACGGGGACGACGAGGACGGGGACGACGAGGACGGGGACGACGAGGACGGGGACGACGACGACGGGGACGACGACGACGGGGACGACGACGACGGGGACGACGATGACGGGGACGGGGACGACGGGGACGGGGACGACGGGGACGGGGACGACGGGGACGGGGACGACGGGGACGGGGACGACGGGGACGGGCACGACGGGGACGGGGACGACGGGGACGGGCACGACGGGGACGAGGACGATGAGGACGGTGAGGACGAGGACGACGAGTACGAGGACGACGAGGACGACGAGGACGACGAGGACGACGAGGACGACGAGGACGACGAGGACGAGGACGACGAGGACGAGGACGACGAGGACGAGGACGACGAGGACGAGGAGGACGAGGACGAGGACGACGAGGACGACGAGGACGAGGACGAGGACGACGAGGACGACGAGGAACGAGGACGAGGACGACGAGGACGACGAGGACGACGAGGACGACGAGGACGACGAGGACGAGGACGAGGACCACGAGGACGAGGACGAGGACCACGAGGACGACGAGGACGAGGACGACGAGGACGAGCACGACGAGGACGAGGACGACGAGGACGAGGACGACGAGGACGACGAGGACGAGGACGACGAGGACGACGAGGACGAGGACGACGAGGACGAGGACGAGGACGAGGACGACGAGGACGAGGACGACGAGGACGAGGACGACGAGGACGAGGACGACGAGGACGAGGACGACGAGGACGAGGACGACGAGGACGAGGACGACGAGGACGAGGACGACGAGGACGAGGACGACGAGGACGAGGACGACGAGGACGGGGACGACGAGGACGGGGACGACGAGGACGGGGACGACGACGACGGGGACGACGACGACGGGGACGACGACGACGGGGACGACGACGACGGGGACGACGATGACGGGGACGGGGACGACGGGGACGGGGACGACGCGGACGGGGACGACGGGGACGGGCACGACGGGGACGAGGACGATGAGGACGGTGAGGACGAGGACGACGAGTACGAGGACGACGAGGACGACGAGGACGACGAGGACGACGAGGACGAGGACGACGAGGACGAGGACGACGAGGACGAGGACGACGAGGACGAGGAGGACGAGGACGAGGACGACGAGGACGACGAGGACGAGGACGAGGACGACGAGGACGACGAGGACGAGGACGAGGACGACGAGGACGACGAGGACGACGAGGACGACGAGGACGACGAGGACGAGGACGAGGACCACGAGGACGACGAGGACGAGGACGACGAGGACGAGCACGACGAGGACGAGGACGACGAGGACGAGGACGACGAGGACGACGAGGACGAGGACGACGAGGACGAGGACGAGGACGACGAGGACGAGGACGACGAGGACGAGGACGACGAGGACGAGGACGACGAGGACGAGGACGAGGACGACGAGGACGACGAGGACGAGGACGAGGACGACGAGGACGACGAGGACGAGGACGAGGACGACGAGGACGACGAGGACGAGGACGAGGACGACGAGGACGAGGACGAGGACGACGAGGACGACGAGGACGAGGACGAGGACCACGAGGACGACGAGGACGAGGAGGACGAGGACGAGGACGACGAGGACGACGAGGACGAGGACGAGGACGAGGACGACGAGGACGACGAGGACGAGGACGACGAAGACGACGAGGACGACGAGGACGAGGACGAGGACGAGGACGACGAGGACGAAGACGACGAGGACGAGGCCGACGAGGACGAGGACGAGGACGACGAGGACGACGACGACGACGACGAGGACGTGGACGACGAGGACGAGGATGACGAGGACGAGGACGAGGACGAGGACGACGAGGACGACGAGGACGAGGACGAGGACGACGAGGACGACGAGGACGAGGACGAGGACGACGAGGACGAGGACGACGAGGACGAGGACGACGAGGACGAGGACGACGAGGACGAGGACGACGAGGACGAGGACGACGAGGACGAGGACGAGGACGACGAGGACGAGGACGAGGACGACGAGGACGAGGACGAGGACGACGAGGACGAGGACGACGAGGACGAGGACGACGAGGACGAGGACGACGAGGACGAGGACGACGAGGACGAGGACGACTAGGACGAGGACGACGAGGACGAGGACGACGAGGACGACGAGGACGAGGACGACGAGGACGAGGACGACGTGGACGAGGACGACGACGACGAGGACGAGGACGAGGACGACGAGGACGAGGCCGACGAGGACGAGGACGACGAGGACGAGGACGACGAGGACGAGGACGACGAGGACGAGGACGACGAGGACGAGGACGACGAGGACGACGAGGACGAGGACGACGAGGACGAGGACGACGAGGACGAGGACGACGAGGACGAGGACGACGAGGACGAGGACGACGAGGACGAGGACGACGAGGACGAGGACGACGAGGACGAGGACGACGAGGACGAGGACGACGAGGACGAGGACGACGAGGACGAGGACGACGAGGACGAGGACGACGAGGACGAGGACGACGAGGACGAGGACGACGAGGACGAGGACGACGAGGACGAGGACGACGAGGACGAGGACGACGAGGACGAGGACGACGAGGACGAGGACGAGGACGACGAGGACGAGGACGAGGACGACGAGGACGAGGACGAGGATGACGAGGACGAGGACGACGAGGACGAGGACGACGAGGACGAGGACGACGAGGACGAGGACGACGAGGACGAGGACGACGAGGACGAGGACGACTAGGACGAGGACGACGAGGACGAGGACGACGAGGACGACGAGGACGAGGACGACGAGGACGAGGACGACGTGGACGAGGACGACGACGACGAGGACGAGGACGAGGACGACGAGGACGAGGCCGACGAGGACGAGGACGAGGACGACGAGGACGACGACGACGAGGACGTGGGCGACGAGGACGAGGATGACGAGGACGAGGACGAGGACGACGAGGACGAGGACGAGGACGACGAGGACGACGAGGACGAGGACGACGAGGACGAGGACGACGAGGACGACGAGGACGAGGACGACGACGACGACGGGGACGAGGACGACGACGACGACGAGGACGAGGACGAGGACGACGAGGACGACGAGGACGAGGACGACGAGGACTACGAGGACGAGGACGACGAGGACGAGGACGACGAGGACGACGAGGACGAGGACGACGAGGACGACGAGGACGAGGACGACGAGGACGAGGACGACGAGGACGAGGACGACGAGGACGAGGACGACGAGGACGAGGACGACGAGGACGAGGACGACGAGGACGAGGACGACGAGGACGAGGACGACGAGGACGAGGACGACGAGGACGAGGACGACGAGGACGAGGACGACGAGGACGAGGACGACGAGGACGAGGACGACGAGGACGGGGACGACGAGGACGGGGACGACGAGGACGGGGACGACGAGGACGGGGACGACGACGACGGGGACGACGACGACGGGGACGACGACGACGGGGACGGGGACGACGGGGACGGGGACGACGGGGACGGGGACGACGGGGACGGGCACGACGGGGACGGGGACGACGGGGACGGGCACGACGGGGACGAGGACGATGAGGACGGTGAGGACGAGGACGACGAGTACGAGGACGACGAGGACGACGAAGACGACGAGTACGAGGACGACGAGGACGACGAGGACGACGAGGACGACGAGGACGACGAGGACGAGGACGACGAGGACGAGGACGACGAGGACGAGGAGGACGAGGACGAGGACGACGAGGACGACGAGGACGAGGACGAGGACGACGAGGACGACGAGGAACGAGGACGAGGACGACGAGGACGACGAGGACGACGAGGACGACGAGGACGACGAGGACGAGGACGAGGACCACGAGGACGAGGACGAGGACCACGAGGACGACGAGGACGAGGACGACGAGGACGAGCACGACGAGGACGAGGACGACGAGGACGAGGACGACGAGGACGACGAGGACGAGGACGACGAGGACGACGAGGACGACGAGGACGAGGACGACGAGGACGACGAGGACGAGGACGACGAGGACGAGGACGAGGACGAGGACGACGAGGACGAGGACGACGAGGACGAGGACGACGAGGACGAGGACGACGAGGACGAGGACGACGAGGACGAGGACGACGAGGACGAGGACGACGAGGACGAGGACGACGAGGACGAGGACGACGAGGACGAGGACGACGAGGACGGGGACGACGAGGACGGGGACGACGAGGACGGGGACGACGACGACGGGGACGACGACGACGGGGACGACGACGACGGGGACGACGATGACGGGGACGGGGACGACGGGGACGGGGACGACGCGGACGGGGACGACGGGGACGGGCACGACGGGGACGAGGACGATGAGGACGGTGAGGACGAGGACGACGAGTACGAGGACGACGAGGACGACGAGGACGACGAGGACGACGAGGACGACGAGGACGAGGACGACGAGGACGAGGACGACGAGGACGAGGACGACGAGGACGAGGACGACGAGGACGAGGAGGACGAGGACGAGGACGACGAGGACGACGAGGACGAGGACGAGGACGACGAGGACGACGAGGACGAGGACGAGGACGACGAGGACGACGAGGACGAGGACGACGCGGACGAGGACGACGCGGACGAGGACGACGAGGACGACGAGGACAAGGACGACGAGGACGAGGACGACGAGGACGAGGACGACGAGGACGACGAGGACGACGAGGACGACGAGGACGAGGACGACGAGGACGAGGACGACGAGGACGAGGACGACAAGGACGAGGACGACGAGGACGAGGACGACGAGGACGAGGACGACGAGGACGAGGACGGCGAGGACGAGGACGGCGAGGACGAGGACGACGAGGACGAGGACGACGAGGACGAGGACGACGAGGATGAGGACGACGAGGACGAGGACGACGAGGACGACGACGACGAGGACGAGGACGACGAGGACGAGGACGACGAGGACGAGGACAACGAGGACGAAGACGACGAGGACGAGGACGACGAGGACAAGGACGACGAGGACGAGGACGACGAGGACGAGGACGACGAGGACGACGAGGACGACCAGGACGACGAGGACGACGAGGACGAGGACGACGAGGACGAGGACGACGAGGACGAGGACGACGAGGACGAGGACGACGAGGACGACGAGGACGAGGACGACGAGGACGAGGACGACGACGACGAGGACGACGACGACGAGGACGGCGACGACGGGGACGACGATGACGGGGACGGGGACGACGGGGACGTGGACGACGGGGACGGGGACGATGGGGACGAGGACGACGAGGACGACGAGGACGAGGACGACGAGGACGACGAGGACGACGAAGACGAGGACGACGAGGACGAGGACGACGAGGACGAGGACGACGAGGACGAGGACGACGAGGACGAGGACGAGGACGACGAGGGCGAGGACGACGAGGACGAGGACGACGAGGACGAGGACGACGAGGACGAGGACGACGAGGACGAGGACGACGACGACGAGGACGAGGACGACGAGGACGAGGACGACGAGGACGAGGACGACCAGGACGAGGACGACGAGGACGAGGACGACGAGGACGAGGACGACGAGGACGAGGACGACGAGGACGAGGACGACGAGGACGAGGACGACGAGGACGAGGACGACGAGGACGAGGACGACGAGGACGAGGACGACGAGGACGAGGACGACGAGGACGAGGACGACGAGGACGAGGACGACGAGGACGAGGACGACGAGGACGGGGACGACGAGGACGGGGACGACGAGGACGGGGACGACGAGGACGGGGACGACGAGGACGGGGACGACGACGACGGGGACGACGACGACGGGGACGACGACGACGGGGACGACGATGACGGGGACGGGGACGACGGGGACGTGGACGACGGGGACGGGGACGACGGGGACGAGGACGACGAGGACGACGAGGACGAGGACGACGAGGACGACGAGGACGACGAAGACGAGGACGACGAGGACGAGGACGACGAGGACGAGGACGACGAGGACGAGGACGACGAGGACGAGGACGACGAGGACGAGGACGAGGACGACGAGGGCGAGGACGACGAGGACGAGGACGACGAGGACGAGGACGACGAGGACGAGGACGACGAGGACGAGGACGACGAGGACGAGGACGACGACGACGAGGACGAGGACGACGAGGACGAGGACGACGAGGACGAGGACGACCAGGACGAGGACGACGAGGACGAGGACGACGAGGACGAGGACGACGAGGACGAGAACGACGAGGACGAGGACGACGAGGACGAGGACGACGAGGACGAGGACGACGAGGACGAGGACGACGAGGACGAGGACGACGAGGACGAGGACGACGAGGACGAGGACGACGAGGACGGGGACGACGAGGACGGGGACGACGAGGACGGGGACGACGAGGACGGGGACGACGACGACGGGGACGACGACGACGGGGACGACGACGACGGGGACGACGATGACGGGGACGGGGACGACGGGGACGGGGACGACGGGGACGGGCACGACGGGGACGAGGACGATGAGGACGGTGAGGACGAGGACGACGAGTACGAGGACGACGAGGACGACGAAGACGACGAGTACGAGGACGACGAGGACGACGAGGACGACGAGGACGACGAGGACGACGAGGACGAGGACGACGAGGACGAGGACGACGAGGACGAGGAGGACGAGGACGAGGACGACGAGGACGACGAGGACGAGGACGAGGACGACGAGGACGACGAGGAACGAGGACGAGGACGACGAGGACGACGAGGACGACGAGGACGACGAGGACGACGAGGACGAGGACGAGGACCACGAGGACGAGGACGAGGACCACGAGGACGACGAGGACGAGGACGACGAGGACGAGCACGACGAGGACGAGGACGACGAGGACGAGGACGACGAGGACGACGAGGACGAGGACGACGAGGACGAGGACGAGGACGAGGACGACGAGGACGAGGACGACGAGGACGAGGACGACGAGGACGAGGACGACGAGGACGAGGACGACGAGGACGAGGACGACGAGGACGAGGACGACGAGGACGAGGACGACGAGGACGAGGACGACGAGGACGAGGACGACGAGGACGAGGACGACGAGGACGGGGACGACGAGGACGGGGACGACGACGACGGGGACGACGACGACGGGGACGACGACGACGGGGACGAAGACGACGGGGACGACGATGACGGGGACGGGGACGACGGGGACGGGGACGACGCGGACGGGGACGACGGGGACGGGCACGACGGGGACGAGGACGATGAGGACGGTGAGGACGAGGACGACGAGTACGAGGACGACGAGGACGACGAGGACGACGAGGACGACGAGGACGACGAGGACGAGGACGACGAGGACGAGGACGACGAGGACGAGGACGACGAGGACGAGGACGACGAGGACGAGGAGGACGAGGACGAGGACGACGAGGACGACGAGGACGAGGACGAGGACGACGAGGACGACGAGGACGAGGACGAGGACGACGAGGACGACGAGGACGACGAGGACGACGAGGACGACGAGGACGAGGACGAGGACCACGAGGACGACGAGGACGAGCACGACGAGGACGAGGACGACGAGGACGAGGACGACGAGGACGACGAGGACGAGGACGACGAGGACGAGGACGAGGACGACGAGGACGAGGACGACGAGGACGAGGACGAGGACGACGAGGACGAGGACGACGAGGACGAGGACGACGAGGACGAGGACGACGAGGACGAGGACGAGGACGACGAGGACGACGAGGACGAGGACGAGGACGACGAGGACGAGGACGAGGACGACGAGGACGACGAGGACGAGGACGAGGACGACGAGGACGACGAGGACGAGGACGAGGACGACGAGGACGAGGACGAGGACGACGAGGACGACGAGGACGAGGACGAGGACCACGAGGACGACGAGGACGAGGAGGACGAGGACGAGGACGACGAGGACGACGAGGACGAGGACGAGGACGACGAGGACGAGGACGACGAGGACGACGAGGACGAGGACGACGAAGACGACGAGGACGACGAGGACGAGGACGAGGACGAGGACGACGAGGACGACGACGAGGACGAAGACGACGAGGACGAGGCCGACGAGGACGAGGACGAGGACGACGAGGACGACGACGACGACGACGAGGACGTGGACGACGAGGACGAGGATGACGAGGACGAGGACGAGGACGAGGACGACGAGGACGACGAGGACGAGGACGAGGACGACGAGGACGACGAGGACGAGGACGAGGACGACGAGGACGAGGACGACGAGGACGAGGACGACGAGGACGAGGACGACGAGGACGAGGACGACGAGGACGACGAGGACGAGGACGAGGACGACGAGGACGAGGACGAGGACGACGAGGACGAGGACGAGGACGACGAGGACGAGGACGACGAGGACGAGGACGACGAGGACGAGGACGACAAGGACGAGGACGACTAGGACGAGGACGACGAGGACGAGGACGACGAGGACGACGAGGACGAGGACGACGAGGACGAGGACGACGTGGACGAGGACGACGACGACGAGGACGAGGACGAGGACGACGAGGACGAGGCCGACGAGGACGAGGACGACGAGGACGAGGACGACGAGGACGAGGACGACGAGGACGAGGACGACGAGGACGAGGACGACGAGGACGAGGACGACGAGGACGAGGACGACGAGGACGAGGACGACGAGGACGAGGACGACGAGGACGAGGACGACGAGGACGAGGACGACGAGGACGAGGACGACGAGGACGAGGACGACGAGGACGAGGACGACGAGGACGAGGACGACGAGGACGAGGACGACGAGGACGAGGACGACCAGGACGAGGACGACGAGGACGAGGACGACGAGGACGAGGACGACGAGGACGAGGACGACGAGGACGAGGACGAGGACGACGAGGACGAGGACGAGGACGACGAGGACGAGGACGAGGACGACGAGGACGAGGACGACGAGGACGAGGACGACGAGGACGAGGACGACGAGGACGAGGACGACGAGGACGAGGACGACTAGGACGAGGACGACGAGGACGAGGACGACGAGGACGACGAGGACGAGGACGACGAGGACGAGGACGACGTGGACGAGGACGACGACGACGAGGACGAGGACGAGGACGACGAGGACGAGGCCGACGAGGACGAGGACGAGGACGACGAGGACGACGACGACGACGACGAGGACGTGGGCGACGAGGACGAGGATGACGAGGACGAGGACGAGGACGACGAGGACGAGGACGAGGACGACGAGGACGACGAGGACGAGGACGACGAGGACAAGGACGACGAGGACGACGAGGACGAGGACGACGACGACGACGGGGACGAGGACGACGACGACGACGAGGACGAGGACGAGGACGACGAGGACGACGAGGACGAGGACGACGAGGACTACGAGGACGAGGACGACGAGGACGAGGACGACGAGGACGACGAGGACGAGGACGACGAGGACGAGGACGACGAGGACGACGAGGACGAGGACGACGAGGACGAGGACGACGAGGACGAGGACGACGAGGACGAGGACGACGAGGACGAGGACGACGAGGACGAGGACGACGAGGACGAGGACGACGAGGACGAGGACGACGAGGACGAGGACGACGAGGACGAGGACGACGAGGACGAGGACGACGAGGACGAGGACGACGAGGACGAGGACGACGAGGACGAGGACGACGAGGACGAGGACGACGAGGACGGGGACGACGAGGACGGGGACGACGAGGACGGGGACGACGAGGACGGGGACGACGAGGACGGGGACGACGACGACGGGGACGACGACGACGGGGACGACGACGACGGGGACGACGATGACGGGGACGGGGACGACGGGGACGGGGACGACGGGGACGGGGACGACGGGGACGGGCACGACGGGGACGAGGACGATGAGGACGGTGAGGACGAGGACGACGAGTACGAGGACGACGAGGACGACGAAGACGACGAGTACGAGGACGACGAGGACGACGAGGACGACGAGGACGACGAGGACGACGAGGACGAGGACGACGAGGACGAGGACGACGAGGACGAGGAGGACGAGGACGAGGACGACGAGGACGACGAGGACGAGGACGAGGACGACGAGGACGACGAGGACGACGAGGACGACGAGGACGAGGACGAGGACCACGAGGACGAGGACGAGGACCACGAGGACGACGAGGACGAGGACGACGAGGACGAGCACGACGAGGACGAGGACGACGAGGACGAGGACGACGAGGACGACGAGGACGAGGACGACGAGGACGACGAGGACGAGGACGACGAGGACGAGGACGAGGACGAGGACGACGAGGACGAGGACGACGAGGACGAGGACGACGAGGACGAGGACGACGAGGACGAGGACGGCGAGGACGAGGACGACGAGGACGAGGACGACGAGGACGAGGACGACGAGGACGAGGACGACGAGGACGAGGACGACGAGGACGAGGACGACGAGGACGGGGACGACGAGGACGACGAGGACGAGGACGACGAGGACGAGGACGACGAGGACGGGGACGACGAGGACGGGGACGACGACGACGGGGACGACGACGACGGGGACGACGACGACGGGGACGACGACGACGGGGACGACGATGACGGGGACGGGGACGACGGGGACGGGGACGACGCGGACGGGGACGACGGGGACGGGCACGACGGGGACGAGGACGATGAGGACGGTGAGGACGAGGACGACGAGTACGAGGACGACGAGGACGACGAGGACGACGAGGACGACGAGGACGACGAGGACGAGGACGACGAGGACGAGGACGACGAGGACGAGGACGACGAGGACGAGGACGACGAGGACGAGGAGGACGAGGACGAGGACGACGAGGACGACGAGGACGAGGACGAGGACGACGAGGACGACGAGGACGAGGACGAGGACGACGAGGACGACGAGGACGACGAGGACGACGAGGACGACGAGGACGAGGACGAGGACCACGAGGACGACGAGGACGAGGACGACGAGGACGAGCACGACGAGGACGAGGACGACGAGGACGAGGACGACGAGGACGACGAGGACGAGGACGACGAGGACGAGGACGAGGACGACGAGGACGAGGACGACGAGGACGAGGACGACGAGGACGAGGACGACGAGGACGAGGACGAGGACGACGAGGACGACGAGGACGAGGACGAGGACGACGAGGACGACGAGGACGAGGACGAGGACGACGAGGACGACGAGGACGAGGACGAGGACGACGAGGACGAGGACGAGGACGACGAGGACGACGAGGACGAGGACGAGGACCACGAGGACGAGGACGTGGACGACGAGGACGAGGATGACGAGGACGAGGACGAGGACGAGGACGACGAGGACGACGAGGACGAGGACGAGGACGACGAGGACGACGAGGACGAGGACGAGGACGACGAGGACGAGGACGACGAGGACGAGGACGACGAGGACGAGGACGACGAGGACGAGGACGACGAGGACGACGAGGACGAGGACGAGGACGACGAGGACGAGGACGAGGACGACGAGGACGAGGACGAGGACGACGAGGACGAGGACGAGGACGACGAGGACGACGAGGACGAGGACGACGAGGACGAGGACGACTAGGACGAGGACGACGAGGACGAGGACGACGAGGACGACGAGGACGAGGACGACGAGGACGAGGACGACGTGGACGAGGACGACGAGGACGAGGACGACGTGGACGAGGACGACGACGACGAGGACGAGGACGAGGACGACGAAGACGAGGCCGACGAGGACGAGGACGACGAGGACGAGGACGACGAGGACGAGGACGACGAGGACGAGGACGACGAGGACGAGGACGACGAGGACGAGGACGACGAGGACGAGGACGACGAGGACGAGGACGACGAGGACGAGGACGACGAGGACGAGGACGACGAGGACGAGGACGACGAGGACGAGGACGACGAGGACGAGGACGACGAGGACGAGGACGACGAGGACGAGGACGACGAGGACGAGGACGACGAGGACGAGGACGACGAGGACGAGGACGACGAGGACGAGGACGACGAGGACGAGGACGACGAGGACGAGGACGAGGACGACGAGGACGAGGACGAGGACGACGAGGACGAGGACGAGGACGACGAGGACGAGGACGACGAGGACGAGGACGACGAGGACGAGGACGACGAGGACGAGGACGACGAGGACGAGGACGACTAGGACGAGGACGACGAGGACGAGGACGACGAGGACGACGAGGACGAGGACGACGAGGACGAGGACGACGTGGACGAGGACGACGACGACGAGGACGAGGACGAGGACGACGAGGACGAGGCCGACGAGGACGAGGACGAGGACGACGAGGACGACGACGACGACGACGAGGACGTGGGCGACGAGGACGAGGATGACGAGGACGAGGACGAGGACGACGAGGACGAGGACGAGGACGACGAGGACGACGAGGACGAGGACGACGAGGACAAGGACGACGAGGACGACGAGGACGAGGACGACGACGACGACGGGGACGAGGACGACGACGACGACGAGGACGAGGACGAGGACGACGAGGACGACGAGGACGAGGACGACGAGGACTACGAGGACGAGGACGACGAGGACGAGGACGACGAGGACGACGAGGACGAGGACGACGAGGACGAGGACGACGAGGACGACGAGGACGAGGACGACGAGGACGAGGACGACGAGGACGAGGACGACGAGGACGAGGACGACGAGGACGAGGACGACGAGGACGAGGACGACGAGGACGAGGACGACGAGGACGAGGACGACGAGGACGAGGACGACGAGGACGAGGACGACGAGGACGAGGACGACGAGGACGAGGACGACGAGGACGAGGACGACGAGGACGGGGACGACGAGGACGGGGACGACGAGGACGGGGACGACGAGGACGGGGACGACGAGGACGGGGACGACGAGGACGGGGACGACGACGACGGGGACGACGACGACGGGGACGACGACGACGGGGACGACGATGACGGGGACGGGGACGACGGGGACGGGGACGACGGGGACGGGCACGACGGGGACGAGGACGATGAGGACGGTGAGGACGAGGACGACGAGTACGAGGACGACGAGGACGACGAAGACGACGAGTACGAGGACGACGAGGACGACGAGGACGACGAGGACGACGAGGACGACGAGGACGAGGACGACGAGGACGAGGACGACGAGGACGAGGAGGACGAGGACGAGGACGACGAGGACGACGAGGACGAGGACGAGGACGACGAGGACGACGAGGACGACGAGGACGACGAGGACGAGGACGAGGACCACGAGGACGAGGACGAGGACCACGAGGACGACGAGGACGAGGACGACGAGGACGAGCACGACGAGGACGAGGACGACGAGGACGAGGACGACGAGGACGACGAGGACGAGGACGACGAGGACGACGAGGACGAGGACGACGAGGACGAGGACGAGGACGAGGACGACGAGGACGAGGACGACGAGGACGAGGACGACGAGGACGAGGACGACGAGGACGAGGACGACGAGGACGAGGACGACGAGGACGAGGACGACGAGGACGAGGACGACGAGGACGAGGACGACGAGGACGAGGACGACGAGGACGGGGACGACGAGGACGACGAGGACGAGGACGACGAGGACGAGGACGACGAGGACGGGGACGACGAGGACGGGGACGACGACGACGGGGACGACGACGACGGGGACGACGACGACGGGGACGACGACGACGGGGACGACGACGACGGGGACGACGACGACGGGGACGACGATGACGGGGACGGGGACGACGGGGACGGGGACGACGCGGACGGGGACGACGGGGACGGGCACGACGGGGACGAGGACGATGAGGACGGTGAGGACGAGGACGACGAGTACGAGGACGACGAGGACGACGAGGACGACGAGGACGAGGACGACGAGGACGAGGACGACGAGGACGAGGACGACGAGGACGAGGAGGACGAGGACGAGGACGACGAGGACGACGAGGACGAGGACGAGGACGACGAGGACGACGAGGACGAGGACGAGGACGACGAGGACGACGAGGACGACGAGGACGACGAGGACGACGAGGACGAGGACGAGGACCACGAGGACGACGAGGACGAGGACGACGAGGACGAGCACGACGAGGACGAGGACGACGAGGACGAGGACGACGAGGACGACGAGGACGAGGACGACGAGGACGACGAGGACGAGGACGAGGACGACGAGGACGAGGACGACGAGGACGAGGACGACGAGGACGAGGACGACGAGGACGAGGACGAGGACGACGAGGACGACGAGGACGAGGACGAGGACGACGAGGACGACGAGGACGAGGACGAGGACGACGAGGACGACGAGGACGAGGACGAGGACGACGAGGACGAGGACGAGGACGACGAGGACGACGAGGACGAGGACGAGGACCACGAGGACGACGAGGACGAGGAGGACGAGGACGAGGACGACGAGGACGACGAGGACGAGGACGAGGACGACGAGGACGAGGACGACGAGGACGACGAGGACGAGGACGACGAGGACGAGGACGACGAGGACGACGAGGACGAGGACGACGAGGACGACGAGGACGACGAGGACGAGGACGAGGACGAGGACGACGAGGACGACGACGAGGACGAAGACGACGAGGACGAGGCCGACGAGGACGAGGACGAGGACGACGAGGACGACGACGACGACGACGAGGACGTGGACGACGAGGACGAGGATGACGAGGACGAGGACGAGGACGAGGACGACGAGGACGACGAGGACGAGGACGAGGACGACGAGGACGACGAGGACGAGGACGAGGACGACGAGGACGAGGACGACGAGGACGAGGACGACGAGGACGAGGACGACGAGGACGAGGACGACGAGGACGAGGACGAGGACGACGAGGACGAGGACGACGAGGACGAGGACGAGGACGACGAGGACGAGGACGAGGACGACGAGGACGAGGACGACGAGGACGAGGACGACGAGGACGAGGACGACGAGGACGAGGACGACGAGGACGAGGACGACGAGGACGAGGACGACGAGGACGAGGACGACTAGGACGAGGACGACGAGGACGAGGACGACGAGGACGACGAGGACGAGGACGACGAGGACGAGGACGACGAGGACGACGAGGACGAGGACGACGAGGACGAGGACGACGTGGACGAGGACGACGACGACGAGGACGAGGACGAGGACGACGAGGACGAGGCCGACGAGGACGAGGACGACGAGGACGAGGACGACGAGGACGAGGACGACGAGGACGAGGAGGACGAGGACGACGAGGACGAGGACGACGAGGACGAGGACGACGAGGACGAGGACGACGAGGACGAGGACGACGAGGACGAGGACGAGGACGACGAGGACGAGGACGAGGACGACGAGGACGAGGACGACGAGGACGAGGACGACGAGGACGAGGACGACGAGGACGAGGACGACGAGGACGAGGACGACTAGGACGAGGACGACGAGGACGAGGACGACGAGGACGACGAGGACGAGGACGACGAGGACGAGGACGACGTGGACGAGGACGACGACGACGAGGACGAGGACGAGGACGACGAGGACGAGGCCGACGAGGACGAGGACGAGGACGACGAGGACGAGAACGACGTGGACGACGAGGACGAGGACGACGATGACGGGGACGTCGTGGACGACGAGGACGAGGACGAGGACGACGAGGACGACGAGGACGAGGACGAGGACGACGAGGACGACGAGGACGAGGACGAGGACGACGAGGACGACGAGGACGAGGACGACGAGGACGACGAGGACGAGGACGACGAGGACGAGGACGACGAGGACGAGGACGACGAGGACGAGGACGACGAGGACGAGGACGAGGACGACGAGGATGACGAGGACGAGGACGACGAGGACGACGAGGACGAGGACGACGAGGACGAGGACGACGAGGACGACGAGGACGAGGACGACGACGACGACGGGGACGAGGACGACGACGACGACGAGGACGAGGACGAGGACGACGAGGACGACGAGGACGAGGACGACGAGGACTACGAGGACGAGGACGACGAGGACGAGGACGACGAGGACGACGAGGACGAGGACGACGAGGACGAGGACGACGAGGACGACGAGGACGAGGACGACGAGGACGGGGACGACGAGGACGAGGACGACGAGGACGAGGACGACGAGGACGAGAACGACGTGGACGACGAGGACGAGGACGACGATGACGGGGACGTCGTGGACGACGAGGACGAGGACGAGGAAGACGAGGACGATGAGGACGAGGACGAGGACGACGAGGACGACGAGGACGAGGACGAGGACGACGAGGACGACGAGGACGAGGACGACGAGGACGACGAGGTCGAGGACGACGAGGACGAGGACGACGAGGACGAGGACGACGAGGACGAGGACGACGAGGACGAGGACGAGGACGACGAGGATGACGAGGACGAGGACGACGAGGACGACGAGTACGAGGACGAGGACGACGAGGACGAGGACGACGAGGACGACGCGGACGAGGACGACGAGGACGACGAGGACAAGGACGACGAGGACGAGGACGACGAGGACGAGGACGACGAGGACGACGAGGACGACGAGGACGAGGACGACGAGGACGAGGACGACGAGGACGAGGACGACGAGGACGAGGACGACGAGGACGAGGACGACGAGGACGAGGACGACGAGGACGAGGACGACGAGGATGAGGACGACGAGGACGAGGACGACGAGGACGACGACGACGAGGACGAGGACGACGAGGACGAGGACGACGAGGACGAGGACGACGAGGACGAAGACGACGAGGACGAGGACGACGAGGACAAGGACGACGAGGACGAGGACGACGAGGACGAGGACGACGAGGACGACGAGGACGACCAGGACGACGAGGACGACGAGGACGAGGACGACGAGGACGAGGACGACGAGGACGAGGACGACGAGGACGACGAGGACGAGGACGACGAGGACGAGGACGACGACGACGAGGACGACGACGACGAGGACGGCGACGACGGGGACGACGATGACGGGGACGGGGACGACGGGGACGTGGACGACGGGGACGGGGACGACGGGGACGACGGGGACGAGGACGACGAGGACGAGGACGACGAGGACGACGAGGACGACGAAGACGAGGACGACGAGGACGAGGACGACGAGGACGAGGACGACGAGGACGAGGACGACGAGGACGAGGACGACGAGGACGAGGACGACGAGGACGAGGACGAGGACGACGAGGACGAGGAAGACGAGGACGAGGACGACGAGGACGAGGACGACGACGACGAGGACGAGGACGACGAGGACGAGGACGACGAGGACGCGGACGACCAGGACGAGGACGACGAGGACGAGGACGACGAGGACGAGGACGACGAGGACGAGGACGACGAGGACGAGGACGACGAGGACGAGGACGACGAGGACGAGGACGACGAGGACGAGGACGACGAGGACGACGAGGACGAGGACGACGACGACGAGGACGACGACGACGAGGACGACGAGGACGACGAGGACGAGGACGACGAGGACGAGGACGACGAGGACGAGGAGGACGAGGACGAGGACGACGAGGACGACGAGGACGAGGACGAGGACGACGAGGACGACGAGGAACGAGGACGAGGACGACGAGGACGACGAGGACGACGAGGACGACGAGGACGAGGACGAGGACCACGAGGACGAGGACGAGGACCACGAGGACGAGGACGAGGACCACGAGGACGACGAGGACGAGGACGACGAGGACGAGCACGACGAGGACGAGGACGACGAGGACGAGGAGGACGAGGACGAGGACGACGAGGACGACGAGGACGAGGACGAGGACGACGAGGACGACGAGGACGAGGACGAGGACGACGAGGACGACGAGGACGACGAGGACGACGAGGACGACGAGGACGAGGACGAGGACCACGAGGACGACGAGGACGAGGACGACGAGGACGAGCACGACGAGGACGAGGACGACGAGGACGAGGACGACGAGGACGACGAGGACGAGGACGACGAGGACGAGGACGAGGACGACGAGGACGAGGACGACGAGGACGAGGACGACGAGGACGAGGACGACGAGGACGAGGACGAGGACGACGAGGACGACGAGGACGAGGACGAGGACGACGAGGACGACGAGGACGAGGACGAGGACGACGAGGACGAGGACGAGGACGACGAGGACGACGAGGACGAGGACGAGGACCACGAGGACGACGAGGACGAGGAGGACGAGGACGAGGACGTCGAGGACGACGAGGACGAGGACGAGGACGACGAGGACGAGGACGACGAGGACGACGAGGACGAGGACGACGAGGACGACCAGGACGACGAGGACGAGGACGACGAGGACGACCAGGACGACGAGGACGAGGACGAGGACGAGGACGACGAGGACGACGACGAGGACGAAGACGACGAGGACGAGGCCGACGAGGACGAGGACGAGGACGACGAGGACGACGACGACGACGACGAGGACGTGGACGACGAGGACGAGGATGACGAGGACGAGGACGAGGACGAGGACGACGAGGACGACGAGGACGAGGACGAGGACGACGAGGACGAGGACGACGAGGACGAGGACGACGAGGACGAGGACGACGAGGACGAGGACGACCAGGACGAGGACGACGAGGACGAGGACGAGGACGACGAGGACGAGGACGAGGACGACGAGGACGAGGACGAGGACGACGAGGACGAGGACGACGAGGACGAGGACGACGAGGACGAGGACGACGAGGACGAGGACGACTAGGACGAGGACGACGAGGACGAGGACGACGAGGACGACGAGGACGAGGACGACGAGGACGAGGACGACGTGGACGAGGACGACGACGACGAGGACGAGGACGAGGACGACGAGGACGAGGCCGACGAGGACGAGGACGACGAGGACGAGGACGACGAGGACGAGGACGACGAGGACGAGGACGACGAGGACGAGGACGACGAGGACGAGGACGACGAGGACGACGAGGACGAGGACGACGAGGACGAGGACGACGAGGACGAGGACGACGAGGACGAGGACGACGAGGACGAGGACGACGAGGACGAGGACGACGAGGACGAGGACGACGAGGACGAGGACGACGAGGACGAGGACGACGAGGACGAGGACGACGAGGACGACGAGGACGAGGACGACGAGGACGAGTACGACGAGGACGAGGACGACGAGGACGAGGACGACGAGGACGAGGACGAGGACGACGAGGACGAGGACGAGGACGACGAGGACGAGGACGAGGACGACGAGGACGAGGACGACGAGGACGAGGACGACGAGGACGAGGACGACGAGGACGAGGACGACTAGGACGAGGACGACGAGGACGAGGACGACGAGGACGACGAGGACGAGGACGACGAGGACGAGGACGACGTGGACGAGGACGACGACGACGAGGACGAGGACGAGGACGACGAGGACGAGGCCGACGAGGACGAGGACGAGGACGACGAGGACGACGACGACGACGACGAGGACGTGGGCGACGAGGACGAGGATGACGAGGACGAGGACGAGGACGACGAGGACGAGGACGAGGACGACGAGGACGACGAGGACGAGGACGACGAGGACGAGGACGACGAGGACGACGAGGACGAGGACGACGACGACGACGGGGACGAGGACGACGACGACGACGAGGACGAGGACGAGGACGACGAGGACGACGAGGACGAGGACGACGAGGACTACGAGGACGAGGACGACGAGGACGAGGACGACGAGGACGACGAGGACGAGGACGACGAGGACGAGGACGACGAGGACGAGGACGACGAGGACGACGAGGACGAGGACGACGAGGACGGGGACGACGAGGACGAGGACGACGAGGACGAGGACGACGAGGACGAGAACGACGTGGACGAGAACGACGTGGACGACGAGGACGAGGACGACGATAACGGGGACGTCGTGGACGACGAGGACGAGGACGAGGACGACGAGGACGACGAGGACGAGGACGAGGACGACGAGGACGACGAGGACGAGGACGAGGACGACGAGGACGACGAGGACGAGGACGACGAGGACGACGAGGACGAGGACGACGAGGACGAGGACGACGAGGACGAGGACGACGAGGACGAGGACGAGGACGACGAGGATGACGAGGACGAGGACGACGAGGACGAGGACGACGAGGACGACGAGGACGAGGACGACGCGGACGAGGACGACGAGGACGACGAGGACAAGGACGACGAGGACGAGGACGACGAGGACGAGGACGACGAGGACGACGAGGACGACGAGGACGAGGACGACGAGGACGAGGACGACGAGGACGAGGACGACGAGGACGAGGACGACGAGGACGAGGACGACGAGGACGAGGACGGCGAGGACGAGGACGACGAGGACGAGGACGACGAGGACGAGGACGACGAGGATGAGGACGACGAGGACGAGGACGACGAGGACGACGACGACGAGGACGAGGACGACGAGGACGAGGACGACGAGGACGAGGACGACGAGGACGAAGACGACGAGGACGAGGACGACGAGGACAAGGACGACGAGGACGAGGACGACGAGGACGAGGACGACGAGGACGACGAGGACGACCAGGACGACGAGGACGACGAGGACGAGGACGACGAGGACGAGGACGACGAGGACGAGGACGACGAGGACGACGAGGACGAGGACGACGAGGACGAGGACGACGACGACGAGGACGACGACGACGAGGACGGCGACGACGGGGACGACGATGACGGGGACGGGGACGACGGGGACGTGGACGACGGGGACGGGGACGACGGGGACGAGGACGACGAGGACGACGAGGACGAGGACGACGAGGACGACGAGGACGACGAAGACGAGGACGACGAGGACGAGGACGACGAGGACGAGGACGACGAGGACGAGGACGACTAGGACGAGGACGAGGACGACGAGGGCGAGGACGACGAGGACGAGGACGACGAGGACGAGGACGACGAGGACGAGGACGACGAGGACGAGGACGACGACGACGAGGACGAGGACGACGAGGACGAGGACGACGAGGTCGAGGACGACCAGGACGAGGACGACGAGGACGAGGACGACGAGGACGAGGACGACGAGGACGAGGACGACGAGGACGAGGACGACGAGGACGAGGACGACGAGGACGAGGACGACGAGGACGAGGACGACGAGGACGAGGACGACGAGGACGAGGACGACGAGGACGAGGACGACGAGGACGGGGACGACGAGGACGGGGACGACGAGGACGGGGACGACGAGGACGGGGACGACGACGACGGGGACGACGACGACGGGGACGACGACGACGGGGACGACGACGACGGGGACGGGGACGACGGGGACGGGGACGACGGGGACGGGGACGACGGGGACGGGCACGACGGGGACGAGGACGATGAGGACGGTGAGGACGAGGACGACGAGTACGAGGACGACGAGGACGACGAAGACGACGAGTACGAGGACGACGAGGACGACGAGGACGACGAGGACGACGAGGACGACGAGGACGAGGACGACGAGGACGAGGACGACGAGGACGAGGAGGACGAGGACGAGGACGACGAGGACGACGAGGACGAGGACGAGGACGACGAGGACGACGAGGAACGAGGACGAGGACGACGAGGACGACGAGGACGACGAGGACGACGAGGACGACGAGGACGACGAGGACGACGAGGACGAGGACGAGGACCACGAGGACGAGGACGAGGACCACGAGGACGACGAGGACGAGGACGACGAGGACGAGCACGACGAGGACGAGGACGTCGAGGACGAGGACGACGAGGACGACGAGGACGAGGACGACGAGGACGAGGACGAGGACGAGGACGACGAGGACGAGGACGACGAGGACGAGGACGACGAGGACGAGGACGACGAGGACGAGGACGAGGAGGACGAGGACGACGAGGACGAGGACGACGAGGACGAGGACGACGAGGACGAGGACGACGAGGACGAGGACGACGAGGACGGGGACGACGAGGACGGGGACGACGACGACGGGGACGACGACGACGGGGACGACGACGACGGGGACGACGATGACGGGGACGGGGACGACGGGGACGGGGACGACGCGGACGGGGACGACGGGGACGGGCACGACGGGGACGGGGACGACGGGGACGGGCACGACGGGGACGAGGACGATGAGGACGGTGAGGACGAGGACGACGAGTACGAGGACGACGAGGACGACGAAGACGACGAGTACGAGGACGACGAGGACGACGAGGACGACGAGGACGACGAGGACGACGAGGACGAGGACGACGAGGACGAGGACGACGAGGACGAGGAGGACGAGGACGAGGACGACGAGGACGACGAGGACGAGGACGAGGACGACGAGGACGACGAGGACGACGAGGACGACGAGGACGAGGACGAGGACCACGAGGACGAGGACGAGGACCACGAGGACGACGAGGACGAGGACGACGAGGACGAGCACGACGAGGACGAGGACGACGAGGACGAGGACGACGAGGACGACGAGGACGAGGACGACGAGGACGACGAGGACGAGGACGACGAGGACGAGGACGAGGACGAGGACGACGAGGACGAGGACGACGAGGACGAGGACGACGAGGACGAGGACGACGAGGACGAGGACGACGAGGACGAGGACGACGAGGACGAGGACGACTAGGACGAGGACGACGAGGACGAGGACGACGAGGACGACGAGGACGAGGACGACGAGGACGAGGACGACGTGGACGAGGACGACGACGACGAGGACGAGGACGAGGACGACGAGGACGAGGCCGACGAGGACGAGGACGAGGACGACGAGGACGACGACGACGACGACGAGGACGTGGGCGACGAGGACGAGGATGACGAGGACGAGGACGAGGACGACGAGGACGAGGACGAGGACGACGAGGACGACGAGGACGAGGACGAGGACGTGGGCGACGAGGACGAGGATGACGAGGACGAGGACGAGGACGACGAGGACGAGGACGAGGACGACGAGGACGACGAGGACGAGGACGACGAGGACAAGGACGACGAGGACGACGAGGACGAGGACGACGACGACGACGGGGACGAGGACGACGACGACGACGAGGACGAGGACGAGGACGACGAGGACGACGAGGACGAGGACGACGAGGACTACGAGGACGAGGACGACGAGGACGAGGACGACGAGGACGACGAGGACGAGGACGACGAGGACGAGGACGACGAGGACGACGAGGACGAGGACGACGAGGACGAGGACGACGAGGACGAGGACGACGAGGACGAGGACGACGAGGACGAGGACGACGAGGACGAGGACGACGAGGACGAGGACGACGAGGACGAGGACGACGAGGACGAGGACGACGAGGACGAGGACGACGAGGACGAGGACGACGAGGACGAGGACGACGAGGACGAGGACGACGAGGACGGGGACGACGAGGACGGGGACGACGAGGACGGGGACGACGAGGACGGGGACGACGAGGACGGGGACGACGAGGACGGGGACGACGACGACGGGGACGACGACGACGGGGACGACGACGACGGGGACGACGATGACGGGGACGGGGACGACGGGGACGGGGACGACGGGGACGGGCACGACGGGGACGAGGACGATGAGGACGGTGAGGACGAGGACGACGAGTACGAGGACGACGAGGACGACGAAGACGACGAGTACGAGGACGACGAGGACGACGAGGACGACGAGGACGACGAGGACGACGAGGACGAGGACGACGAGGACGAGGACGACGAGGACGAGGAGGACGAGGACGAGGACGACGAGGACGACGAGGACGAGGACGAGGACGACGAGGACGACGAGGACGACGAGGACGACGAGGACGAGGACGAGGACCACGAGGACGAGGACGAGGACCACGAGGACGACGAGGACGAGGACGACGAGGACGAGCACGACGAGGACGAGGACGACGAGGACGAGGACGACGAGGACGACGAGGACGAGGACGACGAGGACGACGAGGACGAGGACGACGAGGACGAGGACGAGGACGAGGACGACGAGGACGAGGACGACGAGGACGAGGACGACGAGGACGAGGACGACGAGGACGAGGACGACGAGGACGAGGACGACGAGGACGAGGACGACGAGGACGAGGACGACGAGGACGAGGACGACGAGGACGAGGACGACGAGGACGGGGACGACGAGGACGACGAGGACGAGGACGACGAGGACGAGGACGACGAGGACGGGGACGACGAGGACGGGGACGACGACGACGGGGACGACGACGACGGGGACGACGACGACGGGGACGACGACGACGGGGACGACGACGACGGGGACGACGACGACGGGGACGACGATGACGGGGACGGGGACGACGGGGACGGGGACGACGCGGACGGGGACGACGGGGACGGGCACGACGGGGACGAGGACGATGAGGACGGTGAGGACGAGGACGACGAGTACGAGGACGACGAGGACGACGAGGACGACGAGGACGAGGACGACGAGGACGAGGACGACGAGGACGAGGACGACGAGGACGAGGAGGACGAGGACGAGGACGACGAGGACGACGAGGACGAGGACGAGGACGACGAGGACGACGAGGACGAGGACGAGGACGACGAGGACGACGAGGACGACGAGGACGACGAGGACGACGAGGACGAGGACGAGGACCACGAGGACGACGAGGACGAGGACGACGAGGACGAGCACGACGAGGACGAGGACGACGAGGACGAGGACGACGAGGACGACGAGGACGAGGACGACGAGGACGACGAGGACGAGGACGAGGACGACGAGGACGAGGACGACGAGGACGAGGACGACGAGGACGAGGACGACGAGGACGAGGACGAGGACGACGAGGACGACGAGGACGAGGACGAGGACGACGAGGACGACGAGGACGAGGACGAGGACGACGAGGACGACGAGGACGAGGACGAGGACGACGAGGACGAGGACGAGGACGACGAGGACGACGAGGACGAGGACGAGGACCACGAGGACGACGAGGACGAGGAGGACGAGGACGAGGACGACGAGGACGACGAGGACGAGGACGAGGACGACGAGGACGAGGACGACGAGGACGACGAGGACGAGGACGACGAGGACGAGGACGACGAGGACGACGAGGACGAGGACGACGAGGACGACGAGGACGACGAGGACGAGGACGAGGACGAGGACGACGAGGACGACGACGAGGACGAAGACGACGAGGACGAGGCCGACGAGGACGAGGACGAGGACGACGAGGACGACGACGACGACGACGAGGACGTGGACGACGAGGACGAGGATGACGAGGACGAGGACGAGGACGAGGACGAGGACGACGAGGACGACGAGGACGAGGACGAGGACGACGAGGACGACGAGGACGAGGACGAGGACGACGAGGACGAGGACGACGAGGACGAGGACGACGAGGACGAGGACGACGAGGACGAGGACGACGAGGACGAGGACGAGGACGACGAGGACGAGGACGACGAGGACGAGGACGAGGACGACGAGGACGAGGACGAGGACGACGAGGACGAGGACGACGAGGACGAGGACGACGAGGACGAGGACGACGAGGACGAGGACGACGAGGACGAGGACGACGAGGACGAGGACGACGAGGACGAGGACGACTAGGACGAGGACGACGAGGACGAGGACGACGAGGACGACGAGGACGAGGACGACGAGGACGAGGACGACGAGGACGACGAGGACGAGGACGACGAGGACGAGGACGACGTGGACGAGGACGACGACGACGAGGACGAGGACGAGGACGACGAGGACGAGGCCGACGAGGACGAGGACGACGAGGACGAGGACGACGAGGACGAGGACGACGAGGACGAGGAGGACGAGGACGACGAGGACGAGGACGACGAGGACGAGGACGACGAGGACGAGGACGACGAGGACGAGGACGACGAGGACGAGGACGAGGACGACGAGGACGAGGACGAGGACGACGAGGACGAGGACGACGAGGACGAGGACGACGAGGACGAGGACGACGAGGACGAGGACGACGAGGACGAGGACGACTAGGACGAGGACGACGAGGACGAGGACGACGAGGACGACGAGGACGAGGACGACGAGGACGAGGACGACGTGGACGAGGACGACGACGACGAGGACGAGGACGAGGACGACGAGGACGAGGCCGACGAGGACGAGGACGAGGACGACGAGGACGAGAACGACGTGGACGACGAGGACGAGGACGACGATGACGGGGACGTCGTGGACGACGAGGACGAGGACGAGGACGACGAGGACGACGAGGACGAGGACGAGGACGACGAGGACGACGAGGACGAGGACGAGGACGACGAGGACGACGAGGACGAGGACGACGAGGACGACGAGGACGAGGACGACGAGGACGAGGACGACGAGGACGAGGACGACGAGGACGAGGACGACGAGGACGAGGACGAGGACGACGAGGATGACGAGGACGAGGACGACGAGGACGACGAGGACGAGGACGACGAGGACGAGGACGACGAGGACGACGAGGACGAGGACGACGACGACGACGGGGACGAGGACGACGACGACGACGAGGACGAGGACGAGGACGACGAGGACGACGAGGACGAGGACGACGAGGACTACGAGGACGAGGACGACGAGGACGAGGACGACGAGGACGACGAGGACGAGGACGACGAGGACGAGGACGACGAGGACGACGAGGACGAGGACGACGAGGACGGGGACGACGAGGACGAGGACGACGAGGACGAGGACGACGAGGACGAGAACGACGTGGACGACGAGGACGAGGACGACGATGACGGGGACGTCGTGGACGACGAGGACGAGGACGAGGAAGACGAGGACGATGAGGACGAGGACGAGGACGACGAGGACGACGAGGACGAGGACGAGGACGACGAGGACGACGAGGACGAGGACGACGAGGACGACGAGGTCGAGGACGACGAGGACGAGGACGACGAGGACGAGGACGACGAGGACGAGGACGACGAGGACGAGGACGAGGACGACGAGGATGACGAGGACGAGGACGACGAGGACGACGAGTACGAGGACGAGGACGACGAGGACGAGGACGACGAGGACGACGCGGACGAGGACGACGAGGACGACGAGGACAAGGACGACGAGGACGAGGACGACGAGGACGAGGACGACGAGGACGACGAGGACGACGAGGACGAGGACGACGAGGACGAGGACGACGAGGACGAGGACGACGAGGACGAGGACGACGAGGACGAGGACGACGAGGACGAGGACGACGAGGACGAGGACGACGAGGATGAGGACGACGAGGACGAGGACGACGAGGACGACGACGACGAGGACGAGGACGACGAGGACGAGGACGACGAGGACGAGGACGACGAGGACGAAGACGACGAGGACGAGGACGACGAGGACAAGGACGACGAGGACGAGGACGACGAGGACGAGGACGACGAGGACGACGAGGACGACCAGGACGACGAGGACGACGAGGACGAGGACGACGAGGACGAGGACGACGAGGACGAGGACGACGAGGACGACGAGGACGAGGACGACGAGGACGAGGACGACGACGACGAGGACGACGACGACGAGGACGGCGACGACGGGGACGACGATGACGGGGACGGGGACGACGGGGACGTGGACGACGGGGACGGGGACGACGGGGACGACGGGGACGAGGACGACGAGGACGAGGACGACGAGGACGACGAGGACGACGAAGACGAGGACGACGAGGACGAGGACGACGAGGACGAGGACGACGAGGACGAGGACGACGAGGACGAGGACGACGAGGACGAGGACGACGAGGACGAGGACGAGGACGACGAGGACGAGGAAGACGAGGACGAGGACGACGAGGACGAGGACGACGACGACGAGGACGAGGACGACGAGGACGAGGACGACGAGGACGCGGACGACCAGGACGAGGACGACGAGGACGAGGACGACGAGGACGAGGACGACGAGGACGAGGACGACGAGGACGAGGACGACGAGGACGAGGACGACGAGGACGAGGACGACGAGGACGAGGACGACGAGGACGACGAGGACGAGGACGACGACGACGAGGACGACGACGACGAGGACGACGAGGACGACGAGGACGAGGACGACGAGGACGAGGACGACGAGGACGAGGAGGACGAGGACGAGGACGACGAGGACGACGAGGACGAGGACGAGGACGACGAGGACGACGAGGAACGAGGACGAGGACGACGAGGACGACGAGGACGACGAGGACGACGAGGACGACGAGGACGAGGACGAGGACCACGAGGACGAGGACGAGGACCACGAGGACGAGGACGAGGACCACGAGGACGACGAGGACGAGGACGACGAGGACGAGCACGACGAGGACGAGGACGACGAGGACGAGGAGGACGAGGACGAGGACGACGAGGACGACGAGGACGAGGACGAGGACGACGAGGACGACGAGGACGAGGACGAGGACGACGAGGACGACGAGGACGACGAGGACGACGAGGACGACGAGGACGAGGACGAGGACCACGAGGACGACGAGGACGAGGACGACGAGGACGAGCACGACGAGGACGAGGACGACGAGGACGAGGACGACGAGGACGACGAGGACGAGGACGACGAGGACGAGGACGAGGACGACGAGGACGAGGACGACGAGGACGAGGACGACGAGGACGAGGACGACGAGGACGAGGACGAGGACGACGAGGACGACGAGGACGAGGACGAGGACGACGAGGACGACGAGGACGAGGACGAGGACGACGAGGACGAGGACGAGGACGACGAGGACGACGAGGACGAGGACGAGGACCACGAGGACGACGAGGACGAGGAGGACGAGGACGAGGACGTCGAGGACGACGAGGACGAGGACGAGGACGACGAGGACGAGGACGACGAGGACGACGAGGACGAGGACGACGAGGACGACCAGGACGACGAGGACGAGGACGACGAGGACGACCAGGACGACGAGGACGAGGACGAGGACGAGGACGACGAGGACGACGACGAGGACGAAGACGACGAGGACGAGGCCGACGAGGACGAGGACGAGGACGACGAGGACGACGACGACGACGACGAGGACGTGGACGACGAGGACGAGGATGACGAGGACGAGGACGAGGACGAGGACGACGAGGACGACGAGGACGAGGACGAGGACGACGAGGACGAGGACGACGAGGACGAGGACGACGAGGACGAGGACGACGAGGACGAGGACGACCAGGACGAGGACGACGAGGACGAGGACGAGGACGACGAGGACGAGGACGAGGACGACGAGGACGAGGACGAGGACGACGAGGACGAGGACGACGAGGACGAGGACGACGAGGACGAGGACGACGAGGACGAGGACGACTAGGACGAGGACGACGAGGACGAGGACGACGAGGACGACGAGGACGAGGACGACGAGGACGAGGACGACGTGGACGAGGACGACGACGACGAGGACGAGGACGAGGACGACGAGGACGAGGCCGACGAGGACGAGGACGACGAGGACGAGGACGACGAGGACGAGGACGACGAGGACGAGGACGACGAGGACGAGGACGACGAGGACGAGGACGACGAGGACGACGAGGACGAGGACGACGAGGACGAGGACGACGAGGACGAGGACGACGAGGACGAGGACGACGAGGACGAGGACGACGAGGACGAGGACGACGAGGACGAGGACGACGAGGACGAGGACGACGAGGACGAGGACGACGAGGACGAGGACGACGAGGACGACGAGGACGAGGACGACGAGGACGAGTACGACGAGGACGAGGACGACGAGGACGAGGACGACGAGGACGAGGACGAGGACGACGAGGACGAGGACGAGGACGACGAGGACGAGGACGAGGACGACGAGGACGAGGACGACGAGGACGAGGACGACGAGGACGAGGACGACGAGGACGAGGACGACTAGGACGAGGACGACGAGGACGAGGACGACGAGGACGACGAGGACGAGGACGACGAGGACGAGGACGACGTGGACGAGGACGACGACGACGAGGACGAGGACGAGGACGACGAGGACGAGGCCGACGAGGACGAGGACGAGGACGACGAGGACGACGACGACGACGACGAGGACGTGGGCGACGAGGACGAGGATGACGAGGACGAGGACGAGGACGTCGAGGACGAGGACGAGGACGACGAGGACGACGAGGACGAGGACGACGAGGACGAGGACGACGAGGACGACGAGGACGAGGACGACGACGACGACGGGGACGAGGACGACGACGACGACGAGGACGAGGACGAGGACGACGAGGACGACGAGGACGAGGACGACGAGGACTACGAGGACGAGGACGACGAGGACGAGGACGACGAGGACGACGAGGACGAGGACGACGAGGACGAGGACGACGAGGACGAGGACGACGAGGACGACGAGGACGAGGACGACGAGGACGGGGACGACGAGGACGAGGACGACGAGGACGAGGACGACGAGGACGAGAACGACGTGGACGAGAACGACGTGGACGACGAGGACGAGGACGACGATAACGGGGACGTCGTGGACGACGAGGACGAGGACGAGGACGACGAGGACGACGAGGACGAGGACGAGGACGACGAGGACGACGAGGACGAGGACGAGGACGACGAGGACGACGAGGACGAGGACGACGAGGACGACGAGGACGAGGACGACGAGGACGAGGACGACGAGGACGAGGACGACGAGGACGAGGACGAGGACGACGAGGATGACGAGGACGAGGACGACGAGGACGAGGACGACGAGGACGACGAGGACGAGGACGACGCGGACGAGGACGACGAGGACGACGAGGACAAGGACGACGAGGACGAGGACGACGAGGACGAGGACGACGAGGACGACGAGGACGACGAGGACGAGGACGACGAGGACGAGGACGACGAGGACGAGGACGACGAGGACGAGGACGACGAGGACGAGGACGACGAGGACGAGGACGGCGAGGACGAGGACGACGAGGACGAGGACGACGAGGACGAGGACGACGAGGATGAGGACGACGAGGACGAGGACGACGAGGACGACGACGACGAGGACGAGGACGACGAGGACGAGGACGACGAGGACGAGGACGACGAGGACGAAGACGACGAGGACGAGGACGACGAGGACAAGGACGACGAGGACGAGGACGACGAGGACGAGGACGACGAGGACGACGAGGACGACCAGGACGACGAGGACGACGAGGACGAGGACGACGAGGACGAGGACGACGAGGACGAGGACGACGAGGACGACGAGGACGAGGACGACGAGGACGAGGACGACGACGACGAGGACGACGACGACGAGGACGGCGACGACGGGGACGACGATGACGGGGACGGGGACGACGGGGACGTGGACGACGGGGACGGGGACGACGGGGACGAGGACGACGAGGACGACGAGGACGAGGACGACGAGGACGACGAGGACGACGAAGACGAGGACGACGAGGACGAGGACGACGAGGACGAGGACGACGAGGACGAGGACGACTAGGACGAGGACGAGGACGACGAGGGCGAGGACGACGAGGACGAGGACGACGAGGACGAGGACGACGAGGACGAGGACGACGAGGACGAGGACGACGACGACGAGGACGAGGACGACGAGGACGAGGACGACGAGGTCGAGGACGACCAGGACGAGGACGACGAGGACGAGGACGACGAGGACGAGGACGACGAGGACGAGGACGACGAGGACGAGGACGACGAGGACGAGGACGACGAGGACGAGGACGACGAGGACGAGGACGACGAGGACGAGGACGACGAGGACGAGGACGACGAGGACGAGGACGACGAGGACGGGGACGACGAGGACGGGGACGACGAGGACGGGGACGACGAGGACGGGGACGACGACGACGGGGACGACGACGACGGGGACGACGACGACGGGGACGACGACGACGGGGACGGGGACGACGGGGACGGGGACGACGGGGACGGGGACGACGGGGACGGGCACGACGGGGACGAGGACGATGAGGACGGTGAGGACGAGGACGACGAGTACGAGGACGACGAGGACGACGAAGACGACGAGTACGAGGACGACGAGGACGACGAGGACGACGAGGACGACGAGGACGACGAGGACGAGGACGACGAGGACGAGGACGACGAGGACGAGGAGGACGAGGACGAGGACGACGAGGACGACGAGGACGAGGACGAGGACGACGAGGACGACGAGGAACGAGGACGAGGACGACGAGGACGACGAGGACGACGAGGACGACGAGGACGACGAGGACGACGAGGACGACGAGGACGAGGACGAGGACCACGAGGACGAGGACGAGGACCACGAGGACGACGAGGACGAGGACGACGAGGACGAGCACGACGAGGACGAGGACGTCGAGGACGAGGACGACGAGGACGACGAGGACGAGGACGACGAGGACGAGGACGAGGACGAGGACGACGAGGACGAGGACGACGAGGACGAGGACGACGAGGACGAGGACGACGAGGACGAGGACGAGGAGGACGAGGACGACGAGGACGAGGACGACGAGGACGAGGACGACGAGGACGAGGACGACGAGGACGAGGACGACGAGGACGGGGACGACGAGGACGGGGACGACGACGACGGGGACGACGACGACGGGGACGACGACGACGGGGACGACGATGACGGGGACGGGGACGACGGGGACGGGGACGACGCGGACGGGGACGACGGGGACGGGCACGACGGGGACGAGGACGATGAGGACGGTGAGGACGAGGACGACGAGTACGAGGACGACGAGGACGACGAGGACGACGAGGACGACGAGGACGACGAGGACGACGAGGACGAGGACGACGAGGACGAGGACGACGAGGACGAGGACGACGAGGACGAGGACGACGAGGACGAGGACGACGAGGACGAGGAGGACGAGGACGAGGACGACGAGGACGACGAGGACGACGAGGACGAGGACGAGGACGACGAGGACGACGAGGACGAGGACGAGGACGACGAGGACGACGAGGACGACGAGGACGACGAGGACGACGAGGACGAGGACGAGGACCACGAGGACGACGAGGACGAGGACGACGAGGACGAGCACGACGAGGACGAGGACGACGAGGACGAGGACGACGAGGACGACGAGGACGAGGACGACGAGGACGAGGACGAGGACGACGAGGACGAGGACGACGAGGACGAGGACGACGAGGACGAGGACGAAGACGACGAGGACGAGGACGACGAGGACGAGGACGACGAGGACGAGGACGACGAGGACGAGGACGAGGACGACGAGGACGACGAGGACGAGGACGAGGACGACGAGGACGACGAGGACGAGGACGAGGACGACGAGGACGAGGACGAGGACGACGAGGACGACGAGGACGAGGACGAGGACCACGAGGACGACGAGGACGAGGAGGACGAGGACGAGGACGACGAGGACGACGAGGACGAGGACGAGGACGACGAGGACGAGGACGACGAGGACGACGAGGACGAGGACGACGAGGACGACGAGGACGACGAGGACGAGGACGAGGACGAGGACGACGAGGACGACGACGAGGACGAAGACGACGAGGACGAGGCCGACGAGGACGAGGACGAGGACGACGAGGACGACGACGACGACGACGAGGACGTGGACGACGAGGACGAGGATGACGAGGACGAGGACGAGGACGAGGACGACGAGGACGACGAGGACGAGGACGAGGACGACGAGGACGACGAGGACGAGGACGAGGACGACGAGGACGAGGACGAGGACGACGAGGACGACGAGGACGAGGACGAGGACGAGGACGAGGACGACGAGGACGACGAGGACGAGGACGACGAGGACGAGGACGACGAGGACGAGGACGACGAGGACGAGGACGACGAGGACGAGGACGACGAGGACGAGGACGACGAGGACGAGGACGACGAGGACGAGGACGACGAGGACGAGGACGACGAGGACGAGGACGACGAGGACGAGGACGACGCGGACGAGGACGACGCGGACGAGGACGACGCGGACGAGGACGACGCGGACGAGGACGACGCGGACGAGGACGACGGGGACGAGGACGACGGGGACGAGGACGAGGACGACGGGGACGAGGACGATGGGGACGAGGACGACGGGGACGAGGACGACGGGGACGAGGACGACGGGGACGAGGACGACGGGGACGAGGACGACGGGGACGAGGACGACGAGGACGAGGACGACGAGGACGAGGACGACGAGGACGAGGACGACGAGGACGAGGACGACGAGGACGACGAGGACGACGAGGACGAGGACGACGAGGACGACGAGGACGAGGACGACGAGGACGGGGACGACGAGGACGGGGACGACGAGGACGGGGACGACGAGGACGGGGACGACGAGGACGAGGACGACGAGGACGACGACGACGAGGACGAGGACGACGAGGACGAGGACGACGAGGACGAGGACGACGAGGACGAGGACGACGAGGACGAGGACGACGAGGACGAGGACGACGAGGACGAGGACGAGGACGACGAGGACGAGGACGAGGACGACGAGGACGAGGACGAGGACGACGAGGACGAGGACGTGGACGACGAGGACGAGGACGAGGACGAGGACGAGGACGACGAGGACGAGGACGACGAGGACGAGGACGAGGACGACGAGGACGAGGACGAGGACGACGAGGACGAGGACGAGGACGACGAGGACGAGGACGAGGACGAGGACGACGACGACGAGGACGAGGACGACGAGGACGAGGACGACGAGGACGAGGAGGACGAGGACGAGGACGACGAGGACGAGGACGACGAGGACGAGGACGACGAGGACGAGGACGACGAGGACGAGGACGACGCGGACGAGGACGACGAGGACGGGGACGACGAGGACGGGGACGACGAGGACGGGGACGACGAGGACGGGGACGACGAGGACGAGGACGACGAGGACGAGGACGACGAGGACGAGGACGACGAGGACGAGGACGACGAGGACGAGGACGACGAGGACGAGGACGACGCGGACGAGGACGACGAGGACGGGGACGACGAGGACGGGGACGACGACGACGGGGACGACGACGACGGGGACGACGACGACGGGGACGACGATGACGGGGACGGGGACGACGGGGACGGGCACGACGGGGACGAGGACGATGAGGACGGTGAGGACGAGGACGACGAGTACGAGGACGACGAGGACGACGAAGACGACGAGTACGAGGACGACGAGGACGACGAGGACGACGAGGACGACGAGGACGAGGACGACGAGGACGAGGACGACGAGGACGAGGAGGACGAGGACGAGGACGACGAGGACGACGAGGACGAGGACGAGGACGACGAGGACGACGAGGAACGAGGACGAGGACGACGAGGACGACGAGGACGACGAGGACGACGAGGACGACGAGGACGAGGACGAGGACCACGAGGACGAGGACGAGGACCACGAGGACGACGAGGACGAGGACGACGAGGACGAGCACGACGAGGACGAGGACGTCGAGGACGAGGACGACGAGGACGACGAGGACGAGGACGACGAGGACGAGGACGAGGACGAGGACGACGAGGACGAGGACGACGAGGACGAGGACGACGAGGACGAGGACGACGAGGACGAGGACGAGGAGGACGAGGACGACGAGGACCAGGACGACGAGGACGAGGACGACGAGGACGAGGACGACGAGGACGAGGACGACGAGGACGGGGACGACGAGGACGGGGACGACGACGACGGGGACGACGACGACGGGGACGACGACGACGGGGACGACGATGACGGGGACGGGGACGACGGGGACGGGGACGACGCGGACGGGGACGACGGGGACGGGCACGACGGGGACGAGGACGATGAGGACGGTGAGGACGAGGACGACGAGTACGAGGACGACGAGGACGACGAGGACGACGAGGACGACGAGGACGACGAGGACGAGGACGACGAGGACGAGGACGACGAGGACGAGGACGACGAGGACGAGGACGACGAGGACGAGGAGGACGAGGACGAGGACGACGAGGACGACGAGGACGAGGACGAGGACGACGAGGACGACGAGGACGAGGACGAGGACGACGAGGACGACGAGGACGACGAGGACGACGAGGACGACGAGGACGAGGACGAGGACCACGAGGACGACGAGGACGAGGACGACGAGGACGAGCACGACGAGGACGAGGACGACGAGGACGAGGACGACGAGGACGACGAGGACGAGGACGACGAGGACGAGGACGAGGACGACGAGGACGAGGACGACGAGGACGAGGACGACGAGGACGAGGACGAAGACGACGAGGACGAGGACGACGAGGACGAGGACGACGAGGACGAGGACGACGAGGACGAGGACGAGGACGACGAGGACGACGAGGACGAGGACGTGGACGACGAGGACGAGGACGAGGACGAGGACGAGGACGACGAGGACGAGGACGAGGACGACGAGGACGAGGACGAGGACGACGAGGACGAGGACGAGGACGAGGACGACGACGACGAGGACGAGGACGACGAGGACGACGAGGACGAGGACGACGAGGACGAGGACGACGAGGACGAGGACGACGAGGACGAGGACGACGAGGACGAGGACGACGAGGACGAGGACGACTAGGACGAGTACGACGAGGACGACGAGGACGAGGACGACGAGGACGAGGACGACGTGGACGAGGACGACGACGACGACGACGAGGACGAGGACGAGGACGACGAGGACGAGGCCGACGAGGACGAGGACGAGGACGACGAGGACGACGACGACGACGACGAGGACGTGGGCGACGAGGACGAGGATGACGAGGACGAGGACGAGGACGACGAGGACGAGGACGAGGACGACGAGGACGACGAGGACGAGGACGACGAGGACGAGGACGACGAGGACGACGAGGACGAGGACGACGACGACGACGGGGACGAGGACGACGACGACGACGAGGACGAGGACGAGGACGACGAGGACGACGAGGACGAGGACGACGAGGACTACGAGGACGAGGACGACGAGGACGAGGACGACGAGGACGACGAGGACGAGGACGACGAGGACGAGGACGACGAGGACGACGAGGACGAGGACGACGAGGACGGGGACGACGAGGACGAGGACGACGAGGACGAGGACTACGAGGACGAGAACGACGTGGACGACGAGGACGAGGACGACGATGACGGGGACGTCGTGGACGACGAGGACGAGGACGAGGACGACGAGGACGACGAGGACGAGCACGAGGACGACGAGGACGACGAGGACGAGGACGAGGACGACGAGGACGACGAGGACGAGGACGACGAGGACGACGAGGACGAGGACGACGAGGACGAGGACGACGAGGACGAGGACGACGAGGACGAGGACGACGAGGACGAGGACGAGGACGACGAGGATGACGAGGACGAGGACGACGAGGACGACGAGTACGAGGACGAGGTCGACGAGGACGAGGACGACGAGGACGAGGACGACGAGGACGACGAGGACGAGGACGACGCGGACGAGGACGACGAGGACGACGAGGACAAGGACGACGAGGACGAGGACGACGAGGACGAGGACGACGAGGACGACGAGGACGACGAGGACGAGGACGACGAGGACGAGGACGACGAGGACGACGAGGACGAGGACGACGCGGACGAGGACGACGAGGACGACGAGGACAAGGACGACGAGGACGAGGACGACGAGGACGACGAGGACGACGAGGACGAGGACGACGAGGACGAGGACGACGAGGACGAGGACGACGAGGACGAGGACGACGAGGACGAGGACGACGAGGACGAGGACGGCGAGGACGAGGACGACGAGGACGAGGACGACGAGGACGAGGACGACGAGGATGAGGACGACGAGGACGAGGACGACGAGGACGACGACGACGAGGACGAGGACGACGAGGACGAGGACGACGAGGACGAGGACGACGAGGACGAAGACGACGAGGACGAGGACGACGAGGACAAGGACGACGAGGACGAGGACGACGAGGACGAGGACGACGAGGACGACGAGGACGACGAGGACGACGAGGACGACGAGGACGAGGACGACGAGGACGAGGACGACGAGGACGAGGACGACGAGGACGACGAGGACGAGGACGACGAGGACGAGGACGACGACGACGAGGACGACGACGACGAGGACGAGGACGACGAGGGCGAGGACGACGAGGACGAGGACGACGAGGACGAGGACGACGAGGACGAGGACGACGAGGACGAGGACGACGACGACGAGGACGAGGACGACGAGGACGAGGACGACGAGGACGAGGACGACCAGGACGAGGACGACGAGGACGAGGACGACGAGGACGAGGACGACGAGGACGAGGACGACGAGGACGAGGACGACGAGGACGAGGACGACGAGGACGAGGACGACGAGGACGAGGACGACGAGGACGAGGACGACGAGGACGAGGACGACGAGGACGAGGACGACGAGGACGAGGACGACGAGGACGGGGACGACGAGGACGGGGACGACGAGGACGGGGACGACGAGGACGGGGACGACGAGGACGGGGACGACGACGACGGGGACGACGACGACGGGGACGACGACGACGGGGACGACGACGACGGGGACGACGACGACGGGGACGACGATGACGGGGACGGGGACGACGGGGACGGGGACGACGGGGACGGGGACGACGGGGACGGGGACGACGGGGACGGGCACGACGGGGACGAGGACGATGAGGACGGTGAGGACGAGGACGACGAGTACGAGGACGACGAGGACGACGAAGACGACGAGTACGAGGACGACGAGGACGACGAGGACGACGAGGACGACGAGGACGACGAGGACGAGGACGACGAGGACGAGGACGACGAGGACGAGGAGGACGAGGACGAGGACGACGAGGACGACGAGGACGACGAGGACGAGGACGACGAGGACGGGGACGACGAGGACGGGGACGACGAGGACGGGGACGACGAGGACGGGGACGACGAGGACGGGGACGACGAGGACGAGGACGACGAGGACGAGGACGACGAGGACGAGGACGACGAGGACGAGGACGACGAGGACGAGGACGACGAGGACGAGGACGACGAGGACGAGGACGACGAGGACGGGGACGACGAGGACGGGGACGACGAGGACGGGGACGACGAGGACGGGGACGACGAGGACGAGGACGACGAGGACGAGGACGACGAGGACGAGGACGACGAGGACGAGGACGACGAGGACGAGGACGACGAGGACGAGGACGACGAGGACGAGGACGACGAGGACGAGGACGACGAGGACGAGGACGACGAGGACGAGGACGACTAGGACAAGTACGACGAGGACGACGAGGACGAGGACGACGAGGACGAGGACGACGTGGACGAGGACGACGACGACGACGACGAGGACGAGGACGAGGACGACGAGGACGAGGCCGACGAGGACGAGGACGAGGACGACGAGGACGACGACGACGACGACGAGGACGTGGGCGACGAGGACGAGGATGACGAGGACGAGGACGAGGACGACGAGGACGAGGACGAGGACGACGAGGACGACGAGGACGAGGACGACGAGGACGAGGACGACGAGGACGACGAGGACGAGGACGACGACGACGACGGGGACGAGGACGACGACGACGACGAGGACGAGGACGACGAGGACGAGGACGACGAGGACGACGAGGACGAGGACGACGAGGACGGGGACGACGAGTACGAGGACGACGATGACGGGGACGTCGTGGACGACGAGGACGAGGACGAGGACGACGAGGACGACGAGGACGAGCACGAGGACGACGAGGACGACGAGGACGAGGACGAGGACGACGAGGACGACGAGGACGAGGACGACGAGGACGACGAGGACGAGGACGACGAGGACGAGGACGACGAGGACGAGGACGACGAGGACGAGGACGAGGACGACGAGGATGACGAGGACGAGGACGACGAGGACGACGAGTACGAGGACGAGGTCGACGAGGACGAGGACGACGAGGACGAGGACGACGAGGACGACGAGGACGAGGACGACGCGGACGAGGACGACGAGGACGATGAGGACAAGGACGACGAGGACGAGGACGACGAGGACGAGGACGACGAGGACGACGAGGACGACGAGGACGAGGACGACGAGGACGAGGACGACGAGGACGACGAGGACGAGGACGACGCGGACGAGGACGACGAGGACGACGAGGACAAGGACGACGAGGACGAGGACGACGAGGACGAGGACGACGAGGACGACGAGGACGACGAGGACGAGGACGACGAGGACGAGGACGACGAGGACGAGGACGACGAGGACGAGGACGACGAGGACGAGGACGACGAGGACGAGGACGGCGAGGACGAGGACGACGAGGACGAGGACGACGAGGACGAGGACGACGAGGATGAGGACGACGAGGACGAGGACGACGAGGACGACGACGACGAGGACGAGGACGACGAGGACGAGGACGACGAGGACGAGGACGACGAGGACGAAGACGACGAGGACGAGGACGACGAGGACAAGGACGACGAGGACGAGGACGACGAGGACGAGGACGACGAGGACGACGAGGACGACGAGGACGACGAGGACGACGAGGACGAGGACGACGAGGACGAGGACGACGAGGACGAGGACGACGAGGACGACGAGGACGAGGACGACGAGGACGAGGACGACGACGACGAGGACGACGACGACGAGGACGAGGACGACGAGGGCGAGGACGACGAGGACGAGGACGACGAGGACGAGGACGACGAGGACGAGGACGACGAGGACGAGGACGACGACGACGAGGACGAGGACGACGAGGACGAGGACGACGAGGACGAGGACGACCAGGACGAGGACGACGAGGACGAGGACGACGAGGACGAGGACGACGAGGACGAGGACGACGAGGACGAGGACGACGAGGACGAGGACGACGAGGACGAGGACGACGAGGACGAGGACGACGAGGACGAGGACGACGAGGACGAGGACGACGAGGACGAGGACGACGAGGACGAGGACGACGAGGACGGGGACGACGAGGACGGGGACGACGAGGACGGGGACGACGAGGACGGGGACGACGAGGACGGGGACGACGACGACGGGGACGACGACGACGGGGACGACGACGACGGGGACGACGATGACGGGGACGACGACGACGGGGACGACGATGACGGGGACGGGGACGACGGGGACGGGGACGACGGGGACGGGGACGACGGGGACGGGGACGACGGGGACGGGCACGACGGGGACGAGGACGATGAGGACGGTGAGGACGAGGACGACGAGTACGAGGACGACGAGGACGACGAAGACGACGAGTACGAGGACGACGAGGACGACGAGGACGACGAGGACGACGAGGACGACGAGGACGAGGACGACGAGGACGAGGACGACGAGGACGAGGAGGACGAGGACGAGGACGACGAGGACGACGAGGACGAGGACGAGGACGACGAGGACGACGAGGAACGAGGACGAGGACGACGAGGACGACGAGGACGACGAGGACGAGGACGAGGACCACGAGGACGAGGACGAGGACCACGAGGACGACGAGGACGAGGACGACGAGGACGAGCACGACGAGGACGAGGACGACGAGGACGAGGACGACGAGGACGACGAGGACGAGGACGACGAGGACGAGGACGAGGACGAGGACGACGAGGACGAGGACGACGAGGACGAGGACGACGAGGACGAGGACGACGAGGACGAGGACGACGAGGACGAGGACGACGAGGACGAGGACGACGAGGACGAGGACGACGAGGACGGGGACGACGAGGACGGGGACGACGACGACGAGGACGAGGACGACGAGGACGGGGACGACGAGGACGGGGACGACGACGACGGGGACGACGACGACGGGGACGACGACGACGGGGACGACGATGACGGGGACGGGGACGACGGGGACGGGGACGACGCGGACGGCTACGACGGGGACGGGCACGACGGGGACGAGGACGATGAGGACGGTGAGGACGAGGACGACGAGTACGAGGACGACGAGGACGACGAGGACGACGAGGACGACGAGGACGACGAGGACGACGAGGACGACGAGGACGACGAGGACGACGAGGACGAGGACGACGAGGACGAGGACGACGAGGACGAGGACGACGAGGACGAGGACGACGAGGACGAGGAGGACGAGGACGAGGACGCCGAGGACGACGAGGACGAGGACGAGGACGACGAGGACGACGAGGACGAGGACGAGGACGACGAGGACGACGAGGACGAGGACGAGGACGACGAGGACGACGAGGACGACGAGGACGACGAGGACGACGAGGACGAGGACGAGGACCACGAGGACGACGAGGACGAGGACGACGAGGACGAGCACGACGAGGACGAGGACGACGAGGACGAGGACGACGAGGACGACGAGGACGAGGACGACGAGGACGAGGACGAGGACGACGAGGACGAGGACGACGAGGACGAGGACGACGAGGACGAGGACGACGAGGACGAGGACGAGGACGACGAGGACGACGAGGACGAGGACGACGAGGACGACGAGGACGAAGACGAGACGGACGAGGACGAGGACGAGGACGACGAGGACGACGAGGACGAGGACGAGGACCACGAGGACGACGAGGACGAGGAGGACGAGGACGAGGACGACGAGGACGACGAGGACGAGGACGAGGACGACGAGGACGAGGACGACGAGGACGACGAGGACGAGGACGACGAGGACGACGAGGACGACGAGGACGAGGACGAGGACGAGTACGACGAGGACGACGACGAGGACGAAGACGACGAGGACGAGGCCGACGAGGACGAGGACGAGGACGACGAGGACGACGACGACGACGACGAGGACGTGGACGACGAGGACGAGGATGACGAGGACGAGGACGAGGACGAGGACGACGAGGACGACGAGGACGAGGACGAGGACGACGAGGACGACGAGGACGAGGACGAGGACGACGAGGACGAGGACGAGGACGACGAGGACGACGAGGACGAGGACGAGGACGAGGACGACGAGGACGACGAGGACGAGGACGACGAGGACGAGGACGACGAGGACGACGAGGACGACGAGGACGAGGACGACGACGACGACGGGGACGAGGACGACGACGACGACGAGGACGAGGACGAGGGCGAGGACGACGAGGACGAGGACGACGAGGACGAGGACGACGAGGACGAGGACGACGAGGACGAGGACGACGAGGACGAGGACGACGAGGACGAGGACGACGCGGACGAGGACGACGGGGACGAGGACGACGGGGACGAGGACGACGGGGACGAGGACGACGGGGACGAGGACGACGGGGACGAGGACGACGGGGAAGAGGACGACGGGGACGAGGACGACGGGGACGAGGACGACGGGGACGAGGACGACGGGGACGAGGACGACGAGGACGAGGACGACGAGGACGAGGACGACGAGGACGACGAGGACGACGAGGACGACGAGGACGAGGACGACGAGGACGAGGACGACGAGGACGGGGACGACGAGGACGAGGACGACGAGGACGAGGACGACGAGGACGAGGACGAGGACGACGAGGACGAGGACGAGGACGACGAGGACGAGGACGACGAGGACGAGGACGACGAGGACGAGGACGACGAGGACGAGGACGACGAGGACGAGGACGAGGACGACGAGGACGAGGACGAGGACGACGAGGACGACGAGGACGAGGACGAGGACGACGAGGACGAGGACGACGAGGACGAGGACGAGGACGAGGACGACGAGGACGAGGACGAGGACGAGGACGAGGACGAGGACGACGAGGACGAGGACGAGGACGAGGACGACGACGACGAGGACGAGGACGACGAGGACGACGAGGACGAGGACGACGAGGACGAGGACGACGAGGACGAGGACGACGAGGACGAGAACGACGAGGACGAGGACGACTAGGACGAGGACGACGAGGACGAGGACGACGAGGACGAGGACGACGAGGACGAGGACGACGTGGACGAGGACGACGACGACGAGGACGAGGACGAGGACGACGAGGACGAGGCCGACGAGGACGAGGACTAGGACGACGAGGACGACGACGACGACGACGAGGACGTGGACGACGAGGACGAGGATGACGAGGACGAGGACGAGGACGACGAGGACGAGGACGAGGACGACGAGGACGACGAGGACGAGGACGACGAGGACGAGGACGACGAGGACGACGAGGACGAGGACGACGACGACGACGGGGACGAGGACGACGACGACGACGAGGACGAGGACGAGGACGACGAGGACGACGAGGTCGAGGACGACGAGGACTACGAGGACGAGGACGAGGACGACGAGGACGACGAGGACGAGGACGACGATGACGGGGACGTCGTGGACGACGAGGACGAGGACGAGGACGACGAGGACGACGAGGACGAGGACGAGGACGACGAGGACGACGAGGACGAGGACGAGGACGACGAGGACGACGAGGACGACGAGGACGACGAGGACGAGGACGACGAGGACGACGAGGACGACGAGGACGAGGACGACGAGGACGAGGACGACGAGGACGAGAACGACGAGGACGAGGACGAGGACGACGAGGATGACGAGGACGAGGACGACGAGGACGACGAGTACGAGGACGAGGACGACGAGGACGAGGACGACGAGGACGACGAGGACGAGGACGACGCGGACGAGGACGACGAGGACGACGAGGACAAGGACGACGAGGACGAGGACGACGAGGACGAGGACGACGAGGACGACGAGGACGACGAGGACGAGGACGACGAGGACGACGAGGACGACGAGGACGAGGACGACGAGGACGAGGACGACGAGGACGAGGACGACGAGGACGAGGACGACGAGGACGAGGACGACGAGGACGAGGACGACGAGGACGAGGACGACGAGGACGAGGACGACGAGGACGAGGACGGCGAGGACGAGGACGACGAGGACGAGGACGACAGGGACGAGGACGACGGGGACGAGGACGACGAGGACGAGGACCACGAGGACGAGGACGACGAGGACGAGGACGACGAGGACGACGAGGACGACGAGGACGACGAGGACGAGGACGACGAGGACGACGAGGACGACGAGGACGAGGACGACGAGGACGAGGACGACGAGGACGAGGACGACGAGGACGAGGACGACGAGGACGAGGACGAGGACGACGAGGACGAGGACGAGGACGACGAGGACGAGGACGAGGACGACGAGGACGACGAGGACGAGGACGAGGACGACGAGGACGAGGACGACGAGGACGAGGACGAGGACGACGAGGACGGGGACGACGACGACGGGGACGACGACGACGGGGACGACGATGACGGGGACGGGGACGACGGGGACGGGGACGACGCGGACGGGGACGACGGGGACGGGCACGACGGGGACGAGGACGATGAGGACGGTGAGGACGAGGACGACGAGTACGAGGACGACGAGGACGACGAGGACGACGAGGACGACGAGGACGACGAGGACGACGAGGACGAGGACGAGGACCACGAGGACGACGAGGACGAGGACGACGAGGACGAGCACGACGAGGACGAGGACGACGAGGACGAGGACGACGAGGACGACGAGGACGAGGACGAGGACGACGAGGACGAGGACGACGAGGACGAGGACGACGAGGACGAGGACGACGAGGACGAGGACGAGGACGACGAGGACGACGAGGACGAGGACGAGGACGTCGAGGACGACGAGGACGAGGACGAGGACGACGAGGACGAGGACGAGGACGACGAGGACGACGAGGACGAGGACGAGGACCACGAGGACGACGAGGACGAGGAGGACGAGGACGAGGACGACGAGGACGACGAGGACGAGGACGAGGACGACGAGGACGACGAGGACGAGGACGACGAGGACGACGAGGACGAGGACGACGAGGACGACGAGGACGAGGACGACGAGGACGACGAGGACGACGAGGACGACGAGGACGAGGACGAGGACGAGGACGACGAGGACGACGACGAGGACGAGGACGACGAGGACGAGGCCGACGAGGACGAGGACGAGGACGACGAGGACGAGGACGAGGACGACGAGGACGACGACGACGACGACGAGGACGTGGACGACGAGGACGAGGATGACGAGGACGAGGACGAGGACGAGGACGACGAGGACGACGAGGACGAGGACGAGGACGACGAGGACGACGAGGACGAGGACGAGGACGACGAGGACGACGAGGACGAGGACGAGGACGAGGACGACGAGGACGACGGGGACGGGGGCGACGGGGACGGGGACGACGCGGACGGGGACGACGGGGACGGGCACGACGGGGACGAGGACGATGAGGACGGTGAGGACGAGGACGACGAGTACGAGGACGACGAGGACGACGAGGACGACGAGGACGAGGACGACGAGGACGAGCACGACGAGGACGAGGACGACGAGGACGAGGACGACGAGGACGACGAGGACGAGGACGACGAGGACGAGGACGAGGACGACGAGGACGAGGACGACGAGGACGAGGACGACGAGGACGAGGACGACGAGGACGAGGACGAGGACGACGAGGACGACGAGGACGAGGACGACGAGGACGACGAGGACGAAGACGAGACGGACGAGGACGAGGACGAGGACGACGAGGACGACGAGGACGAGGACGAGGACCACGAGGACGACGAGGACGAGGAGGACGAGGACGAGGACGACGAGGACGACGAGGACGAGGACGAGGACGACGAGGACGAGGACGACGAGGACGACGAGGACGAGGACGACGAGGACGAGCACGACGAGGACGACGAGGACGACGAGGACGACGAGGACGACGAGGACGAGGACGACGAGGACGAGGACGACGAGGACGAGGACGACGAGGACGAGGACGACGAGGACGAGGACGACGAGGACGAGGAGGACGAGGACGAGGACGCCGAGGACGACGAGGACGAGGACGAGGACGACGAGGACGACGAGGACGAGGACGAGGACGACGAGGACGACGAGGACGACGAGGACGACGAGGACGACGAGGACGAGGACGAGGACCACGAGGACGACGAGGACGAGGACGACGAGGACGAGCACGACGAGGACGAGGACGACGAGGACGAGGACGACGAGGACGACGAGGACGAGGACGACGAGGACGAGGACGAGGACGACGAGGACGAGGACGACGAGGACGAGGACGACGAGGACGAGGACGACGAGGACGAGGACGAGGACGACGAGGACGACGAGGACGAGGACGACGAGGACGACGAGGACGAAGACGAGACGGACGAGGACGAGGACGAGGACGACGAGGACGACGAGGACGAGGACGAGGACCACGAGGACGACGAGGACGAGGAGGACGAGGACGAGGACGACGAGGACGACGAGGACGAGGACGAGGACGACGAGGACGAGGACGACGAGGACGACGAGGACGAGGACGACGAGGACGACGAGGACGACGAGGACGAGGACGAGGACGAGTACGACGAGGACGACGACGAGGACGAAGACGACGAGGACGAGGCCGACGAGGACGAGGACGAGGACGACGAGGACGACGACGACGTCGACGAGGACGTGGACGACGAGGACGAGGATGACGAGGACGAGGACGAGGACGAGGACGACGAGGACGACGAGGACGAGGACGAGGACGACGAGGACGACGAGGACGAGGACGAGGACGACGAGGACGAGGACGAGGACGACGAGGACGACGAGGACGAGGACGAGGACGAGGACGACGAGGACGACGAGGACGAGGACGACGAGGACGAGGACGACGAGGACGACGAGGACGACGAGGACGAGGACGACGACGACGACGGGGACGAGGACGACGACGACGACGAGGACGAGGACGAGGGCGAGGACGACGAGGACGAGGACGACGAGGACGAGGACGACGAGGACGAGGACGACGAGGACGAGGACGACGAGGACGAGGACGACGAGGACGAGGACGACGAGGACGAGGACGACGAGGACGAGGACGACGCGGACGAGGACGACGGGGACGAGGACGACGGGGACGAGGACGACGGGGACGAGGACGACGGGGACGAGGACGACGGGGACGAGGACGACGGGGAAGAGGACGACGGGGACGAGGACGACGGGGACGAGGACGACGGGGACGAGGACGACGGGGACGAGGACGACGAGGACGAGGACGACGAGGACGAGGACGACGAGGACGACGAGGACGACGAGGACGACGAGGACGAGGACGACGAGGACGAGGACGACGAGGACGGGGACGACGAGGACGGGGACGACGAGGACGAGGACGACGAGGACGAGGACGACGAGGACGAGGACGAGGACGACGAGGACGAGGACGAGGACGACGAGGACGAGGACGACGAGGACGAGGACGACGAGGACGAGGACGACGAGGACGAGGACGACGAGGACGAGGACGACGAGGACGAGGACGACGAGGACGAGGACGAGGACGACGAGGACGAGGACGAGGACGACGAGGACGACGAGGACGAGGACGAGGACGACGAGGACGAGGACGACGAGGACGAGGACGAGGACGAGGACGAGGACGACGAGGACGAGGACGAGGACGAGGACGAGGACGACGAGGACGAGGACGAGGACGAGGACGACGACGACGAGGACGAGGACGACGAGGACGACGAGGACGAGGACGACGAGGACGAGGACGACGAGGACGAGGACGACGAGGACGAGAACGACGAGGACGAGGACGACTAGGACGAGGACGACGAGGACGAGGACGACGAGGACGAGGACGACGAGGACGAGGACGACGTGGACGAGGACGACGACGACGAGGACGAGGACGAGGACGACGAGGACGAGGCCGACGAGGACGAGGACTAGGACGACGAGGACGACGACGACGACGACGAGGACGTGGACGACGAGGACGAGGATGACGAGGACGAGGACGAGGACGACGAGGACGAGGACGAGGACGACGAGGACGACGAGGACGAGGACGACGAGGACGAGGACGACGAGGACGACGAGGACGAGGACGACGACGACGACGGGGACGAGGACGACGACGACGACGAGGACGAGGACGAGGACGACGAGGACGACGAGGTCGAGGACGACGAGGACTACGAGGACGAGGACGAGGACGACGAGGACGAGGACGACGATGACGGGGACGTCGTGGACGACGAGGACGAGGACGACGAGGACGAGGACGACGAGGACGACGAGGACGACGAGGACGAGGACGACGAGGACGACGAGGACGACGAGGACGAGGACGACGAGGACGAGGACGACGAGGACGAGGACGACGAGGACGAGGACGACGAGGACGAGGACGACGAGGACGAGGACGACGAGGACGAGGACGACGAGGACGAGGACGGCGAGGACGAGGACGACGAGGACGAGGACGACGGGGACGAGGACGACGGGGACGAGGACGACGAGGACGAGGACGACGAGGACGGGGACGACGAGGACGGGGACGACGAGGACGGGGACGACGAGGACGGGGACGACGACGACGGGGACGACGACGACGGGGACGACGACGACGGGGACGACGATGACGGGGACGGGGACGACGGGGACGGGGACGACGGGGACGGGGACGACGGGGACGGGCACGACGGGGACGAGGACGATGAGGACGGTGAGGACGAGGACGACGAGTACGAGGACGACGAGGACGACGAAGACGACGAGTACGAGGACGACGAGGACGACGAGGACGACGAGGACGACGAGGACGACGAGGACGAGGACGACGAGGACGAGGACGACGAGGACGAGGACGACGAGGACGAGGAGGACGAGGACGAGGACGACGAGGACGACGAGGACGAGGACGAGGACGACGAGGACGACGAGGAACGAGGACGAGGACGACGAGGACGACGAGGACGACGAGGACGACGAGGACGACGAGGACGAGGACGAGGACCACGAGGACGAGGACGAGGACCACGAGGACGACGAGGACGAGGACGACGAGGACGAGCACGACGAGGACGAGGACGTCGAGGACGAGGACGACGAGGACGACGAGGACGAGGACGACGAGGACGAGGACGAGGACGAGGACGACGAGGACGAGGACGACGAGGACGAGGACGACGAGGACGAGGACGACGAGGACGAGGACGAGGAGGACGAGGACGACGAGGGCGAGGACGACGAGGACGAGGACGACGAGGACGAGGACGACGAGGACGAGGACGACGAGGACGGGGACGACGAGGACGGGGACGACGACGACGGGGACGACGACGACGGGGACGACGACGACGGGGACGACGATGACGGGGACGGGGACGACGGGGACAGGGACGACGCGGACGGGGACGACGGGGACGGGCACGACGGGGACGAGGACGATGAGGACGGTGAGGACGAGGACGACGAGTACGAGGACGACGAGGACGACGAGGACGACGAGGACGACGAGGACGACGAGGACGAGGACGACGAGGACGAGGACGACGAGGACGAGGAGGACGAGGACGAGGACGACGAGGACGACGAGGACGAGGACGAGGACGACGAGGACGACGAGGACGAGGACGAGGACGACGAGGACGACGAGGACGACGAGGACGACGAGGACGACGAGGACGAGGACGAGGACCACGAGGACGACGAGGACGAGGACGACGAGGACGAGCACGACGAGGACGAGGACGACGAGGACGAGGACGACGAGGACGACGAGGACGAGGACGAGGACGACGAGGACGAGGACGAGGACGACGAGGACGACGAGGACGAGGACGAGGACGACGAGGACGACGAGGACGAGGACGACGAGGACGAGGACGAGGACGACGAGGACGACGAGGACGAGGACGAGGACCACGAGGACGACGAGGACGAGGAGGACGAGGACGAGGACGACGAGGACGACGAGGACGAGGACGAGGACGACGAGGACGAGGACGACGAGGACGACGAGGACGAGGACGACGAGGACGACGAGGACGACGAGGACGAGGACGAGGACGAGGACGACGAGGACGACGACGAGGACGAAGACGACGAGGACGAGGCCGACGAGGACGAGGACGAGGACGACGAGGACGACGACGACGACGACGAGGACGTGGACGACGAGGACGAGGATGACGAGGACGAGGACGAGGACGAGGACGACGAGGACGACGAGGACGAGGACGAGGACGACGAGGACGACGAGGACGAGGACGAGGACGACGAGGACGAGGACGAGGACGACGAGGACGACGAGGACGAGGACGAGGACGAGGACGAGGACGACGAGGACGACGAGGACGAGGACGACGAGGACGAGGACGACGAGGACGAGGACGACGAGGACGAGGACGACGAGGACGAGGACGACGAGGACGAGGACGACGAGGACGAGGACGACGAGGACGAGGACGACGAGGACGAGGACGACGAGGACGAGGACGACGCGGACGAGGACGACGCGGACGAGGACGACGGGGACGAGGACGAGGACGACGGGGACGAGGACGACGGGGACGAGGACGACGGGGACGAGGACGACGAGGACGAGGACGAGGACCACGAGGACGACGAGGACGAGGAGGACGAGGACGAGGACGACGAGGACGACGAGGACGAGGACGAGGACGACGAGGACGACGAGGACGAGGACGACGAGGACGAGGACGAGGACGACGAGGACGACGAGGACGAGGACGAGGACCACGAGGACGACGAGGACGAGGAGGACGAGGACGAGGACGACGAGGACGACGAGGACGAGGACGAGGACGACGAGGACGAGGACGACGAGGACGACGAGGACGAGGACGACGAGGACGACGAGGACGACGAGGACGAGGACGAGGACGAGGACGACGAGGACGACGACGAGGACGAAGACGACGAGGACGAGGCCGACGAGGACGAGGACGAGGACGACGAGGACGACGACGACGACGACGAGGACGTGGACGACGAGGACGAGGATGACGAGGACGAGGACGAGGACGAGGACGACGAGGACGACGAGGACGAGGACGAGGACGACGAGGACGACGAGGACGAGGACGAGGACGACGAGGACGAGGACGAGGACGAGGACGACGAGGACGAGGACGACGAGGACGAGGACGACGAGGACGAGGACGACGAGGACGAGGACGACGAGGACGAGGACGACGAGGACGAGGACGACGAGGACGAGGACGACGAGGACGAGGACGACGAGGACGAGGACGACGAGGACGAGGACGACGAGGACGAGGACGACGCGGACGAGGACGACGCGGACGAGGACGACGCGGACGAGGACGACGCGGACGAGGACGACGCGGACGAGGACGACGGGGACGAGGACGAGGACGACGGGGACGAGGACGACGGGGACGAGGACGACGGGGACGAGGACGACGGGGACGAGGACGACGGGGACGAGGACGACGGGGACGAGGACGACGGGGACGAGGACGACGGGGACGAGGACGACGAGGACGAGGACGACGAGGACGAGGACGACGAGGACGAGGACGACGAGGACGAGGACGACGAGGACGACGAGGACGACGAGGACGAGGACGACGAGGACGGGGACGACGAGGACGGGGACGACGAGGACGGGGACGACGAGGACGGGGACGACGAGGACGGGGACGACGAGGACGAGGACGACGAGGACGAGGACGACGAGGACGAGGACGACGAGGACGAGGACGACGAGGACGACGAGGACGAGGACGAGGACGACGAGGACGACGAGGACGAGGACGACGAGGACGAGGACGAGGACGACGAGGACGACGAGGACGAGGACGAGGACCACGAGGACGACGAGGACGAGGAGGACGAGGACGAGGACGACGAGGACGACGAGGACGAGGACGAGGACGACGAGGACGAGGACGACGAGGACGACGAGGACGAGGACGACGAGGACGACGAGGACGACGAGGACGAGGACGAGGACGAGGACGACGAGGACGAGGACGAGGACGACGAGGACGACGAGGACGAGGACGAGGACGAGGACGAGGACGACGAGGACGACGAGGACGAGGACGACGAGGACGAGGACGACGAGGACGAGGACGACGAGGACGAGGACGACGAGGACGAGGACGACGAGGACGAGGACGACGAGGACGAGGACGACGAGGACGAGGACGACGAGGACGAGGACGACGAGGACGAGGACGACGAGGACGAGGACGACGAGGACGAGGACGACGAGGACGAGGACGACGCGGACGAGGACGACGCGGACGAGGACGACGCGGACGAGGACGACGCGGACGAGGACGACGCGGACGAGGACGACGGGGACGAGGACGAGGACGACGGGGACGAGGACGACGGGGACGAGGACGACGGGGACGAGGACGACGGGGACGAGGACGACGGGGACGAGGACGACGGGGACGAGGACGACGGGGACGAGGACGACGGGGACGAGGACGACGAGGACGAGGACGACGAGGACGAGGACGACGAGGACGAGGACGACGAGGACGAGGACGACGAGGACGACGAGGACGACGAGGACGAGGACGACGAGGACGGGGACGACGAGGACGGGGACGACGAGGACGGGGACGACGAGGACGGGGACGACGAGGACGGGGACGACGAGGACGAGGACGACGAGGACGAGGACGACGAGGACGAGGACGACGAGGACGAGGACGACGAGGACGAGGACGACGAGGACGAGGACGACGAGGACGAGGACGAGGACGACGAGGACGAGGACGAGGACGACGAGGACGAGGACGAGGACGACGAGGACGAGGACGACGAGGACGAGGACGTGGACGACGAGGACGAGGACGAGGACGAGGACGAGGACGACGAGGACGAGGACGAGGACGACGAGGACGAGGACGAGGACGACGAGGACGAGGACGAGGACGAGGACGACGACGACGAGGACGAGGACGACGAGGACGACGAGGACGAGGACGACGAGGACGAGGACGACGAGGACGAGGACGACGAGGACGAGGACGACGAGGACGAGGACGACGAGGACGAGGACGACTAGGACGAGTACGACGAGGACGACGAGGACGAGGACGACGAGGACGAGGACGACGTGGACGAGGACGACGACGACGACGACGAGGACGAGGACGAGGACGACGAGGACGAGGCCGACGAGGACGAGGACGAGGACGACGAGGACGACGACGACGACGACGAGGACGTGGGCGACGAGGACGAGGATGACGAGGACGAGGACGAGGACGACGAGGACGAGGACGAGGACGACGAGGACGACGAGGACGAGGACGACGAGGACGAGGACGACGAGGACGACGAGGACGAGGACGACGACGACGACGGGGACGAGGACGACGACGACGACGAGGACGAGGACGAGGACGACGAGGACGACGAGGACGAGGACGACGAGGACTACGAGGACGAGGACGACGAGGACGAGGACGACGAGGACGACGAGGACGAGGACGACGAGGACGAGGACGACGAGGACGAGGACGACGAGGACGACGAGGACGAGGACGACGAGGACGGGGACGACGAGGACGAGGACGACGAGGACGAGGACTACGAGGACGAGAACGACGTGGACGACGAGGACGAGGACGACGATGACGGGGACGTCGTGGACGACGAGGACGAGGACGAGGACGACGAGGACGACGAGGACGAGCACGAGGACGACGAGGACGACGAGGACGAGGACGAGGACGACGAGGACGACGAGGACGAGGACGACGAGGACGACGAGGACGAGGACGACGAGGACGAGGACGACGAGGACGAGGACGACGAGGACGAGGACGACGAGGACGAGGACGAGGACGACGAGGATGACGAGGACGAGGACGACGAGGACGACGAGTACGAGGACGAGGTCGACGAGGACGAGGACGACGAGGACGAGGACGACGAGGACGACGAGGACGAGGACGACGCGGACGAGGACGACGAGGACGACGAGGACAAGGACGACGAGGACGAGGACGACGAGGACGAGGACGACGAGGACGACGAGGACGACGAGGACGAGGACGACGAGGACGAGGACGACGAGGACGACGAGGACGAGGACGACGCGGACGAGGACGACGAGGACGACGAGGACAAGGACGACGAGGACGAGGACGACGAGGACGAGGACGACGAGGACGACGAGGACGACGAGGACGAGGACGACGAGGACGAGGACGACGAGGACGAGGACGACGAGGACGAGGACGACGAGGACGAGGACGACGAGGACGAGGACGGCGAGGACGAGGACGACGAGGACGAGGACGACGAGGACGAGGACGACGAGGATGAGGACGACGAGGACGAGGACGACGAGGACGACGACGACGAGGACGAGGACGACGAGGACGAGGACGACGAGGACGAAGACGACGAGGACGAGGACGACGAGGACAAGGACGACGAGGACGAGGACGACGAGGACGAGGACGACGAGGACGACGAGGACGACGAGGACGACGAGGACGACGAGGACGACGAGGACGAGGACGACGAGGACGAGGACGACGAGGACGAGGACGACGAGGACGACGAGGACGAGGACGACGAGGACGAGGACGACGACGACGAGGACGACGACGACGAGGACGAGGACGACGAGGGCGAGGACGACGAGGACGAGGACGACGAGGACGAGGACGACGAGGACGAGGACGACGAGGACGAGGACGACGACGACGAGGACGAGGACGACGAGGACGAGGACGACGAGGACGAGGACGACCAGGACGAGGACGACGAGGACGAGGACGACGAGGACGAGGACGACGAGGACGAGGACGACGAGGACGAGGACGACGAGGACGAGGACGACGAGGACGAGGACGACGAGGACGAGGACGACGAGGACGAGGACGACGAGGACGAGGACGACGAGGACGAGGACGACGAGGACGGGGACGACGAGGACGGGGACGACGAGGACGGGGACGACGAGGACGGGGACGACGAGGACGGGGACGACGACGACGGGGACGACGACGACGGGGACGACGACGACGGGGACGACGATGACGGGGACGACGACGACGGGGACGACGATGACGGGGACGGGGACGACGGGGACGGGGACGACGGGGACGGGGACGACGGGGACGGGCACGACGGGGACGAGGACGATGAGGACGGTGAGGACGAGGACGACGAGTACGAGGACGACGAGGACGACGAAGACGACGAGTACGAGGACGACGAGGACGACGAGGACGACGAGGACGACGAGGACGACGAGGACGAGGACGACGAGGACGAGGACGACGAGGACGAGGAGGACGAGGACGAGGACGACGAGGACGACGAGGACGAGGACGAGGACGACGAGGACGACGAGGAACGAGGACGAGGACGACGAGGACGACGAGGACGACGAGGACGACGAGGACGACGAGGACGAGGACGAGGACCACGAGGACGAGGACGAGGACCACGAGGACGACGAGGACGAGGACGACGAGGACGAGCACGACGAGGACGAGGACGACGAGGACGAGGACGACGAGGACGACGAGGACGAGGACGACGAGGACGAGGACGAGGACGAGGACGACGAGGACGAGGACGACGAGGACGAGGACGACGAGGACGAGGACGACGAGGACGAGGACGACGAGGACGAGGACGACGAGGACGAGGACGACGAGGACGAGGACGACGAGGACGAGGACGACGAGGACGAGGACGACGAGGACGGGGACGACGAGGACGGGGACGACGACGACGAGGACGAGGACGACGAGGACGGGGACGACGAGGACGGGGACGACGACGACGGGGACGACGACGACGGGGACGACGACGACGGGGACGACGATGACGGGGACGGGGACGACGGGGACGGGGACGACGCGGACGGCTACGACGGGGACGGGCACGACGGGGACGAGGACGATGAGGACGGTGAGGACGAGGACGACGAGTACGAGGACGACGAGGACGACGAGGACGACGAGGACGACGAGGACGACGAGGACGACGAGGACGACGAGGACGAGGACGACGAGGACGAGGACGACGAGGACGAGGACGACGAGGACGAGGACGACGAGGACGAGGAGGAGGAGGACGAGGACGCCGAGGACGACGAGGACGAGGACGAGGACGACGAGGACGACGAGGACGAGGACGAGGACGACGAGGACGACGAGGACGACGAGGACGACGAGGACGACGAGGACGAGGACGAGGACCACGAGGACGACGAGGACGAGGACGACGAGGACGAGCACGACGAGGACGAGGACGACGAGGACGAGGACGACGAGGACGACGAGGACGAGGACGACGAGGACGAGGACGAGGACGACGAGGACGACGAGGACGAGGACGACGAGGATGAGGACGACGAGGACGAGGACGAGGACGACGAGGACGACGAGGACGAGGACGACGAGGACGACGAGGACGAAGACGAGACGGACGAGGACGAGGACGAGGACGACGAGGACGACGAGGACGAGGACGAGGACGAGGACGACGAGGACGAGGACGACGAGGACGAGGACGAGGACGACGAGGACGACGAGGACGAGGACGACGAGGACGACGAGGACGAAGACGAGACGGACGAGGACGAGGACGAGGACGACGAGGACGACGAGGACGAGGACGAGGACCACGAGGACGACGAGGACGAGGAGGACGAGGACGAGGACGACGAGGACGAGGACGAGGACGACGAGGACGAGGACGACGAGGACGACGAGGACGAGGACGACGAGGACGACGAGGACGACGAGGACGAGGACGAGGACGAGTACGACGAGGACGACGACGAGGACGAAGACGACGAGGACGAGGCCGACGAGGACGAGGACGAGGACGACGAGGACGACGACGACGACGACGAGGACGTGGACGACGAGGACGAGGATGACGAGGACGAGGACGAGGACGAGGACGACGAGGACGACGAGGACGAGGACGAGGACGACGAGGACGACGAGGACGAGGACGAGGACGACGAGGACGAGGACGAGGACGACGAGGACGACGAGGACGAGGACGAGGACGAGGACGACGAGGACGACGAGGACGAGGACGACGAGGACGAGGACGACGAGGACGACGAGGACGACGAGGACGAGGACGACGACGACGACGGGGACGAGGACGACGACGACGACGAGGACGAGGACGAGGGCGAGGACGACGAGGACGAGGACGACGAGGACGAGGACGACGAGGACGAGGACGACGAGGACGAGGACGACGAGGACGAGGACGACGAGGACGAGGACGACGCGGACGAGGACGACGGGGACGAGGACGACGGGGACGAGGACGACGGGGACGAGGACGACGGGGACGAGGACGACGGGGACGAGGACGACGGGGAAGAGGACGACGGGGAAGAGGACGACGGGGACGAGGACGACGGGGACGAGGACGACGGGGACGAGGACGACGGGGACGAGGACGACGAGGACGAGGACGACGAGGACGAGGACGACGAGGACGACGAGGACGACGGGGACGAGGACGACGAGGACGAGGACGACGAGGACGAGGACGACGAGGACGACGAGGACGACGAGGACGACGAGGACGAGGACGACGAGGACGAGGACGACGAGGACGGGGACGACGAGGACGAGGACGACGAGGACGAGGACGACGAGGACGAGGACGAGGACGACGAGGACGAGGACGAGGACGACGAGGACGAGGACGACGAGGACGAGGACGACGAGGACGAGGACGACGAGGACGAGGACGACGAGGACGAGGACGACGAGGACGAGGACGACGAGGACGAGGACGAGGACGACGAGGACGAGGACGAGGACGACGAGGACGACGAGGACGAGGACGAGGACGACGAGGACGAGGACGACGAGGACGAGGACGAGGACGAGGACGAGGACGACGAGGACGAGGACGAGGACGAGGACGAGGACGACGAGGACGAGGACGAGGACGAGGACGAGGACGACGACGACGAGGACGAGGACGACGAGGACGACGAGGACGAGGACGACGAGGACGAGGACGACGAGGACGAGGACGACGAGGACGAGAACGACGAGGACGAGGACGACTAGGACGAGGACGACGAGGACGAGGACGACGAGGACGAGGACGACGAGGACGAGGACGACGTGGACGAGGACGACGACGACGAGGACGAGGACGAGGACGACGAGGACGAGGCCGACGAGGACGAGGACTAGGACGACGAGGACGACGACGACGACGACGAGGACGTGGACGACGAGGACGAGGATGACGAGGACGAGGACGAGGACGACGAGGACGAGGACGAGGACGACGAGGACGACGAGGACGAGGACGACGAGGACGAGGACGACGAGGACGACGAGGACGAGGACGACGACGACGACGGGGACGAGGACGACGACGACGACGAGGACGAGGACGAGGACGACGAGGACGACGAGGTCGAGGACGACGAGGACTACGAGGACGAGGACGAGGACGACGAGGACGACGAGGACGAGGACGACGATGACGGGGACGTCGTGGACGACGAGGACGAGGACGAGGACGACGAGGACGACGAGGACGAGGACGAGGACGACGAGGACGACGAGGACGAGGACGAGGACGACGAGGACGACGAGGACGACGAGGACGACGAGGACGAGGACGACGAGGACGACGAGGACGACGAGGACGAGGACGACGAGGACGAGGACGACGAGGACGAGGACGACGAGGACGAGGACGAGGACGACGAGGATGACGAGGACGAGGACGACGAGGACGACGAGTACGAGGACGAGGACGACGAGGACGAGGACGACGAGGACGACGAGTACGAGGACGAGGACGACGAGGACGAGGACGACGAGGACGACGAGGACGAGGACGACGCGGACGAGGACGACGAGGACGACGAGGACAAGGACGACGAGGACGAGGACGACGAGGACGAGGACGACGAGGACGACGAGGACGACGAGGACGAGGACGACGAGGACGACGAGGACGACGAGGACGAGGACGACGAGGACGAGGACGACGAGGACGAGGACGACGAGGACGAGGACGACGAGGACGAGGACGACGAGGACGAGGACGACGAGGACGAGGACGACGAGGACGAGGACGACGAGGACGAGGACGGCGAGGACGAGGACGACGAGGACGAGGACGACGGGGACGAGGACGACGGGGACGAGGACGACGAGGACGAGGACCACGAGGACGAGGACGACGAGGACGAGGACGACGAGGACGACGAGGACGACGAGGACGACGAGGACGAGGACGACGAGGACGACGAGGACGACGAGGACGAGGACGACGAGGACGAGGACGACGAGGACGAGGACGACGAGGACGAGGACGACGAGGACGAGGACGACGAGGACGAGGACGAGGACGACGAGGACGAGGACGAGGACGACGAGGACGAGGACGAGGACGACGAGGACGACGAGGACGAGGACGAGGACGACGAGGACGAGGACGACGAGGACGAGGACGAGGACGACGAGGACGGGGACGACGACGACGGGGACGACGACGACGGGGACGACGATGACGGGGACGGGGACGACGGGGACGGGGACGACGCGGACGGGGACGACGGGGACGGGCACGACGGGGACGAGGACGATGAGGACGGTGAGGACGAGGACGACGAGTACGAGGACGACGAGGACGACGAGGACGACGAGGACGACGAGGACGACGAGGACGACGAGGACGAGGACGAGGACCACGAGGACGACGAGGACGAGGACGACGAGGACGAGCACGACGAGGACGAGGACGACGAGGACGAGGACGACGAGGACGACGAGGACGAGGACGAGGACGACGAGGACGAGGACGACGAGGACGAGGACGACGAGGACGAGGACGACGAGGACGAGGACGAGGACGACGAGGACGACGAGGACGAGGACGAGGACGTCGAGGACGACGAGGACGAGGACGAGGACGACGAGGACGAGGACGAGGACGACGAGGACGACGAGGACGAGGACGAGGACCACGAGGACGACGAGGACGAGGAGGACGAGGACGAGGACGACGAGGACGACGAGGACGAGGACGAGGACGACGAGGACGACGAGGACGAGGACGACGAGGACGACGAGGACGAGGACGACGAGGACGACGAGGACGAGGACGACGAGGACGACGAGGACGACGAGGACGACGAGGACGAGGACGAGGACGAGGACGACGAGGACGACGACGAGGACGAGGACGACGAGGACGAGGCCGACGAGGACGAGGACGAGGACGACGAGGACGACGACGACGACGACGAGGACGTGGACGACGAGGACGAGGATGACGAGGACGAGGACGAGGACGAGGACGACGAGGACGACGAGGACGAGGACGAGGACGACGAGGACGACGAGGACGAGGACGAGGACGACGAGGACGACGAGGACGAGGACGAGGACGAGGACGACGAGGACGACGGGGACGGGGGCGACGGGGACGGGGACGACGCGGACGGGGACGACGGGGACGGGCACGACGGGGACGAGGACGATGAGGACGGTGAGGACGAGGACGACGAGTACGAGGACGACGAGGACGACGAGTACGAGGACGACGAGGACGACGAGGACGACGAGGACGACGAGGACGACGAGGACGAGGACGACGAGGACGCGGACGACGAGGACGAGGACGACGAGGACGAGGAGGACGAGGACGAGGACGACGAGGACGACGAGGACGAGGACGAGGACGACGAGGACGACGGGGACGAGGACGACGGGGACGAGGACGACGGGGACGAGGACGACGGGGAAGAGGACGACGGGGACGAGGACGACGGGGACGAGGACGACGGGGACGAGGACGACGGGGACGAGGACGACGAGGACGAGGACGACGAGGACGAGGACGACGAGGACGAGGACGACGAGGACGAGGACGACGAGGACGACGAGGACGAGGACGACGAGGACGACGAGGACGACGAGGACGAGGACGACGAGGACGAGGACGACGAGGACGACGAGGACGAGGACGACGAGGACGGGGACGACGAGGACGAGGACGACGAGGACGAGGACGACGAGGACGAGGACGAGGACGACGAGGACGAGGACGACGAGGACGAGGACGACGAGGACGAGGACGACGAGGACGAGGACGACGAGGACGAGGACGACGAGGACGAGGACGACGAGGACGAGGACGACGAGGACGAGGACGACGAGGACGAGGACGACGAGGACGAGGACGACGAGGACGAGGACGACGAGGACGAGGACGAGGACGACGAGGACGAGGACGAGGACGACGAGGACGAGGACGAGGACGAGGACGACGAGGACGAGGACGAGGACGACGAGGACGAGGACGAGGACGACGAGGACGACGAGGACGAGGACGAGGACGACGAGGACGAGGACGACGAGGACGAGGACGCGGACGAGGACGAGGACGACGAGGACGAGGACGAGGACGAGGACGAGGACGACGAGGACGAGGACGAGGACGACGAGGACGAGGACGAGGACGAGGACGACGACGACGAGGACGAGGACGACGAGGACGACGAGGACGAGGACGACGAGGACGAGGACGACGAGGACGAGGACGACGAGGACGACGAGGACGACGAGGACGACGAGGACGAGGACGACTAGGACGAGGACGACGAGGACGAGGACGACGAGGACGACGAGGACGAGGACGACGAGGACGACGAGGACGAGGACGACGAGGACGACGAGGACGAGGACGACGAGGACGAGGACGACGTGGACGAGGACGACGACGACGAGGACGAGGACGAGGACGAGGACGACTAGGACGAGGCCGACGAGGACGAGGACGAGGACGACGAGGACGACGACGACGACGACGAGGACGTGGACGACGAGGACGAGGATGACGAGGACGAGGAGGAGGACGACGAGGACGAGGACGAGGACGACGAGGACGACGAGGACGAGGACGACGAGGACGACGAGGACGAGGACGACGAGGACGAGGACGAGGACGACGAGGACGAGGACGAGGACGACGAGGACGACGAGGACGAGGACGACGAGGACGACGAGGACGAGGACGACGAGGACGAGGACGACGAGGACGAGGACGACGAGGACGAGGACGACGAGGACGACGAGGACGACGAGGACGACGAGGACGAGGACGACGAGGACGACGAGGACGAGGACGACGAGGACGGGGACGACGAGGACGAGGACGACGAGGACGAGGACGACGAGGACGAGGACGACGAGGACGAGGACGAGGACGACGAGGACGAGGACGACGAGGGCGAGGACGACGAGGACGAGGACGACGAGGACGAGGACGACGAGGACGACGAGGACGAGGACGAGGACGACGAGGACGAGGACGACGAGGACGAGGACGAGGACGAGGACGAGGACGACGAGGACGAGGACGAGGACGAGGACGACGAGGACGAGGACGAGGACGACGAGGACGAGGACGAGGACGAGGACGACGACGACGAGGACGAGGACGACGAGGACGACGAGGACGAGGACGACGAGGACGAGGACGACGAGGACGAGGACGACTAGGACGAGGACGACGAGGACGAGGACGACGAGGACGACGAGGACGAGGACGACGAGGACGAGGACGTCGTGGACGAGGACGACGACGACGAGGACGAGGACGAGGACGACGAGGACGAGGCCGACGAGGACGAGGACGAGGACGACGAGGACGACGACGACGACGACGAGGACGTGGACGACGAGGACGAGGATGACGAGGACGAGGACGAGGACGACGAGGACGAGGACGAGGACGACGAGGACGACGAGGACGAGGACGACGAGGACGAGGACGACGAGGACGAGGACGACGAGGACGAGGACGACGAGGACGACGAGGACGAGGACGACGAGGACGACGGGGACGAGGACGACGACGACGACGAGGACGAGGACGAGGACGACGAGGACGACGAGGTCGAGGACGACGAGGACTACGAGGACGAGGACGAGGACGACGAGGACGACGAGGACGAGGACGACGAGGACGAGGACGACGAGGACGAGGACGACGAGGACGAGGACGACGAGGACGAGGACGACGTGGACGACGAGGACGAGGACGACGATGACGGGGACTTCGTGGACGACGAGGACGAGGACGAGGACGACGAGGACGACGAGGACGACGAGGACGAGGACGAGGACGTCGAGGACGACGAGGACGAGGACGAGGACGACGAGGACGAGGACGACGAGGACGAGGACGAGGACGACGAGGATGACGAGGACGAGGACGACGAGGACGACGAGTACGAGGACGAGGACGACGAGGACGAGGACGACGAGGACGACGAGGACGAGGACGACGCGGACGAGGACGACGAGGACGACGAGGACAAGGACGACGAGGACGAGGACGACGAGGACGAGGACGACGAGGACGACGAGGACGACGAGGACGAGGACGACGAGGACGAGGACGACGAGGACGAGGACGACGAGGACGAGGACGACGAGGACGAGGACGGCGAGGACGAGGACGACGAGGACGAGGACGACGAGGACGAGGACGAGGAGGATGAGGACGACGAGGACGAGGACGACGAGGACGACGACGACGAGGACGAGGACGACGAGGACGAGGACGACGAGGACGAGGACGACGAGGACGAAGACGACGAGGACGAGGACGACGAGGACAAGGACGACGAGGACGAGGACGACGAGGACGAGGACGACGAGGACGACGAGGACGACGAGGACGAGGACGACGAGGACGAGGACGACGAGGACGAGGACGACGAGGACGAGGACGACGAGGACGACGAGGACGAGGACGACGAGGACGAGGACGACGACGACGAGGACGACGACGACGAGGACGGCGACGACGGGGACGACGATGACGGGGACGGGGACGACGATGACGGGGACGGGGACGACGGGGACGTGGACGACGGGGACGGGGACAACGGGGACGAGGACGACGAGGACGACGAGGACGAGGACGACGAGGACGACGAGGACGACGAGGACGAGGACGACGAGGACGAGGACGACGACGACGAGGACGAGGACGACGAGGACGAGGACGACGAGGACGAGGACGACGAGGACGAGGACGACGAGGACGAGGACGACGAGGACGAGGACGACGAGGACGAGGACGACGAGGACGAGGACGACGAGGACGAGGACGACGAGGACGGGGACGACGAGGACGGGGACGACGACGACGGGGACGACGACGACGGGGACGACGACGACGGGGACGACGATGACGGGGACGGGGACGACGGGGACGGGGACGACGGGGACGGGCACGACGGGGACGAGGACGATGAGGACGGTGAGGACGAGGACGACGAGTACGAGGACGACGAGGACGACGAGGACGACGAGGACGACGAGGACGACGAGGACGACGAGGACGAGGACGACGAGGACGAGGACGACGAGGACGAGGACGACGAGGACGAGGACGACGAGGACGAGGAGGACGAGGACGAGGACGACGAGAACGACGAGGACGAGGACGAGGACGACGAGGACGACGAGGACGACGAGGACGAGGACGACGAGGACGAGGACGACGAGGACGAGGACGACGAGGACGAGGACGACGAGGACGAGGACGACGAGGACGAGGACGACGAGGACGAGGACGACGAGGACGAGGACGACGAGGACGAGGACGACGAGGACGAGGACGACGAGGACGAGGACGACGAGGACGAGGACGACGAGGACGAGGACGACGAGGACGAGGACGACGAGGACGAGGACGACGAGGACGAGGACGACGAGGACGAGTACGACGAGGACGAGGACGACGAGGACGAGGACGACGAGGACGAGGACGACGAGGACGAGGACGACGAGGACGACGAGGACGAGGACGACGAGGACGACGAGGACGAGGACGACGAGGACGAGGACGAGGACGAGGACGACGAAGACGAGGACGACGAGGACGAGGACGACGAGGACGAGGACGACGAGGACGAGGACGACGAGGACGGGGACGACGAGGACGGGGACGACGAGGACGGGGACGACGAGGACGGGGACGACGAGGACGGGGACGACGACGACGGGGACGACGACGACGGGGACGACGATGACGGGGACGGGGACGACGGGGACGGGGACGACGCGGACGGGGACGACGGGGACGGGCACGACGGGGACGAGGACGATGAGGACGGTGAGGACGAGGACGACGAGTACGAGGACGACGAGGACGAGGAGGACGACGAGGACGACGAGGACGACGAGGACGAGGACGAGGACGACGAGGACGACGAGGACGAGGACGAGGACGACGAGGACGACGAGGACGACGAGGACGAGGACGAGGACGACGAGGACGACGAGGACGAGGACGAGGACGACGAGGACGACGAGGACGAGGACGAGGACGGCGAGGACGAGGACGACGAGGACGAGGACGAGGACGACGAGGATGACGAGGACGAGGACGACGAGGACGACGAGTACGAGGACGAGGACGACGAGGACGAGGACGACGAGGACGACGAGGACGAGGACGACGCGGACGAGGACGACGAGGACGACGAGGACAAGGACGACGAGGACGAGGACGACGAGGACGAGGACGACGAGGACGACGAGGACGACGACGACGAGGACGAGGACGACGGGGACGACGACGACGGGGACGACGATGACGGGGACGGGGGCGACGGGGACGGGGACGACGCGGACGGGGACGACGGGGACGGGCACGACGGGGACGAGGACGATGAGGACGGTGAGGACGAGGACGACGAGTACGAGGACGACGAGGACGACGAGGACGACGAGGACGACGAGGACGACGAGGACGAGGACGACGAGGACGAGGACGACGAGGACGAGGACGACGAGGACGAGGACGACGAGGACGAGGAGGACGAGGACGAGGACGACGAGGACGACGAGGACGAGGACGAGGACGACGAGGACGACGAGGACGAGGACGAGGACGACGAGGACGACGAGGACGACGAGGACGACGAGGACGACGAGGACGAGGACGAGGACCACGAGGACGACGAGGACGAGGACGACGAGGACGAGCACGACGAGGACGAGGACGACGAGGACGAGGACCACGAGGACGACGAGGACGAGGACGACGAGGACGAGGACGAGGACGACGAGGACGAGGACGACGAGGACGAGGACGACGAGGACGACGAGGACGACGAGGACGACGAGGACGAGGACGACGAGGACGACGAGGACGAGGACGACGAGGACGGGGACGACGAGGACGAGGACGACGAGGACGAGGACGACGAGGACGAGGACGACGAGGACGAGGACGAGGACGACGAGGACGAGGACGACGAGGACGAGGACGACGAGGACGAGGACGACGAGGACGAGGACGAGGACCACGAGGACGACGAGGACGAGGAGGACGAGGACGAGGACGACGAGGACGACGAGGACGAGGACGACGACGACGAGGACGACGAGGACGAGGACGACGAGGACGACGAGGACGAGGACGACGAGGACGACGAGGACGACGAGGACGAGGACGAGGACGAGGACGACGAGGACGACGACGAGGACGAGGACGACGAGGACGAGGCCGACGAGGACGAGGACGAGGACGACGAGGACGACGACGAGGACGACGAGGACGAGGACGACGAGGACGACGAGGACGAGGACGACAAGGACGAGGACGACGACGACGAGGACGACGAAGACGACGGGGACGACGGGGACGAGGACGACGAGGACGACGAGGACGAGGACGACGAGGACGACGAGGACGACGAGGACGACGAGGACGACGAGGACGAGGACGACGAGGACGAGGACGACGAGGACGAGGACGACGAGGACGACGAGGACGAGGACGACGAGGACGAGGACGACGAGGACGAGGACGACGAGGACGAGGACGACGAGGACGAGGACGACGAGGACGAGGACGACGAGGACGAGGACGACGAGGACGAGGACGACGAGGACGACGAGGACGACGAGGACGACGAGGACGAGGACGACGAGGACGACGAGGACGAGGACGACGAGGACGGGGACGACGAGGACGAGGACGACGAGGACGAGGACGACGAGGACGAGGACGACGAGGACGAGGACGAGGACGACGAGGACGAGGACGACGAGGACGAGGACGACGAGGACGAGGACGAGGACGACGAGGACGACGAGGACGAGGACGAGGACGACGAGGACGAGGACGACGAGGACGAGGACGAGGACGAGGACGAGGACGACGAGGACGAGGACGAGGACGAGGACGAGGACGACGAGGACGAGGACGAGGACGACGAGGACGAGGACGAGGACGAGGACGACGACGACGAGGACGAGGACGACGAGGACGACGAGGACGAGGACGACGAGGACGAGGACGACGAGGACGAGGACGACGAGGACGACGAGGACGACGAGGACGAGGACGACTAGGACGAGGACGACGAGGACGAGGACGACGAGGACGACGAGGACGAGGACGACGAGGACGAGGACGTCGTGGACGAGGACGACGACGACGAGGACGAGGACGAGGACGACGAGGACGAGGCCGACGAGGACGAGGACGAGGACGACGAGGACGACGACGACGACGACGAGGACGTGGACGACGAGGACGAGGATGACGAGGACGAGGACGAGGACGACGAGGACGAGGACGAGGACGACGAGGACGACGAGGACGAGGACGACGAGGACGAGGACGACGAGGACGAGGACGACGAGGACGAGGACGACGAGGACGACGAGGACGAGGACGACGAGGACGACGGGGACGAGGACGACGACGACGACGAGGACGAGGACGAGGACGACGAGGACGACGAGGTCGAGGACGACGAGGACTACGAGGACGAGGACGAGGACGACGAGGACGACGAGGACGAGGACGACGAGGACGAGGACGACGAGGACGAGGACGACGAGGACGAGGACGACGTGGACGACGAGGACGAGGACGACGATGACGGGGACGTCGTGGACGACGAGGACGAGGACGAGGACGACGAGGACGACGAGGACGACGAGGACGAGGACGAGGACGTCGAGGACGACGAGGACGAGGACGAGGACGACGAGGACGAGGACGACGAGGACGAGGACGAGGACGACGAGGATGACGAGGACGAGGACGACGAGGACGACGAGTACGAGGACGAGGACGACGAGGACGACGAGGACGAGGACGACGCGGACGAGGACGACGAGGACAAGGACGACGGGGACGAGGACGACGAGGACGAGGACGACGAGGACGACGAGGACGACGAGGACGAGGACGACGAGGACGAGGACGACGAGGACGAGGACGACGAGGACGAGGACGACGAGGACGAGGACGGCGAGGACGAGGACGACGAGGACGACGAGGACGAGGACGACGAGGACGAGGACGAGGAGGATGAGGACGACGAGGACGAGGACGACGAGGACGACGACGACGAGGACGAGGACGACGAGGACGAGGACGACGAGGACGAGGACGACGAGGACGAAGACGACGAGGACGAGGACGACGAGGACAAGGACGACGAGGACGAGGACGACGAGGACGAGGACGACGAGGACGACGAGGACGACGAGGACGATGACGACGAGGACGAGGACGACGAGGACGAGGACGACGAGGACGAGGACGACGAGGACGACGAGGACGAGGACGACGAGGACGAGGACGACGACGACGAGGACGACGACGACGAGGACGGCGACGACGGGGACGACGATGACGGGGACGGGGACGACGATGACGGGGACGGGGACGACGGGGACGTGGACGACGGGGACGGGGACAACGGGGACGAGGACGACGAGGACGACGAGGACGAGGACGACGAGGACGACGAGGACGACGAGGACGAGGACGACGAGGACGAGGACGACGAGGACGAGGACGACGACGACGAGGACGAGGACGACGAGGACGAGGACGACGAGGACGAGGACGACGAGGACGAGGACGACGAGGACGAGGACGACGAGGACGAGGACGACGAGGACGAGGACGACGAGGACGAGGACGACGAGGACGAGGACGACGAGGACGAGGACGACGAGGACGAGGACGACGAGGACGAGGACGACGAGGACGAGGACGACGAGGACGAGGACGACGAGGACGAGGACGACGAGGACGGGGACGACGAGGACGGGGACGACGACGACGGGGACGACGACGACGGGGACGACGACGACGGGGACGACGATGACGGGGACGGGGACGACGGGGACGGGGACGACGGGGACGGGCACGACGGGGACGAGGACGATGAGGACGGTGAGGACGAGGACGACGAGTACGAGGACGACGAGGACGACGAGGACGACGAGGACGACGAGGACGACGATGACGACGAGGACGAGGACGACGAGGACGAGGACGACGAGGACGAGGACGACGAGGACGAGGAGGACGAGGACGAGGACGACGAGAACGACGAGGACGAGGACGAGGACGACGAGGACGACGAGGACGAGGACGAGGACGACGAGGACGACGAGGACGACGAGGACGAGGACGACGAGGACGAGGACGAGGACGAGGACGACGAGGACGAGGACGACGAGGACGAGGACGACGAGGACGAGGACGACGAGGACGAGGACGACGAGGACGAGGACGACGAGGACGAGGACGACGAGGACGAGGACGACGAGGACGAGGACGACGAGGACGAGGACGACGAGGACGAGGACGACGAGGACGAGGACGACGAGGACGAGGACGACGAGGACGAGGACGACGAGGGCGAGGACGACGAGGACGACGAGGACGAGGACGACGAGGACGAGGACGAGGACGAGGACGACGAGGACGAGGACGACGAGGACGAGGACGACGAGGACGAGGACGACGAGGACGAGGACGACGAGGACGGGGACGACGAGGACGGGGACGACGAGGACGGGGACGACGACGACGGGGCCGACGACGACGGGGACGACGATGACGGGGACGGGGACGACGGGGACGGGGACGTCGCGGACGGGGACGACGATGACGGGGACGGGGACGACGGGGACGGGGACGACGCGGACGGGGACGACGGGGACGGGCACGACGGGGACGAGGACGATGAGGACGGTGAGGACGAGGACGACGAGTACGAGGACGACGAGGACGACGAGGACGACGAGGACGACGAGGACGACGAGGACGAGGACGAGGACGACGAGGACGACGAGGACGAGGACGAGGACGACGAGGACGACGAGGACGAGGACGAGGACGACGAGGACGACGAGGACGACGAGGACGACGAGGACGAGGACGAGGACCACGAGGACGACGAGGACGAGGACGACGAGGACGAGCACGACGAGGACGAGGACGACGAGGACGAGGACGACGAGGTCGACGAGGACGAGGACGACGAGGACGAGGACGACGAGGACGAGGACGACGAGGACGAGGACGACGAGGACGAGGACGTCGAGGACGAGGACGAGGACGACGAGGACGACGAGGACGAGGACGAGGACGACGAGGACGACGAGGACGAGGACGAGGACGACGAGGACGAGGACGAGGACGACGAGGACGACGAGGACGAGGACGAGGACCACGAGGACGACGAGGACGAGGAGGACGAGGACGAGGACGACGAGGACGACGAGGACGAGGACGAGGACGACGAGGACGACGAGGACGCGGACGACGAGGACGACGAGGACGAGGACGACGAGGACGACGAGGACGAGGACGAGGACGAGGACGACGAGGACGACGACGAGGACGAGGACGACGAGGACGAGGCCGACGAGGACGAGGACGAGGACGACGAGGACGACGACGACGACGACGAGGACGTGGACGACGAGGACGAGGATGACGAGGACGAGGACGAGGACGAGGACGACGAGGACGACGAGGACGAGGACGAGGACGACGAGGACGACGAGGACGAGGACGAGGACGACGAGGACGAGGACGAGGACGACGAGGACGACGAGGACGAGGACGAGGACGAGGACGACGAGGACGACGAGGACGAGGACGACGAGGACGAGGACGACGAGGACGACGAGGACGAGGACGACGACGACGACGGGGACGAGGACGACGACGAGGACGAGGACGACGACGACGACGGGGACGAGGACGACGACGACGACGAGGACGAGGACGAGGACGAGGACGACGAGGACGAGGACGAGGACGACGAGGACGAGGACGAGGACGACGAGGACGACGAGGACGAGGACGACGAGGACGGGGACGACGAGGACGGGGACGACGAGGACGGGGACGACGAGGACGGGGACGACGAGGACGGGGACGACGAGGACGAGGACGACGAGGACGAGGACGACGAGGACGAGGACGACGAGGACGAGGACGACGAGGACGAGGACGACGAGGACGACGAGGACGACGAGGACGACGAGGACGACGAGGACGACGAGGACGAGGACGACGAGGACGAGGACGACGAGGACGAGGACGACGAGGACGAGGACGACGAGGACGAGGAGGACGAGGACGAGGACGACGAGAACGACGAGGACGAGAACGAGGACGACGAGGACGACGAGGACGAGGACGAGGACGACGAGGACGACGAGGACGACGAGGACGAGGACGACGAGGACGAGGACGAGGACGAGGACGACGAGGACGAGGACGACGAGGACGAGGACGACGAGGACGAGGACGACGAGGACGAGGACGACGAGGACGAGGACGACGAGGACGAGGACGACGAGGACGAGGACGACGAGGACGAGGACGACGAGGACGAGGACGACGAGGACGACGAGGACGAGGACGACGAGGACGAGGACGAGGACGAGGACGACGAGGACGAGGACGACGAGGACGAGGACGACGAGGACGAGGACGACGAGGACGAGGACGACGAGGACGGGGACGACGAGGACGGGGACGACGACGACGGGGACGACGACGACGGGGACGACGATGACGGGGACGGGGACGACGGGGACGGGGACGACGCGGACGGGGACGACGGGGACGGGCACGACGGGGACGAAGACGATGAGGACGGTGAGGACGAGGACGACGAGTACGAGGACGACGAGGACGACGAGGACGACGAGGACGACGAGGACGACGAGGACGAGGACGAGGACGACGAGGACGACGAGGACGAGGACGAGGACGACGAGGACGACGAGGACGAGGACGAGGACGACGAGGACGACGAGGACGACGAGGACGACGAGGACGACGAGGACGAGGACGAGGACCACGAGGACGACGAGGACGAGGACGACGAGGACGAGCACGACGAGGACGAGGACGACGAGGACGAGGACGACGAGGTCGACGAGGACGAGGACGACGAGGACGAGGACGAGGACGACGAGGACGAGGACGACGAGGACGAGGACGACGAGGACGAGGACGTCGAGGACGAGGACGAGGACGACGAGGACGACGAGGACGAGGACGAGGACGACGAGGACGACGAGGACGACGAGGACGAGGACGAGGACCACGAGGACGACGAGGACGAGGAGGACGAGGACGAGGACGACGAGGACGACGAGGACGAGGACGAGGACGACGAGGACGAAGAGGACGAGGACGACGAGGACGACGAGGACGAGGACGACGAGGACGACGAGGACGAGGACGAGGACGAGGACGACGAGGACGACGACGAGGACGAGGACGAAGAGGACGAGGCCGACGAGGACGAGGACGAGGACGACGAGGACGACGACGACGACGACGAGGACGTGGACGACGAGGACGAGGATGACGAGGACGAGGACGAGGACGAGGACGACGAGGACGACGAGGACGAGGACGAGGACGACGAGGACGACGAGGACGAGGACGAGGACGACGAGGACGAGGACGAGGACGACGAGGACGACGAGGACGAGGACGAGGACGAGGACGACGAGGACGACGAGGACGAGGACGACGAGGACGAGGACGACGAGGACGACGAGGACGAGGACGACGACGACGACGGGGACGAGGACGACGACGACGACGAGGACGAGGACGAGGACGAGGACGACGAGGACGAGGACGAGGACGACGAGGACGAGGACGAGGACGACGAGGACGACGAGGACGAGGACGACGAGGACGGGGACGACGAGGACGGGGACGACGAGGACGGGGACGACGAGGACGGGGACGACGAGGACGGGGACGACGAGGACGAGGACGACGAGGACGAGGACGACGAGGACGAGGACGACGAGGACGAGGACGACGAGGACGAGGACGACGAGGACGAGGACGAGGACGACGAGGACGAGGACGAGGACGACGAGGACGAGGACGAGGACGACGAGGACGAGGACGAGGACGACGAGGACGAGGACGACGAGGACGAGGACGAGGACGACGAGGACGAGGACGACGAGGACGAGGACGAGGACGAGGACGAGGAGGACGAGGCCGACGAGGACGAGGACGAGGACGACGAGGACGACGACGACGACGACGAGGACGTGGACGACGAGGACGAGGATGACGAGGACGAGGACGACGAGGACGAGGACGACGAGGACGAGGACGACGAGGACGACGAGGACGACGAGGACGACGAGGACGAGGACGAGGACGACGAGAACGACGAGGACGAGGACGACGAGGACGACGAGGACGACGAGGACGACGAGGACGAGGACGAGGACGACGAGGACGAGGACGACGAGGACGAGGACGACGAGGACGAGGACGACGAGGACGAGGACGACGAGGACGAGGACGACGAGGACGAGGACGACGAGGACGAGGACGACGAGGACGAGGACGACGAGGACGAGGACGACGAGGACGAGGACGAGGACGACGAGGATGACGAGGACGAGGACGACGAGGACGACGAGTACGAGGACGAGGACGACGAGGACGAGGACGAGGACGACGAGGACGACGAGGACGACGAGGACGACGAGGACGAGGACGAGGACGACGAGGACGAGGACGACGAGGACGAGGACGACGAGGACGAGGACGACGAGGACGAGGACGACGAGGACGAGGACGACGAGGACGAGGACGACGAGGACGAGGACGACGAGGACGAGGACGAGGACGACGAGGATGACGAGGACGAGGACGACGAGGACGACGAGGACGAGGACGAGGACGACGAGGACGAGGACGACGAGGACGAGGACGACGAGGACGAGGACGACGAGGACGAGGACGACGAGGACGAGGACGACGAGGACGAGGACGACGAGGACGAGGACGACGAGGACGAGGACGACGAGGACGAGGACGACGAGGACGAGGACGACGAGGACGAGGACGACGAGGACGAGGACGAGGACGACGAGGATGACGAGGACGAGGACGACGAGGACGACGAGTACGAGGACGAGGACGACGAGGACGAGGACGACGAGGACGACGAGGACGAGGACGACGAGGACGAGGACGACGAGGACGACGAGGACGAGGACGACGAGGACGACGAGGACGAGGACGACGAGGACGACGAGGACGACGAGGACGAGGACGACGAGGACGACGAGGACGACGAGGACGACGAGGACGACGAGGACGACGAGGACGACGAGGACGAGGACGAGGACGACGAGAACGACGAGGACGAGGACGACGAGGACGACGAGGACGAGGACGACGAGGACGACGAGGACGACGAGGACGAGGACGAGGACGACGAGGACGAGGACGACGAGGACGAGGACGACGAGGACGAGGACGACGAGGACGAGGACGACGAGGACGAGGACGACGAGGACGAGGACGACGAGGACGAGGACGACGAGGACGAGGACGACGAGGACGAGGACGACGAGGACGAGGACGACGAGGAAGAGGACGACGAGGACGAGGACGACGAGGACGAGGACGACGAGGACGAGGACGACGACGACGAGGACGACGAGGACGAGGACGGCGAGGACGAGGACGACGAGGACGAGGAGGACGAGGACGGGGACGACGAGGACGAGGACGACGAGGACGAGGAGAACGAGGACGGGGACGACGAGGACGAGGACGACGAGGTCGAGGACGACGAGGACGAGGACGACGAGGACGAGGACGACGAGGACGACGAGGACGACGAGGACGACGAGGACGACGAGGACGACGAGGACGACGAGGACGACGAGGACGACGAGGACGACGAGGACGAGGACGAGGACGACGAGGACGACGAGGACGAGGACGACGAGGACGACGAGGACGAGGACGAGGACGACGAGGACGACGAGGAGGAGGACGACGAGGATGACGAGGACGAGGACGACGAGGACGACGAGGACGAGGACGACGAGGACGAGGACGACGAGGACGAGGACGAGGACGACGAGGACGAGGACGAGGACGACGAGGACGAGGACGACGAGGACGACGAGGACGAGGACGACGAGGACGAGGACGACGAGGACGACGAGGACGAGGACGACGAGGACGAGGACGACGAGGACGAGGACGACGAGGACCAGGACGACGAGGACGAGGACGACGAGGACGAGGACGATGAGGACGAGGACGACGAGGACGAGGACGATGAGGACGAGGACGACGAGGACGAGGACGACGAGGACGACGAGGACGAGGACGAGGACGACGAGGACGACGAGGACGAGGACGGCGAGGACGAGGACGACGAGGACGAGGAGGACGAGGACGGGGACGACGAGGACGAGGACGACGAGGTCGAGGACGACGACGACGACGACGAGGACGTGGACGACGAGGACGAGGACGACGAGGACGAGGACGACGAGGACGACGAGGACGACGAGGACGAGGACGACGAGGACGACGAGGACGACGAGGACGACGAGGACGACGAGGACGAGGACGAGGACGACGAGGACGACGAAGACGAGGACGACGAGGACGACGAGGACGAGGACGACGAGGACGACGAGGACGAGGACGACGAGGACGACGAGGACGAGGACGAGGACGACGAGGACGAGGACGAGGACGACGAGGACGACGAGGAGGACGACGAGGATGACGAGGACGAGGACGACGAGGACGAGGACGACGAGGACGAGGACGAGGACGACGAGGACGACGAGGACGACGAGGACGAGGACGACGAGGACGAGGACGACGAGGACGAGGACGACGACGACGACGAGGACGAGGACGACGAGGACGACGAGGACGAGGACGACGAGGACGAGGACGACGAGGACGAGGACGACGAGGACGAGGACGACGAGGACGAGGACGACGAGGACGAGGACGACGAGGACGAGGACGACGAGGACGAGGACGACGAGGACGAGGACGACGAGGACGAGGACGAGGACGACGAGGACGAGGACGACGAGGACGAGGACGACGAGGACGAGGACGACGAGGACGAGGACGACGAGGACGAGGACGACGAGGACGAGGACGACGAGGACGAGGACGACGAGGACGAGGACGACGAGGACGAGGACGACGAGGACGAGGACGACGACGACGGGGACGGGAACGACGGGGACGTGGACGACGGGGACGGGGACGACGGGGACGACGGGGACGAGGACGACGAGGACGACGAGGACGACGAGGACGAGGACGACGAGGACGACGAGGACGACGAGGACGACGAGGACGACGAGGACGAGGACGACGAGGACGAGGACGACGAGGACGAGGAAGACGAGGACGAGGACGACGAGGACGAGGACGACGAGGACGAGGACGACGAGGACGAGGACGACGAGGACGAGGACGACGAGGACGAGGACGACGAGGACGAGGACGACGAGGACGAGGACGACGAGGACGAGGACGACGAGGACGAGGACGACGAGGACGAGGATGACGAGGACGAGGACGACGAGGACGAGGACGACGAGGACGAGGACGACGAGGACGAGGACGTCGAGGACGAGGACGACGAGGACGAGGGCGACGAGGACGAGGACGACGAGGACGAGGACGACGGGGACGAGGACGACGAGGACGAGGACGACGAGGACGACGAGGACGAGGACGACGAGGACGAGGACGATGAGGACGAGGACGGCGAGGACGAGGACGACGAGGACGACGAGGACGAGGACGAGGACGACGAGGACGACGAGGACGAGGACGGCGAGGACGAGGACGACGAGGACGAGGAGGACGAGGACGGGGACGACGAGGACGACGAGGTCGAGGACGACGACGACGACGACGAGGACGTGGACGACGAGGACGAGGACGACGAGGACGAGGACGAGGACGACGAGGACGAGGACGACGAGGACGAGGACGACGAGGACGACGAGGACGAGGACGAGGACGACGAGGACGACGAGGACGAGGACGGCGAGGACGAGGACGACGAGGACGAGGAGGACGAGGACGGGGACGACGAGGACGAGGACAACGAGGTCGAGGACGACGACGACGACGACGAGGACGTGGACGATGAGGACGAGGACGACGAGGACGAGGACGACGAGGACGACGAGGACGAGGACGACGAGGACGACGAGGACGACGAGGACGAGGACGACGAGGACGACGAGGACGACGAGGACGAGGACGACGAGGCCGAGGACGACGAGGACGAGGACGACGACGACGGGGACGGGGACGACGGGGACGTGGACGACGGGGACGAGGACGACGAGGACGACGAAGACGAGGACGACGAGGACGACGAGGACGAGGACGAGGACGACGAGGACGACGAGGACGAGGACGACGAGGATGACGAGGGCGAGGACGACGAGGACGACGAGGACGACGAGGACGAGGACGACGAGGACGACGAGGACGACGAGGACGAGGACGACGAGGACGACGAGGACGAGGACGACGAGGACGACGAGGACGACGAGGACGAGGACGACGAGGACGACGAGGACGACGAGGACGACGAGGACGACGAGGACGACGAGGACGACGAGGACGACGAGGACGAGGACGACGAGGACGACGAGGACGAGGACGACGAGGACGACGAGGACGAGGACGACGAGGACGACGAGGACGAGGACGACGAGGACGACGAGGACGAGGACGAGGACGACGAGGACGACGAGGACGAGGACGACGAGGACGACGAGGACGAGGACGACGAGGACGAGGACGACGAGGACGAGGACGACGAGGACGAGGACGACGAGGACGAGGACGACGAGGACGACGAGGACGAGGACGACGAGGACGAGGACGACGAGGACGAGGACGACGAGGACGAGGACGACGAGGACGAGGACGACGAGGACGAGGACGAGGACGACGAGGACGAGGACGACGAGGACGAGGACGACGAGGACGAGGACGACGAGGACGAGGACGACGAGGACGAGGACGACGAGGACGAGGACGACGAGGACGAGGACGACGAGGACGAGGACGACGAGGACGAGGACGACGAGGACGACGAGGACGAGGACGACGAGGACGAGGACGAGGACGAGGACGACGAGGACGAGGACGACGAGGACGAGGACGACGAGGACGAGGACGACGAGGACGGGGACGACGAGGACGGGGACGACGATGACGGGGACGGGGACGACGGGGACGGGGACGACGCGGACGGGGACGACGGGGACGGGCACGACGGGGACGAGGACGATGAGGACGGTGAGGACGAGGACGACGAGTACGAGGACGACGAGGACGACGAGGACGACGAGGACGAGGACGAGGACGACGAGGACGAGGACGAGGACGACGAGGACGACGAGGACGAGGACGAGGACGACGAGGACGACGAGGACGACGAGGACGACGAGGACGAGGACGAGGACCACGAGGACGACGAGGACGAGGACGACGAGGACGAGCACGACGAGGACGAGGACGACGAGGACGAGGACGACGAGGTCGACGAGGACGAGGACGACGAGGACGAGGACGAGGACGACGAGGACGAGGACGACGAGGACGAGGACGACGAGGACGAGGACGTCGAGGACGAGGACGAGGACGACGAGGACGACGAGGACGAGGACGAGGACGACGAGGACGACGAGGACGAGGACGAGGACCACGAGGACGACGAGGACGAGGAGGACGAGGACGAGGACGACGAGGACGACGAGGACGAGGACGAGGACGACGAGGACGACGAGGACGAGGACGACGAGGACGACGAGGACGAGGACGACGAGGACGACGAGGACGAGGACGAGGACGAGGACGACGAGGACGAGGACGACGAGGACGACGAGGACGAGGACGAGGACGAGGACGACGAGGACGACGACGAGGACGAGGACGACGAGGACGAGGCCGACGAGGACGAGGACGAGGACGACGAGGACGACGACGACGACGACGAGGACGTGGACGACGAGGACGAGGACGACGAGGACGAGGACGAGGACGAGGACGACGAGGACGACGAGGACGAGGACGAGGACGAGGACGAGGACGACGAGGACGAGGACGAGGACGACGAGGACGACGAGGACGAGGACGAGGACGAGGACGACGAGGACGACGAGGACGAGGACGACGAGGACGAGGACGACGAGGACGACGAGGACGAGGACGACGACGACGACGGGGACGAGGACGACGACGACGACGAGGACGAGGACGAGGACGAGGACGACGAGGACGAGGACGAGGACGACGAGGACGAGGACGAGGACGACGAGGACGACGAGGACGAGGACGACGAGGACGGGGACGACGAGGACGGGGACGACGAGGACGGGGACGACGAGGACGGGGACGACGAGGACGGGGACGACGAGGACGAGGACGACGAGGACGAGGACGACGAGTACGAGGACGACGAGGACGAGGACGACGAGGACGAGGACGACGAGGACGAGGACGAGGACGACGAGGACGACGAGGACGAGGACGACGAGGACGACGAGGACGAGGACGACGAGGACGACGAGGACGAGGACGACGAGGACGAGGACGAGGACGACGAGGACGAGGACGAGGACGACGAGGACGAGGACGAGGACGACGAGGACGAGGACGAGGATGACGAGGGCGACGAGGACGAGGACGACGAGGACGAGGACGAGGACGACGAGGACGAGGACGACGAGGACGAGGACGAGGACGAGGACGAGGAGGACGAGGCCGACGAGGACGAGGACGAGGACGACGAGGACGACGACGACGACGACGAGGACGTGGACGACGAGGACGAGGATGACGAGGACGAGGACGAGGACGAGGACGACGAGGACGACGAGGACGAGGACGACGAGGACGACGAGGACGACGAGGACGAGGACGACGAGGACGAGGACGACTAGGACGAGGACGACGAGGACGAGGACGACGAGGACGAGGACGACGAGGACGAGGACGAGGACGACGAGGATGACGAGGATGAGGACGACGAGGACGACGAGTACGAGGACGAGGACGACGAGGACGAGGACGACGAGGACGACGAGGACGAGGACGACGCGGACGAGGACGACGAGGACGACGAGGACAAGGACGACGAGGACGAGGACGACGAGGACGAGGACGACGAGGTCGAGGACGACGAGGACGACGAGGACGACGAGGACGAGGAAGACGAGGACGAGGACGACGAGGACGACGAGGACGACGAGGACGACGAGGACGAGGACGAGGACGACGAGAACGACGAGGACGAGGACGACGAGGACGACGAGGACGAGGACGACGAGGACGACGAGGACGACGAGGACGAGGACGAGGACGACGAGGACGAGGACGACGAGGACGAGGACGACGAGGACGAGGACGACGAGGACGAGGACGACGAGGACGAGGACGACGAGGACGAGGACGACCAGGACGAGGACGACGAGGACGAGGACGACGAGGACGAGGACGAGGACGACGAGGATGACGAGGACGAGGACGACGAGGACGACGAGTACGAGGACGAGGACGACGAGGACGAGGACGACGAGGACGACGAGGACGAGGACGACGAGGACGAGGACGACGAGGACGACGAGGACGAGGACGACGAGGACGACGAGGACGAGGACAACGAGGACGACGAGGACGACGAGGACGAGGACGACGAGGACGACGAGGACGACGAGGACGACGAGGACGACGAGGACGACGAGGACGACGAGGACGAGGACGAGGACGACGAGAACGACGAGGACGAGGACGACGAGGACGAGGACGACGAGGACGACGAGGACGACGAGGACGAGGACGAGGACGACGAGGACGAGGACGACGAGGACGAGGACGACGAGGACGAGGACGACGAGGACGAGGACGACGAGGACGAGGACGACGAGGACGAGGACGACGAGGACGAGGACGACGAGGACGAGGACGACGAGGACGACGAGGACGACGAGGACGACGAGGACGACGAGGACGACGAGGACGACGAGGACGACGAGGACGACGAGGACGACGAGGACGAGGACGACGAGGACGAGGACGACGAGGACGAAGACGACGACGACGGGGACGGGAACGACGGGGACGTGGACGACGGGGACGGGGACGACGGGGACGACGGGGACGAGGACGACGAGGACGAGGACGACGAGGACGACGAGGACGACGAGGACGAGGACGACGAGGACGAGGACGACGAGGACGAGGAAGACGAGGACGAGGACGACGAGGACGAGGACGACGAGGACGAGGACGACGAGGACGAGGACGACGAGGACGAGGACGACGAGGACGAGGACGACGAGGACGAGGACGACGAGGACGAGGACGACGAGGACGAGGACGACGAGGACGAGGACGACGAGGACGAGGACGACGAGGACGAGGACGACGACGACGACGAGGACGAGGACGACGAGGACGAGGACGACGAGGACGAGGACGACGAGGACGAGGACGACGAGGACGAGGACGACGAGGACGAGGACGACGAGGACGAGGACGACGAGGACGAGGACGACGAAGACGAGGACGGGGACGACGGGGACGACGGGGACGAGGACGACGAGGACGACGAGGACGAGGACGACGAGGACGACGAGGACGACGAGGGCGAGGACGACGAGGACGACGAGGACGACGAGGACGAGGACGACGAGGACGACGAGGACGACGAGGACGAGGACGACGAGGACGAGGACGACGAGGACGAGGACGACGAGGACGAGGACGACGAGGACGAGGACGACGAGGACGAGGACGACGAGGACGAGGACGACGAGGACGAGGACGACGAGGACGAGGACGAGGACGAGGACGAGGACGACGAGGACGAGGACGACGAGGACGAGGACGACGAGGACGAGGACGACGAGGACGAGGACGACGAGGACGAGGACGAGGACGACGAGGACGAGGACGACGAGGACGAGGACGACGAGGACGAGGACGACGAGGACGACGAGGACGAGGACGACGAGGACGAGGACGACGAGGACGACGAGGACGAGGACGAGGACGACGGGGACGAGGACGACGGGGACGAGGACGACGGGGACGAGGACGACGGGGACGAGGACGACGGGGACGAGGACAACGGGGACGAGGACGACGAGGACGAGGACGACGAGGACGAGGACGACGAAGACGACGAGGACGAGGACGACGAGGACGACGAGGACGACGAGGACGAGGACGACGAGGACGATGACGACGTCGAGGACGAGGACGACGAGGACGACGAGGACGACGAGGACGAGGACGAGGACGTCGAGGACGAGGACGACGAGGACGACGAGGACGAGGACGACGAGGACGAGGACGATGAGGACGAGGACGACGAGGACGAGGACGACGAGGACGACGAGGACGAGGACGAGGACGACGAGGACGACGAGGACGAGGACGGCGAGGACGTGGACGACGAGGACGAGGAGGACGAGGACGGGGACGACGAGGACGAGGACGACGAGTTCGAGGACGACGAGGACGAGGACGACGAGGACGAGGACGACGAGGGCGAGGACGACGAGGGCGACGAGGACGAGGACGGGGACGACGACGACGACGACGAGGACGTGGACGACGAGGACGAGGACGACGAGGACGAGGACGACGAGGACGACGAGGACGAGGACGACGAGGACGACGAGGACGAGGACGACGAGGACGACGAGGACGACGAGGACGAGGACGACGAGGACGACGAGGACGACGAGGACGACGAGGACGACGAGGACGACGAGGACGACGAGGACGAGGACGAGGACGACGAGAACGACGAGGACGAGGACGACGAGGACGACGAGGACGAGGACGACGAGGACGACGAGGACGACGAGGACGACGAGGACGAGGACGACGAGGACGAGGACGACGAGGACGAGGACGACGAGGACGAGGACGACGAGGACGAGGACGACGAGGACGAGGACGACGAGGACGAGGACGACGAGGACGAGGACGACGAGGACGAGGACGCGGACGACGAGGACGACGAGGACGAGGACGACGAGGACGAGGACGATGAGGACGAGGACGACGAGGACGAGGACGACGAGGACGACGAGGACGAGGACGAGGACGACGAGGACGACGAGGACGAAGACGGCGAGGACGAGGACGACGAGGACGAGGAGGACGAGGACGGGGACGACGAGGACGAGGACGACGAGGTCGAGGACGACGACGACGACGACGAGGACGTGGACGACGAGGACGAGGACGACGAGGACGACGAGGACGACGAGGACGAGGACGACGAGGACGACGAGGACGACGAGGACGACGAGGACGACGAGGACGAGGACGAGGACGACGAGGACGACGAAGACGAGGACGACGAGGACGACGAGGACGAGGACGAGGACGACGAGGACGAGGACGACGAGGACGACGAGGACGAGGACGACGAGGACGACGAGGACGAGGACGAGGACGACGAGGACGACGAGGAGGAGGACGACGAGGATGACGAGGACGAGGACGACGAGGACGAGGACGACGAGGACGAGGACGAGGACGACGAGGACGAGGACGACGAGGACGACGAGGACGAGGACGACGAGGACGAGGACGACGAGGACGAGGACGACGAGGACCAGGACGACGAGGACGAGGACGACGAGGACGAGGACGACGAGGACGAGGACGACGAGGACGAGGACGACGAGGACGAGGACGACGAGGACGAGGACGACGACGACGACGAGGACGAGGACGACGAGGACGACGAGGACGAGGACGACGAGGACGAGGACGACGAGGACGAGGACGACGAGGACGAGGACGACGAGGACGAGGACGACGAGGACGAGGACGACGAGGACGAGGACGACGAGGACGAGGACGACGAGGACGAGGACGACGACGACGGGGACGGGGACGACGGGGACGTGGACGACGGGGACGGGGACGACGGGGACGACGGGGACGAGGACGACGAGGACGACGAGGACGACGAGGACGAGGACGACGAGGACGACGAGGACGACGAGGACGAGGACGACGAGGACGAGGACGACGAGGACGAGGACGACGAGGACCAGGACGACGAGGACGAGGACGAGGACGACGAGGACGACGAGGACGACGAGGACGACGAGGACGACGAGGACGAGGACGAGGACGACGAGGACGACGAAGACGAGGACGACGAGGACGACGAGGACGAGGACGAGGACGACGAGGACGAGGACGACGAGGACGACGAGGACGAGGACGACGAGGACGACGAGGACGAGGACGAGGACGACGAGGACGACGAGGAGGAGGACGACGAGGATGACGAGGACGAGGACGACGAGGACGAGGACGACGAGGACGAGGACGAGGACGACGAGGACGAGGACGACGAGGACGACGAGGACGAGGACGACGAGGACGAGGACGACGAGGACGAGGACGACGAGGACCAGGACGACGAGGACGAGGACGACGAGGACGAGGACGACGAGGACGAGGACGACGAGGACGAGGACGACGAGGACGAGGACGACGAGGACGAGGACGACGACGACGACGAGGACGAGGACGACGAGGACGACGAGGACGAGGACGACGAGGACGAGGACGACGAGGACGAGGACGACGAGGACGAGGACGACGAGGACGAGGACGACGAGGACGAGGACGACGAGGACGAGGACGACGAGGACGAGGACGACGAGGACGAGGACGACGACGACGGGGACGGGGACGACGGGGACGTGGACGACGGGGACGGGGACGACGGGGACGACGGGGACGAGGACGACGAGGACGACGAGGACGACGAGGACGAGGACGACGAGGACGACGAGGACGACGAGGACGAGGACGACGAGGACGAGGACGACGAGGACGAGGACGACGAGGACGAGGACGACGAGGACGAGGACGACGAGGACGAGGACGACGAGGACGAGGACGACGAGGACGAGGACGACGAGGACGAGGACGAGGACGACGAGGACGAGGACGACGAGGACGAGGACGACGACGACGGGGACGGGGACGACGGGGACGGGGACGACGGGGACGACGGGGACGAGGACGACGAGGACGACGAGGACGAGGACGACGAGGACGACGAGGACGACGAGGACGAGGACGACGAGGACGAGGACGACGAGGACGAGGACGACGAGGACGAGGACGACGAGGACGAGGACGACGAGGACGAGGACGACGAGGACGAGGACGACGAGGACGAGGACGACGAGGACGAGGACGACGAAGACGAGGACGACGAGGACGACGAGGACGAGGACGACGAGGACGAGGACGACGAGGACGAGGACGACGAGGACGAGGGCGACGAGGACGAGGACGACGAGGACGAGGACGACGAGGACGAGGACGACGAGGACGACGAGGACGAGGCCGACGAGGACGAGGACGAGGAGGACGAGGACGACGAGGACGAGGACGACGAGGACGACGAGGACGAGGACGAGGACGACGAGGACGACGAGGACGAGGACGGCGAGGACGAGGACGACGAGGACGAGGAGGACGAGGACGGGGACGACGAGGACGACGAGGTCGAGGACGACGACGACGACGAAGAGGACGTGGACGACGAGGACGAGGACGACGAGGACGAGGACGACGAGGACGAGGACGACGAGGACGACGAGGACGAGGACGACGAGGACGACGAGGACGACGAGGACGAGGACGACGAGGACGACGAGGACGACGAGGACGAGGACGAGGACGACGAGGACGACGAAGACGAGGACGACGAGGACGACGAGGACGAGGACGAGGACGACGAGGACGACGAGGACGAGGACGACGAGGATGACGAGGACGAGGACGACGAGGATGACGAGGACGAGGACGACGAGGACGACGAGGACGAGGACGACGAGGACGACGAGGACGAGGACGACGAGGACGAGGACGACGAGGACGAGGACGACGAGGACGAGGACGACGAGGACGACGAGGACGACGAGGACGACGAGGACGAGGACGACGAGGACGACGAGGACGACGAGGACGACGAGGACGACGAGGACGACGAGGACGACGAGGACGACGAGGACGAGGACGACGAGGACGACGAGGACGAGGACGACGAGGACGACGAGGACGAGGACGACGAGGACGACGAGGACGAGGACGACGAGGACGACGAGGACGAGGACGAGGACGACGAGGACGAGGACGAGGACGACGAGGACGAGGACGAGGACGACGAGGACGACGAGGACGAGGACGACGAGGATGACGAGGACGAGGACGACGAGGACGACGAGGACGAGGACGACGAGGACGAGGACGAGGACGACGAGGACGAGGACGACGAGGACGAGGACGACGAGGACGAGGACGACGAGGACGAGGACGACGAGGACGACGAGGACGAGGACGACGAGGACGAGGACGACGAGGACGAGGACGACGAGGACCAGGACGACGAGGACGAGGACGACGAGGACGAGGACGACGAGGACGAGGACGACGAGGACGAGGACGGCGAGGACGAGGACGACGAGGACGAGGACGACGAGGACGAGGACGACGAGGACGAGGACGACGAGGACGAGGACGACGAGGACGAGGACGACGACGACGAGGACGACGAGGACGAGGACGGCGAGGACGAGGACGACGAGGACGAGGAGGACGAGGACGGGGACGACGAGGACGAGGACGACGAGGACGAGGAGAACGAGGACGGGGACGACGAGGACGAGGACGACGAGGTCGAGGACGACGAGGACGAGGACGACGAGGACGAGGACGACGAGGACGAGGACGACGAGGACGAGGACGTCGAGGACGAGGACGACGAGGACGAGGACGACGAGGACGAGGACGACGAGGACGAGGACGACGACGACGACGAGGACGAGGACGACGAGGACGAGGACGACGAGGACGACGAGGACGAGGACGACGAGGACGACGAGGACGACGAGGACGACGAGGACGACGAGGACGAGGACGAGGACGACGAGGACGACGAGGACGAGGACGAGGACGACGAGGACGAGGACGAGGACGACGAGGACGACGAGGACGAGGACGACGAGGACGACGAGGACGAGGACGAGGACGACGAGGACGACGAGGAGGAGGACGACGAGGATGACGAGGACGAGGACGACGAGGACGAGGACGACGAGGACGAGGACGACGAGGACGAGGACGACGAGGACCAGGACGACGAGGACGAGGACGACGAGGACGAGGACGACGAGGACGAGGACGACGAGGACGAGGACGACGAGGACGAGGACGGCGAGGACGAGGACGACGAGGACGAGGACGACGAGGACGAGGACGACGAGGACGAGGACGACGAGGACGAGGACGACGAGGACGAGGACGACGACGACGAGGACGACGAGGACGAGGACGGCGAGGACGAGGACGACGAGGACGAGGAGGACGAGGACGGGGACGACGAGGACGATGACGACGAGGACGAGGAGAACGAGGACGGGGACGACGAGGACGAGGACGACGAGGTCGAGGACGACGAGGACGAGGACGACGAGGACGAGGACGACGAGGGCGAGGACGACGAGGACGACGAGGACGAGGACGAGGACGACGACGACGACGACGAGGACGTGGACGACGAGGACGAGGACGACGAGGACGAGGACGACGAGGACGACGAGGACGAGGACGACGAGGACGACGAGGACGACGAGGACGAGGACGACGAGGACGACGAGGACGACGAGGACGACGAGGACGACGAGGACGACGAGGACGACGAGGACGACGAGGACGAGGACGAGGACGACGAGGACGACGAGGACGACGAGGACGAGGACGACGAGGACGACGAGGACGAGGACGAGGACGACGAGGACGAGGACGAGGACGACGAGGATGACGAGGACGAGGACGAGGACGACGAGGATGACGAGGACGAGGACGACGAGGACGACGAGGACGAGGACGACGAGGACGAGGCCGAGGACGACGAGGACGAGGACGACGAGGACGAGGACGACGAGGACGAGGACGACGAGGACGACGAGGACGAGGACGACGAGGACGAGGACGACGAGGACGAGGACGACGAGGACCAGGACGACGAGGACGCGGACGACGAGGACGACGAGGACGAGGACGACGAGGACGAGGACGATGAGGACGAGGACGACGAGGACGAGGACGACGAGGACGACGAGGACGAGGACGAGGACGACGAGGACGACGAGGACGAGGACGGCGAGGACGAGGACGACGAGGACGAGGAGGACGAGGACGAGGACGGCGAGGACGAGGACGACGAGGACGAGGAGGACGAGGACGGGGACGACGAGGACGAGGACGACGAGGTCGAGGACGACGACGACGACGACGAGGACGTAGACGACGAGGACGAGGACGACGAGGACGAGGACGACGAGGACGACGAGGACGAGGACGACGAGGACGACGAGGACGACGAGGACGAGGACGACGAGGACGACGAGGACGACGAGGACGACGAGGACGACGAGGACGACGAGGACGAGGACGAGGACGACGAGGACGAGGACGACGAGGACGACGAGGACGAGGACGACGAGGACGACGAGGACGAGGACGACGAGGACGACGAGGACGAGGACGAGGACGACGAGGACGACGAGGAGGAGGACGACGAGGATGACGAGGACGAGGACGACGAGGACGAGGACGACGAGGACGAGGACGTCGAGGACGAGGACGACGAGGACGAGGACGACGAGGACGAGGACGACGAGGACGAGGACGACGACGACGACGAGGACGAGGACGACGAGGACGAGGACGACGAGGACGAGGACGACGAGGACGAGGACGACGAGGACGAGGACGACGAGGACGACGAGGACGAGGACGACGAGGACGACGAGGACGACGAGGACGACGAGGACGACGAGGACGAGGACGAGGACGACGAGGACGACGAAGACGAGGACGACGAGGACGACGAGGACGAGGACGTGGACGACGAGGACGAGGACGAGGACGACGAGGACGACGAGGACGAGGACGACGAGGACGACGAGGACGAGGACGAGGACGACGAGGACGACGAGGAGGAGGACGACGAGGATGACGAGGACGAGGACGACGAGGACGAGGACGACGAGGACGAGGACGAGGACGACGAGGACGAGGACGACGAGGACGACGAGGACGAGGACGACGAGGACGACGAGGACGAGGACGACGAGGACGAGGACGACGAGGACCAGGACGACGAGGACGAGGACGACGAGGACGAGGACGACGAGGACGAGGACGACGAGGACGAGGACGACGAGGACGAGGACGGCGAGGACGAGGACGACGAGGACGAGGACGACGAGGACGAGGACGACGAGGACGAGGACGACGAGGACGAGGACGACGAGGACCAGGACGACGAGGACGCGGACGACGAGGACGACGAGGACGAGGACGATGAGGACGAGGACGACGAGGACGAGGACGACGAGGACGACGAGGACGAGGACGAGGACGACGAGGACGAGGACGAGGACGACGAGGACGACGAGGAGGAGGACGGCGAGGACGAGGACGACGAGGACGAGGAGGACGAGGACGGGGACGACGAGGACGAGGACGACGAGGTCGAGGACGACGACGACGACGACGAGGACGTGGACGACGAGGACGAGGACGACGAGGACGAGGACGACGAGGACGACGAGGACGAGGACGACGAGGACGACGAGGACGAGGACGACGAGGACGACGAGGACGACGAGGACGAGGACGAGGACGACGAGGACGACGAAGACGAGGACGACGAGGACGACGAGGACGAGGACGAGGACGACGAGGACGAGGACGAGGACGACGAGGACGACGAGGACGAGGACGACGAGGACGACGAGGACGAGGACGACGAGGACGACGAGGACGAGGACGAGGACGACGAGGACGAGGACGAGGACGACGAGGACGACGAGGAGGAGGACGACGAGGATGACGAGGACGAGGACGAGGACGACGAGGACGACGAGGAGGAGGACGACGAGGATGACGAGGACGAGGACGACGAGGACGAGGACGACGAGGACGAGGACGACGAGGACGAGGACGACGAGGACGAGGACGACGAGGACGAGGACGACGAGGACGAGGACGACGAGGACGAGGACGACGACGACGAGGACGACGAGGACGAGGACGGCGAGGACGAGGACGACGAGGACGAGGAGGACGAGGACGGGGACGACGAGGACGAGGACGACGAGGACGAGGAGAACGAGGACGGGGACGACGAGGACGAGGACGACGAGGTCGAGGACGACGAGGACGAGGACGACGAGGACGAGGACGACGAGGGCGAGGACGACGAGGACGACGAGGACGAGGACGAGGACGACGACGACGACGACGAGGACGTGGACGACGAGGACGAGGACGACGAGGACGAGGACGACGAGGACGACGAGGACGAGGACGACGAGGACGACGAGGACGACGAGGACGAGGACGACGAGGACGACGAGGACGACGAGGACGACGAGGACGACGAGGACGACGAGGACGACGAGGACGAGGACGAGGACGACGAGGACGACGAGGACGACGAGGACGAGGACGACGAGGACGACGAGGACGAGGACGAGGACGACGAGGACGAGGACGAGGACGACGAGGATGACGAGGACGAGGACGAGGACGACGAGGATGACGAGGACGAGGACGACGAGGACGACGAGGACGAGGACGACGAGGACGAGGCCGAGGACGACGAGGACGAGGACGACGAGGACGAGGACGACGAGGACGAGGACGACGAGGACGACGAGGACGAGGACGACGAGGACGAGGACGACGAGGACGAGGACGACGAGGACCAGGACGACGAGGACGCGGACGACGAGGACGACGAGGACGAGGACGACGAGGACGAGGACGATGAGGACGAGGACGACGAGGACGAGGACGACGAGGACGACGAGGACGAGGACGAGGACGACGAGGACGACGAGGACGAGGACGGCGAGGACGAGGACGACGAGGACGAGGAGGACGAGGACGGGGACGACGAGGACGAGGACGACGAGGTCGAGGACAACGACGACGACGACGAGGACGTGGACGACGAGGACGAGGACGACGAGGACGAGGACGACGAGGACGACGAGGACGAGGACGACGAGGACGACGAGGACGACGAGGACGAGGACGACGAGGACGACGAGGACGACGAGGACGACGAGGACGACGAGGACGAGGACGAGGACGACGAGGACGACGAAGACGAGGACGACGAGGACGACGAGGACGAGGACGAGGACGACGAGGACGAGGACGACGAGGACGACGAGGACGAGGACGACGAGGACGACGAGGACGAGGACGACGAGGACGACGAGGACGAGGACGAGGACGACGAGGACGACGAGGAGGAGGACGACGAGGATGACGAGGACGAGGACGACGAGGACGAGAACGACGAGGACGAGGACGAGGACGACGAGGACGAGGACGACGAGGACGACGAGGACGAGGACGACGAGGACGAGGACGACGAGGACGAGGACGACGAGGACCAGGACGACGAGGACGAGGACGACGAGGACGAGGACGACGAGGACGAGGACGACGAGGACGAGGACGACGAGGACGAGGACGACGACGACGACGAGGACGAGGACGACGAGGACGACGAGGACGAGGACGACGAGGACGAGGACGACGAGGACGAGGACGACGAGGACGAGGACGACGAGGACGAGGACGACGAGGACGAGGACGACGAGGACGAGGACGACGAGGACGAGGACGACGAGGACGAGGACGACGAGGACGAGGACGACGAGGACGAGGACGACGAGGACCAGGACGACGAGGACGCGGACGACGAGGACGACGAGGACGAGGACGACGAGGACGAGGACGATGAGGACGAGGACGACGAGGACGAGGACGACGAGGACGACGAGGACGAGGACGAGGACGACGAGGACGACGAGGACGAGGACGGCGAGGACGAGGACGACGAGGTCGAGGACGGCGAGGACGAGGACGACGAGGACGAGGAGGACGAGGACGGGGACGACGAGGACGAGGACGACGAGGTCGAGGACGACGACGACGACGACGAGGACGTGGACGACGAGGACGAGGACGACGAGGACGAGGACGACGAGGACGACGAGGACGAGGACGACGAGGACGACGAGGACGACGAGGACGAGGACGACGAGGACGACGAGGACGACGAGGACGAGGACGAGGACGACGAGGACGACGAAGACGAGGACGACGAGGACGACGAGGACGAGGACGAGGACGACGAGGACGAGGACGAGGACGACGAGGACGACGAGGACGAGGACGACGAGGACGACGAGGACGAGGACGACGAGGACGACGAGGACGAGGACGAGGACGACGAGGACGACGAGGAGGAGGACGACGAGGATGACGAGGACGAGGACGAGGACGACGAGGACGACGAGGAGGAGGACGACGAGGATGACGAGGACGAGGACGACGAGGACGAGGACGACGAGGACGAGGACGACGAGGACGACGAGGACGAGGACGACGAGGACGAGGACGACGAGGACGAGGACGACGAGGACCAGGACGACGAGGACGAGGACGACGAGGACGAGGACGACGAGGACGAGGACGACGAGGACGAGGACGACGAGGACGAGGACGACGAGGACGAGGACGACGACGACGACGAGGACGAGGACGACGAGGACGACGAGGACGAGGACGACGAGGACGAGGACGACGAGGACGAGGACGACGAGGACGAGGACGACGAGGACGAGGACGACGAGGACGAGGACGACGAGGACGAGGACGACGAGGACGAGGACGACGAGGACGAGGACGACGACGACGGGGACGGGGACGACGGGGACGTGGACGACGAGGACGAGGACGACGAGGACGAGGACGACGAGGACGACGAGGACGAGGACGACGAGGACGACGAGGACGACGAGGACGAGGACGACGAGGACGAGGACGACGAGGACGAGGACGACGAGGACGAGGACGACGAGGACGAGGACGACGAGGACGAGGACGACGAGGACGAGGACGACGAGGACGAGGACGACGAGGACGAGGACGACGAGGACGAGGACGACGAGGACGACGAGGACGAGGACGACGAGGACGACGAGGACGAGGACGAGGACGACGAGGACGAGGACGACGGGGACGAGGACGACGGGGACGAGGACGACGGGGACGAGGACGACGGGGACGAGGACGACGGGGACGAGGACGACGGGGACGAGGACGACGAGGACGAGGACGACGAGGACGAGGACGACGAAGACGACGAGGACGAGGACGACGAGGACGACGAGGACGACGAGGACGAGGACGACGAGGACGATGACGACGTCGAGGACGAGGACGACGAGGACGACGAGGACGACGAGGACGAGGACGAGGACGTCGAGGACGAGGACGACGAGTACGACGAGGACGAGGACGACGAGGACGAGGACGATGAGGACGAGGACGACGAGGACGAGGACGACGAGGACGACGAGGACGAGGACGAGGACGACGAGGACGACGAGGACGAGGACGGCGAGGACGAGGACGACGAGGACGAGGAGGACGAGGACGGGGACGACGAGGACGAGGACGACGAGTTCGAGGACGACGAGGACGAGGACGACGAGGACGAGGACGACGAGGGCGAGGACGACGAGGGCGACGAGGACGAGGACGGGGACGACGACGACGACGACGAGGACGAGGACCACGAGGACGACGAGGACGAGGACGACGAGGACGACGAGGACGAGGACGACGAGGACGACGAGGACGACGAGGACGAGGACGACGAGGACGACGAGGACGACGAGGACGACGAGGACGACGAGGACGACGAGGACGACGAGGACGAGGACGAGGACGACGAGAACGACGAGGACGAGGACGACGAGGACGACGAGGACGAGGACGACGAGGACGACGAGGACGACGAGGACGACGAGGACGAGGACGACGAGGACGAGGACGACGAGGACGAGGACGACGAGGACGAGGACGACGAGGACGAGGACGACGAGGACGAGGACGACGAGGACGAGGACGACGAGGACGAGGACGACGAGGACGAGGACGACGAGGACGAGGACGACGAGGACGAGGACGACGAGGACGAGGACGACGAGGACGAGGACGACGAGGACGAGGACGACGAGGACGAGGACGACGAGGACGAGGACGACGAGGACGAGGACGACGAGGACGAGGACGACGAGGACGAGGACGACGACGACGAGGACGACGAGGACGAGGACGGCGAGGACGAGGACGACGAGGACGAGGAGGACGAGGACGGGGACGACGAGGACGAGGACGACGAGGACGAGGAGAACGAGGACGGGGACGACGAGGACGAGGACGACGAGGTCGAGGACGACGAGGACGAGGACGACGAGGACGAGGACGACGAGGGCGAGGACGACGAGGACGACGAGGACGACGAGGACGAGGACGAGGACGAGGACGAGGACGACGACGACGACGACGAGGACGTGGACGACGAGGACGAGGACGACGAGGACGAGGACGACGAGGACGACGAGGACGAGGACGACGAGGACGACGAGGACGACGAGGACGAGGACGACGAGGACGACGAGGACGACGAGGACGACGAGGACGACGAGGACGACGAGGACGACGAGGACGACGAGGACGACGAGGACGAGGACGAGGACGACGAGGACGACGAGGACGACGAGGACGAGGACGACGAGGACGACGAGGATGACGAGGACGAGGACGAGGACGACGAGGATGACGAGGACGAGGACGACGAGGACGACGAGGACGAGGACGACGAGGACGAGGCCGAGGACGACGAGGACGAGGACGACGAGGACGAGGACGACGAGGACGAGGACGACGAGGACGACGAGGACGAGGACGACGAGGACGAGGACGACGAGGACGAGGACGACGAGGACCAGGACGACGAGGACGCGGACGACGAGGACGACGAGGACGAGGACGACGAGGACGAGGACGATGAGGACGAGGACGACGAGGACGAGGACGACGAGGACGACGAGGACGAGGACGAGGACGACGAGGACGAGGACGAGGACGACGAGGACGACGAGGACGAGGACGGCGAGGACGAGGACGACGAGGACGAGGAGGACGAGGACGGGGACGACGAGGACGAGGACGACGAGGTCGAGGACGACGACGACGACGACGAGGACGTGGACGACGAGGACGAGGACGACGAGGACGAGGACGACGAGGACGACGAGGACGAGGACGACGAGGACGACGAGGACGACGAGGACGAGGACGACGAGGACGACGAGGACGACGAGGACGACGAGGACGACGAGGACGAGGACGAGGACGACGAGGACGACGAAGACGAGGACGACGAGGACGACGAGGACGAGGACGAGGACGACGAGGACGAGGACGACGAGGACGACGAGGACGAGGACGACGAGGACGACGAGGACGAGGACGAGGACGACGAGGACGACGAGGAGGAGGACGACGAGGATGACGAGGACGAGGACGACGAGGACGAGGACGACGAGGACGAGGACGACGAGGACGAGGACGAGGACGACGAGGACGAGGACGACGAGGACGACGAGGACGAGGACGACGAGGACGAGGACGACGAGGACGAGGACGACGAGGACCAGGACGACGAGGACGAGGACGACGAGGACGAGGACGACGAGGACGAGGACGACGAGGACGAGGACGACGAGGACGAGGACGACGACGACGACGAGGACGAGGACGACGAGGACGACGAGGACGAGGACGACGAGGACGAGGACGACGAGGACGAGGACGACGAGGACGAGGACGACGAGGACGAGGACGACGAGGACGAGGACGACGAGGACGAGGACGACGAGGACGAGGACGACGAGGACGAGGACGACGAGGACGAGGACGACGAGGACGAGGACGACGAGGACGAGGACGACGAGGACGAGGACGACGACGACGGGGACGGGGACGACGGGGACGTGGACGACGGGGACGGGGACGACGGGGACGACGGGGACGAGGACGACGAGGACGACGAGGACGACGAGGACGAGGACGACGAGGACGACGAGGACGACGAGGACGACGAGGACGACGAGGACGAGGACGACGAGGACGAGGACGACGAGGACGAGGACGACGAGGACGAGGACGACGAGGACGAGGACGACGAGGACGAGGACGACGAGGACGAGGACGACGAGGACGAGGACGACGAGGACGAGGACGACGAGGACGAGGACGAGGACGACGAGGACGAGGACGACGAGGACGACGAGGACGAGGACGACGAGGACGAGGAGGACGAGGACGGGGACGACGAGGACGAGGACGACGAGGTCGAGGACGACGACGACGACGACGAGGACGTGGACGACGAGGACGAGGACGACGAGGACGAGGACGACGAGGACGAGGACGACGAGGACGACGAGGACGAGGACGACGAGGACGACGAGGACGACGAGGACGAGGACGACGAGGACGACGAGGACGACGAGGACGAGGACGAGGACGACGAGGACGACGAAGACGAGGACGACGAGGACGACGAGGACGACGAGGAGGAGGACGACGAGGATGACGAGGACGAGGACGAGGACGACGAGGACGACGAGGAGGAGGACGACGAGGATGACGAGGACGAGGACGACGAGGACGAGGACGACGAGGACGAGGACGAGGACGACGAGGACGAGGACGACGAGGACGAGGACGACGAGGACGAGGACGACGAGGACGAGGACGACGAGGACGAGGACGACGAGGACGAGGACGACGAGGACGAGGACGACGAGGACGAGGACGACGAGGACGAGGACAACGAGGACGACGAGGACGAGGACGACGAGGACGAGGACGACGAGGACGAGGACGACGAGGACGAGGGCGACGAGGACGAGGACTACGAGGACGAGGACGACGAGGACGAGGACGACGAGGACGACGAGGACGAGGCCGACGAGGACGAGGACGAGGAGGACGAGGACGACGAGGACGAGGACGACGAGGACGACGAGGACGAGGACGAGGACGACGAGGACGACGAGGACGAGGACGGCGAGGACGAGGACGACGAGGACGAGGAGGACGAGGACGGGGACGACGAGGACGACGAGGTCGAGGACGACGACGACGACGACGAGGACGTGGACGACGAGGACGAGGACGACGAGGACGAGGACGACGAGGACGAGGACGACGAGGACGACGAGGACGAGGACGACGAGGACGACGAGGACGACGAGGACGAGGACGACGAGGACGACGAGGACGACGAGGACGAGGACGAGGACGACGAGGACGACGAAGACGAGGACGACGAGGACGACGAGGACGAGGACGAGGACGACGAGGACGACGAGGACGAGGACGACGAGGATGACGAGGACGAGGACGACGAGGATGACGAGGACGAGGACGACGAGGACGACGAGGACGAGGACGACGAGGACGACGAGGACGAGGACGACGAGGACGAGGACGACGAGGACGACGAGGACGACGAGGACGACGAGGACGAGGACGACGAGGACGACGAGGACGACGAGGACGACGAGGACGACGAGGACGACGAGGACGACGAGGACGACGAGGACGACGAGGACGACGAGGACGAGGACGACGAGGACGACGAGGACGAGGACGACGAGGACGAGGACGACGAGGACGACGAGGACGAGGACGACGAGGACGACGAGGACGACGAGGACGAGGACGAGGACGACGAGGACGAGGACGAGGACGACGAGGACGAGGACGAGGACGACGAGGACGACGAGGACGAGGACGACGAGGATGACGAGGACGAGGACGACGAGGACGACGAGGACGAGGACGACGAGGACGAGGACGAGGACGACGAGGACGAGGACGACGAGGACGAGGACGACGAGGACGAGGACGACGAGGACGAGGACGACGAGGACGAGGACGACGAGGACGAGGACGACGAGGACGAGGACGACGAGGACGAGGACGACGAGGACGAGGACGACGAGGACGAGGACGTCGAGGACGAGGACGACGAGGACGAGGACGACGAGGACGAGGACGACGAGGACGAGGACGACGACGACGACGAGGACGAGGACGACGAGGACGAGGACGACGAGGACGAGGACGACGAGGACGAGGACGACGAGGACGAGGACGACGAGGACGACGAGGACGACGAGGACGAGGACGACGAGGACGACGAGGACGACGAGGACGACGAGGACGACGAGGACGAGGACGAGGACGACGAGGACGACGAAGACGAGGACGACGAGGACGACGAGGACGAGGACGAGGACGACGAGGACGAGGACGAGGACGACGAGGACGACGAGGACGAGGACGACGAGGACGACGAGGACGAGGACGAGGACGACGAGGACGACGAGGAGGAGGACGACGAGGATGACGAGGACGAGGACGACGAGGACGAGGACGACGAGGACGAGGACGAGGACGACGAGGACGAGGATGACGAGGACGAGGACGAGGACGACGAGGACGACGAGGAGGAGGACGACGAGGATGACGAGGACGAGGACGACGAGGACGAGGACGACGAGGACGAGGACGAGGACGACGAGGACGAGGACGACGAGGACGAGGACGACGAGGACGACGAGGACGAGGACGACGAGGACGAGGACGACGAGGACGAGGACGACGAGGACCAGGACGACGAGGACGAGGACGACGAGGACGAGGACGACGAGGACGAGGACGACGAGGACGAGGACGACGAGGACGAGGACGACGAGGACGAGGACGACGAGGACGAGGACGACGACGACGACGAGGACGAGGACGACGAGGACGACGAGGACGAGGACGACGAGGACGACGAGGACGAGGACGAGGACGACGAGGACGAGGACGACGAGGACGAGGACGACGAGGACGACGAGGACGAGGAGGACGAGGACGGGGACGACGAGGACGAGGACGACGAGTTCGAGGACGACGAGGACGAGGACGACGAGGACGAGGACGACGAGGGCGAGGACGACGAGGGCGACGAGGACGAGGACGGGGACGACGACGACGACGACGAGGACGAGGACCACGAGGACGACGAGGACGAGGACGACGAGGACGACGAGGACGAGGACGACGAGGACGACGAGGACGACGAGGACGAGGACGACGAGGACGACGAGGACGACGAGGACGACGAGGACGACGAGGACGACGAGGACGAGGACGAGGACGACGAGAACGACGAGGACGAGGACGACGAGGACGACGAGGACGAGGACGACGAGGACGACGAGGACGACGAGGACGACGAGGACGAGGACGACGAGGACGAGGACGACGAGGACGAGGACGACGAGGACGAGGACGACGAGGACGAGGACGACGAGGACGAGGACGACGAGGACGAGGACGACGAGGACGAGGACGACGAGGACGAGGACGACGAGGACGAGGACGACGAGGACGAGGACGACGAGGACGAGGACGACGAGGACGAGGACGACGAGGACGAGGACGACGAGGACGAGGACGACGAGGACGAGGACGACGAGGACGAGGACGACGAGGACGAGGACGACGAGGACGAGGACGACGACGACGAGGACGACGAGGACGAGGACGGCGAGGACGAGGACGACGAGGACGAGGAGGACGAGGACGGGGACGACGAGGACGAGGACGACGAGGACGAGGAGAACGAGGACGGGGACGACGAGGACGAGGACGACGAGGTCGAGGACGACGAGGACGAGGACGACGAGGACGAGGACGACGAGGGCGAGGACGACGAGGACGACGAGGACGACGAGGACGAGGACGAGGACGAGGACGACGACGACGACGACGAGGACGTGGACGACGAGGACGAGGACGACGAGGACGAGGACGACGAGGACGACGAGGACGAGGACGACGAGGACGACGAGGACGACGAGGACGAGGACGACGAGGACGACGAGGACGACGAGGACGACGAGGACGACGAGGACGACGAGGACGACGAGGACGACGAGGACGACGAGGACGAGGACGAGGACGACGAGGACGACGAGGACGACGAGGACGAGGACGACGAGGACGACGAGGATGACGAGGACGAGGACGAGGACGACGAGGATGACGAGGACGAGGACGACGAGGACGACGAGGACGAGGACGACGAGGACGAGGCCGAGGACGACGAGGACGAGGACGACGAGGACGAGGACGACGAGGACGAGGACGACGAGGACGAGGACGACGAGGACGACGAGGACGAGGACGACGAGGACGAGGACGACGAGGACGAGGACGACGAGGACCAGGACGACGAGGACGCGGACGACGAGGACGACGAGGACGAGGACGACGAGGACGAGGACGATGAGGACGAGGACGACGAGGACGAGGACGACGAGGACGACGAGGACGAGGACGAGGACGACGAGGACGAGGACGAGGACGACGAGGACGACGAGGACGAGGACGGCGAGGACGAGGACGACGAGGACGAGGAGGACGAGGACGGGGACGACGAGGACGAGGACGACGAGGTCGAGGACGACGACGACGACGACGAGGACGTGGACGACGAGGACGAGGACGACGAGGACGAGGACGACGAGGACGACGAGGACGAGGACGACGAGGACGACGAGGACGACGAGGACGAGGACGACGAGGACGACGAGGACGACGAGGACGACGAGGACGACGAGGACGAGGACGAGGACGACGAGGACGACGAAGACGAGGACGACGAGGACGACGAGGACGAGGACGAGGACGACGAGGACGAGGACGACGAGGACGACGAGGACGAGGACGACGAGGACGACGAGGACGAGGACGAGGACGACGAGGACGACGAGGAGGAGGACGACGAGGATGACGAGGACGAGGACGACGAGGACGAGGACGACGAGGACGAGGACGACGAGGACGAGGACGAGGACGACGAGGACGAGGACGACGAGGACGACGAGGACGAGGACGACGAGGACGAGGACGACGAGGACGAGGACGACGAGGACCAGGACGACGAGGACGAGGACGACGAGGACGAGGACGACGAGGACGAGGACGACGAGGACGAGGACGACGAGGACGAGGACGACGACGACGACGAGGACGAGGACGACGAGGACGACGAGGACGAGGACGACGAGGACGAGGACGACGAGGACGAGGACGACGAGGACGAGGACGACGAGGACGAGGACGACGAGGACGAGGACGACGAGGACGAGGACGACGAGGACGAGGACGACGAGGACGAGGACGACGAGGACGAGGACGACGAGGACGAGGACGACGAGGACGAGGACGACGAGGACGAGGACGACGAGGACGAGGACGACGAGGACGAGGACGACGACGACGGGGACGGGGACGACGGGGACGTGGACGACGGGGACGGGGACGACGGGGACGACGGGGACGAGGACGACGAGGACGACGAGGACGACGAGGACGAGGACGACGAGGACGACGAGGACGACGAGGACGACGAGGACGACGAGGACGAGGACGACGAGGACGAGGACGACGAGGACGAGGACGACGAGGACGAGGACGACGAGGACGAGGACGACGAGGACGAGGACGACGAGGACGAGGACGACGAGGACGAGGACGACGAGGACGAGGACGACGAGGACGAGGACGAGGACGACGAGGACGAGGACGACGAGGACGACGAGGACGAGGACGACGAGGACGAGGAGGACGAGGACGGGGACGACGAGGACGAGGACGACGAGGTCGAGGACGACGACGACGACGACGAGGACGTGGACGACGAGGACGAGGACGACGAGGACGAGGACGACGAGGACGAGGACGACGAGGACGACGAGGACGAGGACGACGAGGACGACGAGGACGACGAGGACGAGGACGACGAGGACGACGAGGACGACGAGGACGAGGACGAGGACGACGAGGACGACGAAGACGAGGACGACGAGGACGACGAGGACGACGAGGAGGAGGACGACGAGGATGACGAGGACGAGGACGAGGACGACGAGGACGACGAGGAGGAGGACGACGAGGATGACGAGGACGAGGACGACGAGGACGAGGACGACGAGGACGAGGACGAGGACGACGAGGACGAGGACGACGAGGACGAGGACGACGAGGACGAGGACGACGAGGACGAGGACGACGAGGACGAGGACGACGAGGACGAGGACGACGAGGACGAGGACGACGAGGACGAGGACAATGAGGACGACGAGGACGAGGACGACGAGGACGAGGACGACGAGGACGAGGACGACGAGGACGAGGGCGACGAGGACGAGGACTACGAGGACGAGGACGACGAGGACGAGGACGACGAGGACGACGAGGACGAGGCCGACGAGGACGAGGACGAGGAGGACGAGGACGACGAGGACGAGGACGACGAGGACGACGAGGACGACGAGGACGAGGACGAGGACGACGAGGACGACGAGGACGAGGACGGCGAGGACGAGGACGACGAGGACGAGGAGGACGAGGACGGGGACGACGAGGACGACGAGGTCGAGGACGACGACGACGACGACGAGGACGTGGACGACGAGGACGAGGACGACGAGGACGAGGACGACGAGGACGAGGACGACGAGGACGACGAGGACGAGGACGACGAGGACGACGAGGACGACGAGGACGAGGACGACGAGGACGACGAGGACGACGAGGACGAGGACGAGGACGACGAGGACGACGAAGACGAGGACGACGAGGACGACGAGGACGAGGACGAGGACGACGAGGACGACGAGGACGAGGACGACGAGGATGACGAGGACGAGGACGACGAGGATGACGAGGACGAGGACGACGAGGACGACGAGGACGAGGACGACGAGGACGACGAGGACGAGGACGACGAGGACGAGGACGACGAGGACGACGAGGACGACGAGGACGACGAGGACGAGGACGACGAGGACGACGAGGACGACGAGGACGACGAGGACGACGAGGACGACGAGGACGACGAGGACGACGAGGACGACGAGGACGACGAGGACGAGGACGACGAGGACGACGAGGACGAGGACGACGAGGACGAGGACGACGAGGACGACGAGGACGAGGACGACGAGGACGACGAGGACGACGAGGACGAGGACGAGGACGACGAGGACGAGGACGAGGACGACGAGGACGAGGACGAGGACGACGAGGACGACGAGGACGAGGACGACGAGGATGACGAGGACGAGGACGACGAGGACGACGAGGACGAGGACGACGAGGACGAGGACGAGGACGACGAGGACGAGGACGACGAGGACGAGGACGACGAGGACGAGGACGACGAGGACGAGGACGACGAGGACGAGGACGACGAGGACGAGGACGACGAGGACGAGGACGACGAGGACGAGGACGACGAGGACGAGGACGACGAGGACGAGGACGTCGAGGACGAGGACGACGAGGACGAGGACGACGAGGACGAGGACGACGAGGACGAGGACGACGACGACGACGAGGACGAGGACGACGAGGACGAGGACGACGAGGACGAGGACGACGAGGACGAGGACGACGAGGACGAGGACGACGAGGACGAGGACGACGAGGACGACGAGGACGACGAGGACGAGGACGACGAGGACGACGAGGACGACGAGGACGACGAGGACGACGAGGACGAGGACGAGGACGACGAGGACGACGAAGACGAGGACGACGAGGACGACGAGGACGAGGACGAGGACGACGAGGACGAGGACGAGGACGACGAGGACGACGAGGACGAGGACGACGAGGACGACGAGGACGAGGACGAGGACGACGAGGACGACGAGGAGGAGGACGACGAGGATGACGAGGACGAGGACGACGAGGACGAGGACGACGAGGACGAGGACGAGGACGACGAGGACGAGGATGACGAGGACGAGGACGAGGACGACGAGGACGACGAGGAGGAGGACGACGAGGATGACGAGGACGAGGACGACGAGGACGAGGACGACGAGGACGAGGACGAGGACGACGAGGACGAGGACGACGAGGACGAGGACGACGAGGACGACGAGGACGAGGACGACGAGGACGAGGACGACGAGGACGAGGACGACGAGGACCAGGACGACGAGGACGAGGACGACGAGGACGAGGACGACGAGGACGAGGACGACGAGGACGAGGACGACGAGGACGAGGACGACGAGGACGAGGACGACGAGGACGAGGACGACGACGACGACGAGGACGAGGACGACGAGGACGACGAGGACGAGGACGACGAGGACGAGGACGACGAGGACGAGGACGACGAGGACGAGGACGACGAGGACGAGGACGACGAGGACGAGGACGACGAGGACGAGGACGACGAGGACGAGGACGACGAGGACGAGGACGACGAGGACGAGGACGACGACGACGGGGACGGGGACGACGGGGACGTGGACGACGGGGACGGGGACGACGGGGACGACGGGGACGAGGACGACGAGGACGACGAGGACGACGAGGACGAGGACGACGAGGACGACGAGGACGACGAGGACGAGGACGACGAGGACGAGGACGACGAGGACGAGGACGACGAGGACGAGGACGACGAGGACGAGGACGACGAGGACGAGGACGACGAGGACGAGGACGACGAGGACGAGGACGACGAGGACGAGGACGACGAGGACGACGAGGACGAGGACGACGAGGACGAGGACGACGAGGACGAGGACGACGAGGACGAGGGCGACGAGGACGAGGACGACGAGGACGAGGACGACGAGGACGAGGACGACGAGGACGACGAGGACGAGGCCGACGAGGACGAGGACGAGGAGGACGAGGACGACGAGGACGAGGACGACGAGGACGACGAGGACGAGGACGAGGACGACGAGGACGACGAGGACGAGGACGGCGAGGACGAGGACGACGAGGACGAGGAGGACGAGGACGGGGACGACGAGGACGACGAGGTCGAGGACGACGACGACGACGACGAGGACGTGGACGACGAGGACGAGGACGACGAGGACGAGGACGACGAGGACGAGGACGACGAGGACGACGAGGACGAGGACGACGAGGACGACGAGGACGACGAGGACGAGGACGACGAGGACGACGAGGACGACGAGGACGAGGACGAGGACGACGAGGACGTCGAAGACGAGGACGACGAGGACGACGAGGACGAGGACGAGGACGACGAGGACGACGAGGACGAGGACGACGAGGATGACGAGGACGAGGACGACGAGGATGACGAGGACGAGGACGACGAGGACGACGAGGACGAGGACGACGAGGACGACGAGGACGAGGACGACGAGGACGAGGACGACGAGGACGACGAGGACGACGAGGACGACGAGGACGAGGACGACGAGGACGACGAGGACGACGAGGACGACGAGGACGACGAGGACGACGAGGACGACGAGGACGACGAGGACGAGGACGACGAGGACGACGAGGACGAGGACGACGAGGACGACGAGGACGAGGACGACGAGGACGACGAGGACGAGGACGACGAGGACGACGAGGACGAGGACGAGGACGACGAGGACGAGGACGAGGACGACGAGGACGAGGACGAGGACGACGAGGACGACGAGGACGAGGACGACGAGGATGACGAGGACGAGGACGACGAGGACGACGAGGACGAGGACGACGAGGACGAGGACGAGGACGACGAGGACGAGGACGACGAGGACGAGGACGACGAGGACGAGGACGACGAGGACGACGACGAAGACGAGGACGAGGACGACGAGGACGAGGACGACGAGGACGAGGACGACGAGGACGAGGACGACGAGGACGAGGACGACGAGGACGACGAGGACGACGAGGTCGAGGACGACGAGGACGACGAGGACGACGAGGACGAGGACGAGGACGACGAGGACGACGAAGACGAGGACGACGAGGACGACGAGGACGAGGACGAGGACGACGAGGACGAGGACGAGGACGACGAGGACGAGGACGAGGACGACGAGGACGACGAGGACGAGGACGACGAGGACGACGAGGACGAGGACGAGGACGACGAGGACGACGAGGAGGACGACGAGGACGACGAGGAGGAGGACGACGAGGATGACGAGGACGAGGACGACGAGGACGAGGACGACGAGGACGAGGACGAGGACGACGAGGACGAGGACGACGAGGACGACGAGGACGAGGACGACGAGGACGAGGACGACGAGGACGAGGACGACGAGGACCAGGACGACGAGGACGAGGACGACGAGGACGAGGACGACGAGGACGAGGACGACGAGGACGAGGACGACGAGGACGAGGACGGCGAGGACGAGGACGACGAGGACGAGGAGGACGAGGACGGGGACGACGAGGACGAGGACGACGAGGACGACGAGGACGACGAGGACGAGGACGACGAGGACGAGGACGACGAGGACGAGGACGACGAGGACGAGGACGACGAGGACGAGGACGACGAGGACGAGGACGACGAGGACGAGGACGACGAGGACGAGGACGACGAGGACGAGGACGACGAGGACGAGGACGACGAGGACGAGGACGACGAGGACGAGGACGACGAGGACGAGGACGACGAGGACGAGGACGAGGACGACGAGGACGAGGACGACGAGGACGACGAGGACGAGGACGACGAGGACGAGGACGACGAGGACGAGGACGACGAGGACCAGGACGACGAGGACGCGGACGACGAGGACGACGAGGACGAGGACGACGAGGACGAGGACGATGAGGACGAGGACGACGAGGACGAGGACGACGAGGACGACGAGGACGAGGACGAGGACGACGAGGACGACGAGGACGAGGACGGCGAGGACGAGGACGACGAGGACGAGGAGGACGAGGACGGGGACGACGAGGACGAGGACGACGAGGTCGAGGACGACGACGACGACGACGAGGACGTGGACGACGAGGACGAGGACGACGAGGACGAGGACGACGAGGACGACGAGGACGAGGACGACGAGGACGACGAGGACGACGAGGACGAGGACGACGAGGACGACGAGGACGACGAGGACGAGGACGAGGACGACGAGGACGACGAAGACGAGGACGACGAGGACGACGAGGACGAGGACGAGGACGACGAGGACGAGGACGAGGACGACGAGGACGACGAGGACGAGGACGACGAGGACGACGAGGACGAGGACGACGAGGACGACGAGGACGAGGACGAGGACGACGAGGACGACGAGGAGGAGGACGACGAGGATGACGAGGACGAGGACGAGGACGACGAGGACGACGAGGAGGAGGACGACGAGGATGACGAGGACGAGGACGACGAGGACGAGGACGACGAGGACGAGGACGACGAGGACGAGGACGACGAGGACGAGGACGACGAGGACGAGGACGACGAGGACGAGGACGACGAGGACGAGGACGACGAGGACGAGGACGACGAGGACGAGGACGACGAGGACGAGGACGACGAGGACGAGGACGACGACGACGAGGACGACGAGGACGAGGACGGCGAGGACGAGGACGACGAGGACGAGGAGGACGAGGACGGGGACGACGAGGACGAGGACGACGAGGACGAGGAGAACGAGGACGGCGACGACGAGGACGAGGACGACGAGGTCGAGGACGACGAGGACGAGGACGACGAGGACGAGGACGACGAGGGCGAGGACGACGAGGACGACGAGGACGAGGACGAGGACGACGACGACGACGACGAGGACGTGGACGACGAGGACGAGGACGACGAGGACGAGGACGACGAGGACGACGAGGACGAGGACGACGAGGACGACGAGGACGACGAGGACGAGGACGACGAGGACGACGAGGACGACGAGGACGACGAGGACGACGAGGACGACGAGGACGAGGACGAGGACGACGAGGACGACGAGGACGACGAGGACGAGGACGACGAGGACGACGAGGACGAGGACGAGGACGACGAGGACGAGGACGAGGACGACGAGGATGACGAGGACGAGGACGAGGACGACGAGGACGACGAGGACGAGGACGACGAGGACGACGAGGACGAGGACGACGAGGACGAGGACGACGAGGACGAGGAGGACGAGGACGAGGACGACGAGGACGAGGACGACGAGGACGAGGACGACGAGGACGAGGACGACGAGGACCAGGACGACGAGGACGCGGACGACGAGGACGACGAGGACGAGGACGACGAGGACGAGGACGATGAGGACGAGGACGACGAGGACGAGGACGACGAGGACGACGAGGACGAGGACGAGGACGACGAGGACGACGAGGACGAGGACGGCGAGGACGAGGACGACGAGGACGAGGAGGACGAGGACGGGGACGACGAGGACGAGGACGACGAGGTCGAGGACGACGACGACGACGACGAGGACGTGGACGACGAGGACGAGGACGACGAGGACGAGGACGACGAGGACGACGAGGACGAGGACGACGAGGACGACGAGGACGACGAGGACGAGGACGACGAGGACGACGAAGACGAGGACGACGAGGACGACGAGGACGAGGACGAGGACGACGAGGACGAGGACGAGGACGACGAGGACGACGAGGACGAGGACGACGAGGACGACGAGGACGAGGACGACGAGGACGACGAGGACGAGGACGAGGACGACGAGGACGACGAGGAGGAGGACGACGAGGATGACGAGGACGAGGACGAGGACGACGAGGACGACGAGGAGGAGGACGACGAGGATGACGAGGACGAGGACGACGAGGACGAGGACGACGAGGACGAGGACGACGAGGACGAGGACGACGAGGACGAGGACGACGAGGACGAGGACGACGAGGACGAGGACGACGAGGACGAGAACGACGAGGACGAGGACGACGAGGACGAGGACGACGAGGACGAGGACGACGAGGACGAGGACGACGACGACGAGGACGAGGACGACGAGGACGAGGACGACGAGGACCAGGACGACGAGGACGCGGACGACGAGGACGACGAGGACGAGGACGACGAGGACGAGGACGAGGACGACGAGGACGACGAGGACGAGGACGAGGACGACGAGGACGACGAGGACGAGGACGGCGAGGACGAGGACGACGAGGACGAGGAGGACGAGGACGGGGACGACGAGGACGAGGACGACGAGGTCGAGGACGACGACGACGACGACGAGGACGTGGACGACGAGGACGAGGACGACGAGGACGAGGACGACGAGGACGACGAGGACGAGGACGACGAGGACGACGAGGACGACGAGGACGACGAGGACGAGGACGACGAGGACGACGAGGACGACGAGGACGACGAGGACGACGAGGACGAGGACGAGGACGACGAGGACGACGAAGACGAGGACGACGAGGACGACGAGGACGAGGACGAGGACGACGAGGACGAGGACGAGGACGACGAGGACGACGAGGACGAGGACGACGAGGACGACGAGGACGAGGACGACGAGGACGACGAGGACGAGGACGAGGACGACGAGGACGACGAGGAGGAGGACGACGAGGATGACGAGGACGAGGACGACGAGGACGAGGACGACGAGGACGAGGACGAGGACGACGAGGACGAGGACGACGAGGACGACGAGGACGAGGACGACGAGGACGAGGACGACGAGGACCAGGACGACGAGGACGAGGACGACGAGGACGAGGACGACGAGGACGAGGACGACGAGGACGAGGACGACGAGGACGAGGACGACGAGGACGAGGACGACGACGACGACGAGGACGAGGACGACGAGGACGACGAGGACGAGGACGACGAGGACGAGGACGACGAGGACGAGGACGACGAGGACGAGGACGACGAGGACGAGGACGACGAGGACGAGGACGACGAGGACGAGGACGACGAGGACGAGGACGACGAGGACGAGGACGACGAGGACGAGGACGACGACGACGGGGACGGGGACGACGGGGACGTGGACGACGGGGACGGGGACGACGGGGACGACGGGGACGAGGACGACGAGGACGACGAGGACGACGAGGACGAGGACGACGAGGACGACGAGGACGACGAGGACGACGAGGACGACGAGGACGACGAGGACGAGGACGACGAGGACGAGGACGACGAGGACGAGGACGACGAGGACGAGGACGACGAGGACGAGGACGACGAGGACGAGGACGACGAGGACGAGGACGACGAGGACGAGGACGACGAGGACGAGGACGACGAGGACGAGGACGAGGACGACGAGGACGAGGACGACGAGGACGACGAGGACGAGGACGACGAGGACGAGGACGACGAGGACGAGGACGACGAGGACCAGGACGACGAGGACGCGGACGACGAGGACGACGAGGACGAGGACGACGAGGACGAGGACGATGAGGACGAGGACGACGAGGACGAGGACGACGAGGACGACGAGGACGAGGACGAGGACGACGAGGACGACGAGGACGAGGACGGCGAGGACGAGGACGACGAGGACGAGGACGGCGAGGACGAGGACGACGAGGACGAGGACGGCGAGGACGAGGACGACGAGGACGAGGAGGACGAGGACGGGGACGACGAGGACGAGGACGACGAGGTCGAGGACGACGACGACGACGACGAGGACGTGGACGACGAGGACGAGGACGACGAGGACGAGGACGACGAGGACGACGAGGACGAGGACGACGAGGACGACGAGGACGACGAGGACGAGGACGACGAGGACGACGAGGACGACGAGGACGAGGACGAGGACGACGAGGACGACGAAGACGAGGACGACGAGGACGAGGACGAGGACGACGAGGACGAGGACGAGGACGACGAGGACGACGAGGACGAGGACGACGAGGACGACGAGGACGAGGACGACGAGGACGACGAGGACGAGGACGAGGACGACGAGGACGACGAGGAGGAGGACGACGAGGATGACGAGGACGAGGACGAGGACGACGAGGACGACGAGGAGGAGGACGACGAGGATGACGAGGACGAGGACGACGAGGACGAGGACGACGAGGACGAGGACGAGGACGACGAGGACGAGGACGACGAGGACGACGAGGACGAGGACGACGAGGACGAGGACGACGAGGACGAGGACGACGAGGACCAGGACGACGAGGACGAGGACGACGAGGACGAGGACGACGAGGACGAGGACGACGAGGACGAGGACGACGAGGACGAGGACGACGAGGACGAGGACGACGAGGACGAGGACGACGACGACGACGAGGACGAGGACGACGAGGACGACGAGGACGAGGACGACGAGGACGAGGACGACGAGGACGAGGACGACGAGGACGAGGACGACGAGGACGAGGACGACGAGGACGAGGACGACGAGGACGAGGACGACGAGGACGAGGACGACGAGGACGAGGACGACGACGACGGGGACGGGGACGACGGGGACGTGGACGACGGGGACGGGGACGACGGGGACGACGGGGACGAGGACGACGAGGACGACGAGGACGACGAGGACGAGGACGACGAGGACGACGAGGACGACGAGGACGAGGACGACGAGGGCGAGGACGACGAGGACGAGGACGACGAGGACGAGGACGACGAGGACGAGGACGACGAGGACGAGGACGACGAGGACGAGGACGACGAGGACGAGGACGACGAGGACGAGGACGACGAGGACGAGGACGACGAGGACGAGGACGACGAGGACGACGAGGACGAGGACGACGAGGACGAGGACGACGAGGACGAGGGCGACGAGGACGAGGACGACGAGGACGAGGACGACGAGGACGAGGACGACGTGGACGACGAGGAAGAGGACGACGAGGACGAGGACGAGGAGGACGAGGACGACGAGGACGAGGACGACGAGGACGACGAGGACGAGGACGAGGACGACGAGGACGACGAGGACGAGGACGGCGAGGACGAGGACGACGAGGACGAGGAGGACGAGGACGGGGACGACGAGGACGACGAGGTCGAGGACGACGACGACGACGACGAGGACGTGGACGACGAGGACGAGGACGACGAGGACGAGGTCGACGAGGACGAGGACGACGAGGACGAAGAGGACGAGGACGACGAGGACGACGAGGACGACGAGGACGAGGACGACGAGGACGACGAGGACGACGAGGACGAGGACGAGGACGACGAGGACGACGAAGAAGAGGACGACGAGGACGACGAGGACGAGGACGAGGACGACGAGGACGACGAGGACGAGGACGACGAGGATGACGAGGACGAGGACGACGAGGATGACGAGGACGAGGACGACGAGGACGACGAGGACGAGGACGACGAGGACGACGAGGACGAGGACGACGAGGACGAGGACGACGAGGACGACGAGGACGACGAGGACGACGAGGACGAGGACGACGAGGACGACGAGGACGACGAGGACGACGAGGACGACGAGGACGACGAGGACGACGAGGACGACGAGGACGACGAGGACGAGGACGACGAGGACGACGAGGACGAGGACGACGAGGACGACGAGGACGAGGACGACGAGGACGACGAGGACGAGGACGACGAGGACGACGAGGACGAGGACGAGGACGGCGAGGACGAGGACGAGGACGACGAGGACGAGGACGAGGACGACGAGGACGACGAGGACGAGGACGACGAGGATGACGAGGACGAGGACGACGAGGACGACGAGGACGAGGACGACGAGGACGACGAGGACGAGGACGACGAGGACGAGGACGAGGACGACGAGGACGAGGACGACGAGGACGAGGACGACGAGGACGAGGACGACGAGGACGAGGACGACGAGGACGAGGACGACGAGGACGAGGACGACGAGGACGAGGACGACGAGGACGAGGACGACGAGGACGAGGACGACGAGGACGAGGACGACGAGGACGAGGACGACGAGGACGAGGACGACGAGGACGAGGACGTCGAGGACGAGGACGACGAGGACGAGGACGACGAGGACGAGGACGACGAGGACGAGGACGACGACGACGACGAGGACGAGGACGACGAGGACGAGGACGACGAGGACGAGGACGACGAGGACGAGGACGACGAGGACGAGGACGACGAGGACGACGAGGACGACGAGGACGAGGACGACGAGGACGACGAGGACGAGGACGACGAGGACGACGAGGACGACGAGGACGACGAGGACGACGAGGACGAGGACGAGGACGACGAGGACTACGAAGACGAGGACGACGAGGACGACGAGGACGAGGACGAGGACGACGAGGACGAGGACGAGGACGACGAGGACGACGAGGACGAGGACGACGAGGACGACGAGGACGAGGACGAGGACGACGAGGACGACGAGGAGGAGGACGACGAGGATGACGAGGACGAGGACGACGAGGACGAGGACGACGAGGACGAGGACGAGGACGACGAGGACGAGGACGACGAGGACGACGAGGACGAGGACGACGAGGACGAGGACGACGAGGACGAGGACGACGAGGACCAGGACGACGAGGACGAGGACGACGAGGACGAGGACGACGAGGACGAGGACGACGAGGACGAGGACGACGAGGACGAGGACGGCGAGGACGAGGACGACGAGGACGAGGAGGACGAGGACGGGGACGACGAGGACGAGGACGACGAGGACGACGAGGACGACGAGGACGACGAGGACGAGGACGACGAGGACGAGGACGACGAGGACGAGGACGACGAGGACGAGGACGACGAGGACGAGGACGACGAGGACGAGGACGACGAGGACGAGGACGACGAGGACGAGGACGACGAGGACGAGGACGAGGACGACGAGGACGAGGACGACGAGGACGACGAGGACGAGGACGACGAGGACGAGGACGACGAGGACGAGGACGACGAGGACCAGGACGACGAGGACGCGGACGACGAGGACGACGAGGACGAGGACGACGAGGACGAGGACGATGAGGACGAGGACGACGAGGACGAGGACGACGAGGACGACGAGGACGAGGACAAGGACGACGAGGACGACGAGGATGAGGACGGCGAGGACGAGGACGACGAGGACGAGGAGAACGAGGACGGGGACGACGAGGACGAGGACGACGAGGTCGAGGACGACGACGACGACGACGAGGACGTGGACGACGAGGACGAGGACGACGAGGACGAGGACGACGAGGACGACGAGGACGAGGACGACGAGGACGACGAGGACGACGAGGACGACGAGGACGAGGACGACGAGGACGACGAAGACGAGGACGACGAGGACGACGAGGACGAGGACGAGGACGACGAGGACGAGGACGAGGACGACGAGGACGACGAGGACGAGGACGACGCGGACGACGAGGACGAGGACGACGAGGACGACGAGGACGAGGACGAGGACGACGAGGACGACGAGGAGGAGGACGACGAGGATGACGAGGACGAGGACGAGGACGACGAGGACGACGAGGAGGAGGACGACGAGGACGACGAGGAGGAGGACGACGAGGATGACGAGGACGAGTACGACGAGGACGAGGACGACGAGGACGAGGACGAGGACGACGAGGACGAGGACGACGAGGACGAGGACGACGAGGACGAGGACGACGAGGACGAGGACGACGAGGACGAGGACGACGAGGACGAGGACGACGAGGACGAGGAGGACGACGAGGACGAGGACGACGAGGACGACGAGGACGAGGACGACGAGGACGAGGACGACGAGGACGAGGACGACGAGGACGAGGGCGACGAGGACGAGGACGACGAGGACGAGGACGACGAGGACGAGGACGAGGACGACGAGGACGAGGCCGACGAGGACGAGGACGAGGAGGACGAGGACGACGAGGACGAGGACGACGAGGACGACGAGGACGAGGACGAGGACGACGAGGACGACGAGGACGAGGACGGCGAGGACGAGGACGACGAGGACGAGGAGGACGAGGACGGGGACGACGAGGACGACGAGGTCGAGGACGACGACGACGACGACGAGGACGTGGACGACGAGGACGAGGACGACGAGGACGAGGACGACGAGGACGAGGACGACGAGGACGACGAGGACGAGGACGACGAGGACGACGAGGACGACGAGGACGAGGACGACGAGGACGACGAGGACGACGAGGACGAGGACGAGGACGACGAGGACGACGAAGACGAGGACGACGAGGACGACGAGGACGAGGACGAGGACGACGAGGACGACGAGGACGAGGACGACGAGGATGACGAGGACGAGGACGACGAGGATGACGAGGACGAGGACGACGAGGACGACGAGGACGAGGACGACGAGGACGACGAGGACGAGGACGACGAGGATGAGGACGACGAGGACGACGAGGACGACGAGGACGACGAGGACGAGGACGACGAGGACGACGAGGACGACGAGGACGACGAGGACGACGAGGACGACGAGGACGACGAGGACGACGAGGACGACGAGGACGACGAGGACGACGAGGACGAGGACGACGAGGACGACGAGGACGAGGACGACGAGGACGACGAGGACGAGGACGACGAGGACGACGAGGACGAGGACGACGAGGACGACGAGGACGAGGACGAGGACGACGAGGACGAGGACGAGGACGACGAGGACGAGGACGAGGACGACGAGGACGACGAGGACGAGGACGACGAGGATGACGAGGACGAGGACGACGAGGACGACGAGGACGAGGACGACGAGGACGAGGACGAGGACGACGAGGACGAGGACGACGAGGACGAGGACGACGAGGACGAGGACGACGAGGACGAGGACGACGAGGACGAGGACGACGAGGACGAGGACGACGAGGACGAGGACGACGAGGACGAGGACGACGAGGACGAGGACGTCGAGGACGAGGACGACGAGGACGAGGACGACGAGGACGAGGACGACGAGGACGAGGACGACGACGACGACGAGGACGAGGACGACGAGGACGAGGACGACGAGGACGAGGACGACGAGGACGAGGACGACGAGGACGAGGACGACGAGGACGACGAGGACGACGAGGACGAGGACGACGAGGACGACGAGGACGACGAGGACGACGAGGACGACGAGGACGAGGACGAGGACGACGAGGACGACGAAGACGAGGACGACGAGGACGACGAGGACGAGGACGAGGACGACGAGGACGAGGACGAGGACGACGAGGACGACGAGGACGAGGACGACGTGGACGACGAGGACGAGGACGAGGACGACGAGGACGACGAGGAGGAGGACGACGAGGATGACGAGGACGAGGACGACGAGGACGAGGACGACGAGGACGAGGACGAGGACGACGAGGACGACGAGGACGAGGACGACGAGGACGAGGACGACGAGGACGAGGACGACGAGGACCAGGACGACGAGGACGAGGACGACGAGGACGAGGACGACGAGGACGAGGACGGCGAGGACGAGGACGACGAGGACGAGGAGGACGAGGACGGGGACGACGAGGACGAGGACGACGAGGACGACGAGGACGACGAGGACGACGAGGACGACGAGGACGAGGACGACGAGGACGAGGACGACGAGGACGAGGACGACGAGGACGAGGACGACGAGGACGAGGACGACGAGGACGAGGACGACGAGGACGAGGACGACGAGGACGAGGACGACGAGGACGAGGACGAGGACGACGAGGACGAGGACGACGAGGACGACGAGGACGAGGACGACGAGGACGAGGACGACGAGGACGAGGACGACGAGGACGAGGACGACGAGGGCGAGGACGACGAGGACGACGAGGACGAGGACGAGGACGACGACGACGACGACGAGGACGTGGACGACGAGGACGAGGACGACGAGGACGAGGACGACGAGGACGACGAGGACGAGGACGACGAGGACGACGAGGACGACGAGGACGAGGACGACGAGGACGAGGACGACGAGGTCGAGGACGACGACGACGACGACGAGGACGTGGACGACGAGGACGAGGACGACGAGGACGAGGACGACGAGGACGACGAGGACGACGAGGACGACGAGGACGAGGACGACGAGGACGACGAGGACGACGAGGACGAGGACGAGGACGACGAGGACGACGAAGACGAGGACGACGAGGACGACGAGGACGAGGACGAGGACGACGAGGACGAGGACGAGGACGACGAGGACGACGAGGACGAGGACGACGAGGACGACGAGGACGAGGACGACGAGGACGACGAGGACGAGGACGAGGACGACGAGGACGACGAGGAGGAGGACGACGAGGATGACGAGGACGAGGACGAGGACGACGAGGACGACGAGGAGGAGGACGACGAGGATGACGAGGACGAGGACGACGAGGACGAGGACGACGAGGACGAGGACGACGAGGACGAGGACGACGAGGACGAGGACGACGAGGACGAGGACGACGAGGACGAGGACGACGAGGACGAGGACGACGAGGACGAGGACGACGACGACGAGGACGACGAGGACGAGGACGGCGAGGACGAGGACGACGAGGACGAGGAGGACGAGGACGGGGACGACGAGGACGAGGACGACGAGGACGAGGAGAACGAGGACGGGGACGACAAGGACGAGGACGACGAGGTCGAGGACGACGAGGACGAGGACGACGAGGACGAGGACGACGAGGGCGAGGACGACGAGGACGACGAGGACGAGGACGAGGACGACGACGACGACGACGAGGACGTGGACGACGAGGACGAGGACGACGAGGACGAGGACGACGAGGACGACGAGGACGAGGACGACGAGGACGACGAGGACGACGAGGACGAGGACGACGAGGACGACGAGGACGACGAGGACGACGAGGACGACGAGGACGACGAGGACGACGAGGACGACGAGGACGACGAGGACGACGAGGACGACGAGGACGACGAGGACGACGAGGACGAGGACGAGGACGACGAGGACGACGAGGACGACGAGGACGAGGACGACGAGGACGACGAGGACGAGGACGAGGACGACGAGGACGAGGACGAGGACGACGAGGATGACGAGGACGAGGACGAGGACGACGAGGATGACGAGGACGAGGACGACGAGGACGACGAGGACGAGGACGACGAGGACGAGGCCGAGGACGACGAGGACGAGGACGACGAGGACGAGGCCGAGGACGACGAGGACGAGGACGACGAGGACGAGGACGACGAGGACGAGGACGACGAGGACGAGGACGACGAGGACGACGAGGACGAGGACGACGAGGACGAGGACGACGAGGACGAGGACGACGAGGACCAGGACGACGAGGACGCGGACGACGAGGACGACGAGGACGAGGACGACGAGGACGAGGACGATGAGGACGAGGACGACGAGGACGAGGACGACGAGGACGACGAGGACGAGGACGAGGACGACGAGGACGACGAGGACGAGGACGGCGAGGACGAGGACGACGAGGACGAGGAGGACGAGGACGGGGACGACGAGGACGAGGACGACGAGGTCGAGGACGACGACGACGACGACGAGGACGTGGACGACGAGGACGAGGACGACGAGGACGAGGACGACGAGGACGACGAGGACGAGGACGACGAGGACGACGAGGACGACGAGGACGAGGACGACGAGGACGACGAGGACGACGAGGACGACGAGGACGACGAGGACGAGGACGAGGACGACGAGGACGACGAAGACGAGGACGACGAGGACGACGAGGACGAGGACGAGGACGACGAGGACGAGGACGAGGACGACGAGGACGACGAGGACGAGGACGACGAGGACGACGAGGACGAGGACGACGAGGACGACGAGGACGAGGACGAGGACGACGAGGACGACGAGGAGGAGGACGACGAGGATGACGAGGACGAGGACGACGAGGACGAGGACGACGAGGACGAGGACGAGGACGACGAGGACGAGGACGACGAGGACGACGAGGACGAGGACGACGAGGACGAGGACGACGAGGACGAGGACGACGAGGACCAGGACGACGAGGACGAGGACGACGAGGACGAGGACGACGAGGACGAGGACGACGAGGACGAGGACGACGACGACGACGAGGACGAGAACGACGAGGACGACGAGGACGAGGACGACGAGGACGAGGACGACGAGGACGAGGACGACGAGGACGAGGACGACGAGGACGAGGACGACGAGGACGAGGACGACGAGGACGAGGACGACGAGGACGAGGACGACGAGGACGAGGACGACGAGGACGAGGACGACGAGGACGAGGACGACGAGGACGAGGACGACGAGGACGAGGACGACGACGACGGGGACGGGGACGACGGGGACGTGGACGACGGGGACGGGGACGACGGGGACGACGGGGACGAGGACGACGAGGACGACGAGGACGACGAGGACGAGGACGACGAGGACGACGAGGACGACGAGGACGACGAGGACGACGAGGACGAGGACGACGAGGACGAGGACGACGAGGACGACGAGGACGAGGACGAGGACGACGAGGACGACGAGGACGAGGACGGCGAGGACGAGGACGACGAGGACGAGGAGGACGAGGACGGGGACGACGAGGACGAGGACGAGGACGACGAGGACGAGGACGACGAGGACGACGAGGACGAGGACGACGAGGACGAGGACGACGAGGACGAGGACGACGAGGACCAGGACGACGAGGACGCGGACGACGAGGACGACGAGGACGAGGACGACGAGGACGAGGACGATGAGGACGAGGACGACGAGGACGAGGACGACGAGGACGACGAGGACGAGGACGAGGACGACGAGGACGACGAGGACGAGGACGGCGAGGACGAGGACGACGAGGACGAGGACGGCGAGGACGAGGACGACGAGGACGAGGACGGCGAGGACGAGGACGACGAGGACGAGGAGGACGAGGACGGGGACGACGAGGACGAGGACGACGAGGTCGAGGACGACGAGGACGACGAGGACGAGGACGAGGACGACGAGGACGACGAGGAGGAGGACGACGAGGATGACGAGGACGAGGACGAGGACGACGAGGACGACGAGGAGGAGGACGACGAGGATGACGAGGACGAGGACGACGAGGACGAGGACGACGAGGACGAGGACGAGGACGACGAGGACGAGGACGACGAGGACGACGAGGACGAGGACGACGAGGACGAGGACGACGAGGACGAGGACGACGAGGACCAGGACGACGAGGACCAGGACGACGAGGACGAGGACGACGAGGACGAGGACGACGAGGACGAGGACGACGAGGACGAGGACGACGAGGACGAGGACGACGAGGACGAGGACGACGACGACGACGAGGACGAGGACGACGAGGACGACGAGGACGAGGACGACGAGGACGAGGACGACGAGGACGAGGACGACGAGGACGAGGACGACGAGGACGAGGACGACGAGGACGAGGACGACGAGGACGAGGACGACGAGGACGAGGACGACGACGACGGGGACGGGGACGACGGGGACGTGGACGACGGGGACGGGGACGACGGGGACGACGGGGACGAGGACGACGAGGACGACGAGGACGACGAGGACGAGGACGACGAGGACGACGAGGACGAGGACGACGAGGACGAGGACGACGAGGACGAGGACGACGAGGACGAGGACGACGAGGACGAGGACGACGAGGACGACGAGGACGAGGACGACGAGGACGAGGACGACGAGGACGAGGACGACGAGGACGAGGGCGACGAGGACGAGGACGACGAGGACGAGGACGACGAGGACGAGGACGACGAGGACGAGGACGACGAGGACGACGAGGACGAGGACGACGAGGACGAGGACGAGGAGGACGAGGACGACGAGGACGAGGACGACGAGGACGACGAGGACGAGGACGAGGACGACGAGGACGACGAGGACGAGGACGGCGAGGACGAGGACGACGAGGACGAGGAGGACGAGGACGGGGACGACGAGGACGACGAGGCCGAGGACGACGACGACGACGACGAGGACGTGGACGACGAGGACGAGGACGACGAGGACGAGGACGACGACGACGACGACGAGGACGTGGACGACGAGGACGAGGACGACGAGGACGAGGTCGACGAGGACGAGGACGACGAGGACGACGAGGACGACGAGGACGAGGACGAGGACGACGAGGACGACGAAGACGAGGACGACGAGGACGACGAGGACGAGGACGAGGACGACGAGGACGACGAGGACGAGGACGACGAGGATGACGAGGACGAGGACGACGAGGATGACGAGGACGAGGACGACGAGGACGACGAGGACAAGGACGACGAGGACGACGAGGACGAGGACGACGAGGACGAGGACGACGAGGACGACGAGGACGACGAGGACGACGAGGACGAGGACGACGAGGACGACGAGGACGACGAGGACGACGAGGACGACGAGGACGACGAGGACGACGAGGACGACGAGGACGACGAGGACGAGGACGACGAGGACGACGAGGACGAGGACGACGAGGACGACGATGACGAGGACGACGAGGACGACGAGGACGAGGACGACGAGGACGACGAGGACGAGGACGAGGACGACGAGGACGAGGACGAGGACGACGAGGACGAGGACGAGGACGACGAGGACGACGAGGACGAGGACGACGAGGATGACGAGGACGAGGACGACGAGGACGACGAGGACGAGGACGACGAGGACGAGGACGAGGACGACGAGGACGAGGACGACGAGGACGAGGACGACGAGGACGAGGACGACGAGGACGAGGACGACGAGGACGAGGACGACGAGGACGAGGACGACGAGGACGAGGACGACGAGGACGAGGACGACGAGGGCGAGGACGACGAGGACGACGAGGACGAGGACGAGGACGACGACGACGACGACGAGGACGTGGACGACGAGGACGAGGACGACGAGGACGAGGACGACGAGGACGACGAGGACGAGGACGACGAGGACGACGAGGACGAGGACGACGAGGACGAGGACGACGAGGACGAGGACGACGAGGACGAGGACGAGGACGACGAGGAAGACGAGGACGGGGACGACGAGGACGAGGACGACGAGGACGAGGAGAACGAGGACGGGGACGACGAGGACGAGGACGACGAGGTCGAGGACGACGAGGACGAGGACGACGAGGACGAGGACGACGAGGGCGAGGACGACGAGGACGACGAGGACGAGGACGAGGACGACGACGACGACGACGAGGACGTGGACGACGAGGACGAGGACGACGAGGACGAGGACGACGAGGACGACGAGGACGACGAGGACGAGGACGACGAGGACGACGAGGACGGCGAGGACGACGAGGACGACGAGGACGACGAGGACGACGAGGACGACGAGGACGAGGACGAGGACGACGAGGACGACGAGGACGACGAGGACGAGGACGACGAGGACGACGAGGACGAGGACGAGGACGACGAGGACGAGGACGAGGACGACGAGGATGACGAGGACGAGGACGAGGACGACGAGGATGACGAGGACGAGGACGACGAGGACGACGAGGACGAGGACGACGAGGACGACGAGGACGAGGACGACGAGGACGAGGACGACGAGGACGAGGACGACGAGGACGACGAGGACGAGGACGACGAGGACGAGGACGACGAGGACGAGGACGACGAGGACCAGGACGACGAGGACGCGGACGACGAGGACGACGAGGACGAGGACGACGAGGACGAGGACGATGAGGACGAGGACGACGAGGACGAGGACGACGAGGACGACGAGGACGAGGACGAGGACGACGAGGACGACGAGGACGACGAGGACGAGGACGACGAGGACGACGAGGACGACGAGGACGAGGACGAGGACGAGGACGACGAGGACGACGAAGACGAGGACGACGAGGACGACGAGGACGAGGACGAGGACGACGAGGACGAGGACGAGGACGACGAGGACGACGAGGACGAGGACGACGAGGACGACGAGGACGAGGACGACGAGGACGACGAGGACGAGGACGAGGACGACGAGGACGACGAGGAGGAGGACGACGAGGATGACGAGGACGAGGACGAGGACGACGAGGACGACGAGGAGGAGGACGACGAGGATGACGAGGACGAGGACGACGAGGACGAGGACGACGAGGACGAGGACGACGAGGACGAGGACGACGAGGACGAGGACGACGAGGACGAGGACGACGAGGACGAGGACGACGAGGACGAGGACGACGAGGACGAGGACGACGAGGACGAGGACGACGAGGACGAGGACGACGACGACGAGGACGACGAGGACGAGGACGGCGAGGACGAGGACGACGAGGACGAGGAGGACGAGGACGGGGACGACGAGGACGAGGACGACGAGGACGAGGAGAACGAGGACGGGGACGACAAGGACGAGGACGACGAGGTCGAGGACGACGAGGACGAGGACGACGAGGACGAGGACGACGAGGGCGAGGACGACGAGGACGACGAGGACGAGGACGAGGACGACGACGACGACGACGAGGACGTGGACGACGAGGACGAGGACGACGAGGACGACGAGGACGAGGACGAGGACGACGAGGACGAGGACGAGGACGACGAGGATGACGAGGACGAGGACGAGGACGACGAGGATGACGAGGACGAGGACGACGAGGACGACGAGGACGAGGACGACGAGGACGAGGCCGAGGACGACGAGGACGAGGACGACGAGGACGAGGCCGAGGACGACGAGGACGAGGACGACGAGGACGAGGACGACGAGGACGAGGACGACGAGGACGAGGACGACGAGGACGACGAGGACGAGGACGACGAGGACGAGGACGACGAGGACGAGGACGACGAGGACCAGGACGACGAGGACGCGGACGACGAGGACGACGAGGACGAGGACGACGAGGACGAGGACGATGAGGACGAGGACGACGAGGACGAGGACGACGAGGACGACGAGGACGAGGACGAGGACGACGAGGACGACGAGGACGACGAGGACGAGGACGACGAGGACGACGAGGACGACGAGGACGAGGACGAGGACGACGAGGACGACGAAGACGAGGACGACGAGGACGACGAGGACGAGGACGAGGACGACGAGGACGAGGACGAGGACGACGAGGACGACGAGGACGAGGACGACGAGGACGACGAGGACGAGGACGACGAGGACGACGAGGACGAGGACGTGGACGACGAGGACGACGAGGAGGAGGACGACGAGGATGACGAGGACGAGGACGAGGACGACGAGGACGACGAGGAGGAGGACGACGAGGATGACGAGGACGAGGACGACGAGGACGAGGACGACGAGGACGAGGACGACGAGGACGAGGACGACGAGGACGAGGACGACGAGGACGAGGACGACGAGGACGAGGACGACGAGGACGAGGACGACGAGGACGAGGACGACGAGGACGAGGACGACGAGGACGAGGACGACGACGACGAGGACGACGAGGACGAGGACGGCGAGGACGAGGACGACGAGGACGAGGAGGACGAGGACGGGGACGACGAGGACGAGGACGACGAGGACGAGGAGAACGAGGACGGGGACGACAAGGACGAGGACGACGAGGTCGAGGACGACGAGGACGAGGACGACGAGGACGAGGACGACGAGGGCGAGGACGACGAGGACGACGAGGACGAGGACGAGGACGACGACGACGACGACGAGGACGTGGACGACGAGGACGAGGACGACGAGGACGAGGACGACGAGGACGACGAGGACGAGGACGACGAGGACGACGAGGACGACGAGGACGAGGACGACGAGGACGACGAGGACGACGAGGACGACGAGGACGACGAGGACGACGAGGACGACGAGGACGACGAGGACGACGAGGACGACGAGGACGACGAGGACGACGAGGACGACGAGGACGAGGACGAGGACGACGAGGACGACGAGGACGACGAGGACGAGGACGACGAGGACGACGAGGACGAGGACGAGGACGACGAGGACGAGGACGAGGACGACGAGGATGACGAGGACGAGGACGAGGACGACGAGGATGACGAGGACGAGGACGACGAGGACGACGAGGACGAGGACGACGAGGACGAGGCCGAGGACGACGAGGACGAGGACGACGAGGACGAGGCCGAGGACGACGAGGACGAGGACGACGAGGACGAGGACGACGAGGACGAGGACGACGAGGACGAGGACGACGAGGACGACGAGGACGAGGACGACGAGGACGAGGACGACGAGGACGAGGACGACGAGGACCAGGACGACGAGGACGCGGACGACGAGGACGACGAGGACGAGGACGACGAGGACGAGGACGATGAGGACGAGGACGACGAGGACGAGGACGACGAGGACGACGAGGACGAGGACGAGGACGACGAGGACGACGAGGACGAGGACGGCGAGGACGAGGACGACGAGGACGAGGAGGACGAGGACGGGGACGACGAGGACGAGGACGACGAGGTCGAGGACGACGACGACGACGACGAGGACGTGGACGACGAGGACGAGGACGACGAGGACGAGGACGACGAGGACGACGAGGACGAGGACGACGAGGACGACGAGGACGACGAGGACGAGGACGACGAGGACGACGAGGACGACGAGGACGACGAGGACGACGAGGACGAGGACGAGGACGACGAGGACGACGAAGACGAGGACGACGAGGACGACGAGGACGAGGACGAGGACGACGAGGACGAGGATGAGGACGACGAGGACGACGAGGACGAGGACGACGAGGACGACGAGGACGAGGACGACGAGGACGACGAGGACGAGGACGAGGACGACGAGGACGACGAGGAGGAGGACGACGAGGATGACGAGGACGAGGACGACGAGGACGAGGACGACGAGGACGAGGACGAGGACGACGAGGACGAGGACGACGAGGACGACGAGGACGAGGACGACGAGGACGAGGACGACGAGGACGAGGACGACGAGGACCAGGACGACGAGGACGAGGACGACGAGGACGAGGACGACGAGGACGAGGACGACGAGGACGAGGACGACGACGACGACGAGGACGAGAACGACGAGGACGACGAGGACGAGGACGACGAGGACGAGGACGACGAGGACGAGGACGACGAGGACGAGGACGACGAGGACGAGGACGACGAGGACGAGGACGACGAGGACGAGGACGACGAGGACGAGGACGACGAGGACGAGGACGACGAGGACGAGGACGACGAGGACGAGGACGACGACGACGGGGACGGGGACGACGGGGACGTGGACGACGGGGACGGGGACGACGGGGACGACGGGGACGAGGACGACGAGGACGACGAGGAAGACGAGGACGAGGACGACGAGGACGACGAGGACGACGAGGACGACGAGGACGACGAGGACGAGGACGACGAGGACGAGGACGACGAGGACGACGAGGACGAGGACGAGGACGACGAGGACGACGAGGACGAGGACGGCGAGGACGAGGACGACGAGGACGAGGAGGACGAGGACGGGGACGACGAGGACGAGGACGAGGACGACGAGGACGAGGACGACGAGGACGACGAGGACGAGGACGACGAGGACGAGGACGACGAGGACGAGGACGACGAGGACCAGGACGACGAGGACGCGGACGACGAGGACGACGAGGACGAGGACGACGAGGACGAGGACGATGAGGACGAGGACGACGAGGACGAGGACGACGAGGACGACGAGGACGAGGACGAGGACGACGAGGACGACGAGGACGAGGACGGCGAGGACGAGGACGACGAGGACGAGGACGGCGAGGACGAGGACGACGAGGACGAGGACGGCGAGGACGAGGACGACGAGGACGAGGAGGACGAGGACGGGGACGACGAGGACGAGGACGACGAGGTCGAGGACGACGAGGACGACGAGGACGAGGACGAGGACGACGAGGACGACGAGGAGGAGGACGACGAGGATGACGAGGACGAGGACGAGGACGACGAGGACGACGAGGAGGAGGACGACGAGGATGACGAGGACGAGGACGACGAGGACGAGGACGACGAGGACGAGGACGAGGACGACGAGGACGAGGACGACGAGGACGACGAGGACGAGGACGACGAGGACGAGGACGACGAGGACGAGGACGACGAGGACCAGGACGACGAGGACGAGGACGACGAGGACGAGGACGACGAGGACGAGGACGACGAGGACGAGGACGACGAGGACGAGGACGACGACGACGACGAGGACGAGGACGACGAGGACGACGAGGACGAGGACGACGAGGACGAGGACGACGAGGACGAGGACGACGAGGACGAGGACGACGAGGACGAGGACGACGAGGACGAGGACGACGAGGACGAGGACGACGAGGACGAGGACGACGAGGACGAGGACGACGAGGACGAGGACGACGAGGACGAGGACGACGACGACGGGGACGGGGACGACGGGGACGTGGACGACGGGGACGGGGACGACGGGGACGACGGGGACGAGGACGACGAGGACGACGAGGACGACGAGGACGAGGACGACGAGGACGACGAGGACGACGAGGACGAGGACGACGAGGACGAGGACGACGAGGACGAGGACGACGAGGACGAGGACGACGAGGACGAGGACGACGAGGACGAGGACGACGAGGACGAGGACGACGAGGACGAGGACGACGAGGACGAGGACGACGAGGACGAGGACGACGAGGACGAGGACGACGAGGACGACGAGGACGAGGACGACGAGGACGAGGACGACGAGGACGAGGACGACGAGGACGAGGGCGACGAGGACGAGGACGACGAGGACGAGGACGACGAGGACGAGGACGACGAGGACGACGAGGACGAGGACGACGAGGACGAGGACGAGGAGGACGAGGACGACGAGGACGAGGACGACGAGGACGACGAGGACGAGGACGAGGACGACGAGGACGAGGACGGCGAGGACGAGGACGACGAGGACGAGGAGGACGAGGACGGGGACGACGAGGACGACGAGGCCGAGGACGACGACGACGACGACGAGGACGTGGACGACGAGGACGAGGACGACGAGGACGAGGACGACGACGACGACGACGAGGACGTGGACGACGAGGACGAGGACGACGAGGACGAGGTCGACGAGGACGAGGACGACGAGGACGACGAGGACGACGAGGACGAGGACGAGGACGACGAGGACGACGAAGACGAGGACGACGAGGACGACGAGGACGAGGACGAGGACGACGAGGACGACGAGGACGAGGACGAGGACGACGAGGACGACGAGGACGAGGACGACGAGGATGACGAGGACGAGGACGACGAGGATGACGAGGACGAGGACGACGAGGACGACGAGGACAAGGACGACGAGGACGACGAGGACGAGGACGACGAGGACGAGGACGACGAGGACGAGGACGACGAGGACGACGAGGACGACGAGGACGACGAGGACGAGGACGACGAGGACGACGAGGACGACGAGGACGACGAGGACGACGAGGACGACGAGGACGACGAGGACGACGAGGACGACGAGGACGAGGACGACGAGGACGACGAGGACGAGGACGACGAGGACGACGAGGACGAGGACGACGAGGACGACGAGGACGAGGACGACGAGGACGAGGACGACGAGGACGACGAGGACGAGGACGAGGACGACGAGGACGAGGACGAGGACGACGAGGACGAGGACGAGGACGACGAGGACGACGAGGACGAGGACGACGAGGATGACGAGGACGAGGACGACGAGGACGACGAGGACGAGGACGACGAGGACGAGGACGAGGACGACGAGGACGAGGACGACGAGGACGAGGACGACGAGGACGAGGACGACGAGGACGAGGACGACGAGGACGAGGACGACGAGGACGAGGACGACGAGGACGAGGACGACGAGGACGAGGACGACGAGGGCGAGGACGACGAGGACGACGAGGACGAGGACGAGGACGACGACGACGACGACGAGGACGTGGACGACGAGGACGAGGACGACGAGGACGAGGACGACGAGGACGACGAGGACGAGGACGACGAGGACGACGAGGACGACGAGGACGAGGACGACGAGGACGACGAGGACGACGAGGACGACGAGGACGACGAGGACGACGAGGACGACGAGGACGACGAGGACGAGGACGAGGACGACGAGGACGACGAGGACGACGAGGACGAGGACGACGAGGACGACGAGGACGAGGACGAGGACGACGAGGACGAGGACGAGGACGACGAGGATGACGAGGACGAGGACGAGGACGACGAGGATGACGAGGACGAGGACGACGAGGACGACGAGGACGAGGACGATGAGGACGAGGCCGAGGACGACGAGGACGAGGACGACGAGGACGACGAGGACGACGAGGACGAGGACGACGAGGACGACGAGGACGAGGACGAGGACGACGAGGACGACGAGGAGGAGGACGACGAGGATGACGAGGACGAGGACGAGGACGACGAGGACGACGAGGAGGAGGACGACGAGGATGACGAGGACGAGGACGAGGACGACGAGGACGACGAGGAGGAGGACGACGAGGATGACGAGGACGAGGACGACGAGGACGAGGACGACGAGGACGAGGACGAGGACGACGAGGACGAGGACGACGAGGACGACGAGGACGAGGACGACGAGGACGAGGACGACGAGGACGAGGACGACGAGGACCAGGACGACGAGGACGAGGACGACGAGGACGAGGACGACGAGGACGAGGACGACGAGGACGAGGACGACGAGGACGAGGACGACGAGGACGAGGACGACGAGGACGACGAGGACGAGGACGACGAGGACGAGGACGACGAGGACGAGGACGACGAGGACGAGGACGACGAGGACGAGGACGAGGACGACGAGGAAGAGGACGACGAGGACGACGAGGACGAGGACGACGAGGACGAGGACGACGAGGACGAGGACGACGAGGACCAGGACGACGAGGACGCGGACGACGAGGACGACGAGGACGAGGACGACGAGGACGAGGACGATGAGGACGAGGACGACGAGGACGAGGACGACGAGGACGACGAGGACGAGGACGAGGACGACGAGGACGACGAGGACGAGGACGGCGAGGACGAGGACGACGAGGACGAGGAGGACGAGGACGACGAGGACGAGGACGACGAGGACGAGGACGACGAGGACGAGGACGACGAGGACGAGGACGACGAGGACGAGGACGACGAGGACGAGGACGACGAGGACGAGGACGACGACGACGAGGACGACGAGGACGAGGACGGCGAGGACGAGGACGACGAGGACGAGGAGGACGAGGACGGGGACGACGAGGACGAGGACGACGAGGACGAGGAGAACGAGGACGGGGACGACGAGGACGAGGACGACGAGGTCGAGGACGACGAGGACGAGGACGACGAGGACGAGGACGACGAGGGCGAGGACGACGAGGACGACGAGGACGAGGACGAGGACGACGACGACGACGACGAGGACGTGGACGACGAGGACGAGGACGACGAGGACGAGGACGACGAGGACGACGAGGACGAGGACGACGAGGACGACGAGGACGACGAGGACGAGGACGACGAGGACGACGAGGACGGCGAGGACGACGAGGACGACGAGGACGACGAGGACGACGAGGACGACGAGGACGAGGACGAGGACGACGAGGACGAGGACGACGAGGACGAGGACGACGAGGACGAGGACGACGAGGACGACGAGGACGAGGACGACGAGGACGACGAGGACGACGAGGACGAGGACGACGAGGACGACGAGGACGACGAGGACGACGAGGACGACGAGGACGAGGACGAGGACGACGAGGACGACGAAGACGAGGACGACGAGGACGACGAGGACGAGGACGAGGACGACGAGGACGAGGACGAGGACGACGAGGACGACGAGGACGAGGACGACGAGGACGACGAGGACGAGGACGACGAGGACGACGAGGACGAGGACGAGGACGACGAGGACGACGAGGAGGAGGACGACGAGGACGACGAGGACGAGGACGACGAGGACGAGGACGACGAGGACGAGGACGAGGACGACGAGGACGAGGACGACGAGGACGACGAGGACGAGGACGACGAGGACGAGGACGACGAGGACGAGGACGACGAGGACGAGGACGACGAGGACCAGGACGACGAGGACGAGGACGACGAGGACGAGGACGACGAGGACGAGGACGACGAGGACGAGGACGACGACGACGACGAGGACGAGAACGACGAGGACGACGAGGACGAGGACGACGAGGACGAGGACGACGAGGACGAGGACGACGAGGACGAGGACGACGAGGACGAGGACGACGAGGACGAGGACGACGAGGACGAGGACGACGAGGACGAGGACGACGAGGACGAGGACGACGAGGACGAGGACGACGAGGACGAGGACGACGAGGACGAGGACGACGAGGACGAGGACGACGAGGACGAGGACGACGAGGACGAGGACGACGAGGACGAGGACGACGACGACGGGGACGGGGACGACGGGGACGTGGACGACGGGGACGGGGACGACGGGGACGACGGGGACGAGGACGACGAGGACGACGAGGACGACGAGGACGAGGACGACGAGGACGACGAGGACGACGAGGACGACGAGGACGACGAGGACGAGGACGACGAGGACGAGGACGACGAGGACGACGAGGACGAGGACGGCGAGGACGAGGACGACGAGGACGAGGAGGACGAGGACGGGGACGACGAGGACGAGGACGAGGACGACGAGGACGAGGACGACGAGGACGACGAGGACGAGGACGACGAGGACGAGGACCAGGACGACGAGGACGCGGACGACGAGGACGACGAGGACGAGGACGACGAGGACGAGGACGATGAGGACGAGGACGACGAGGACGAGGACGACGAGGACGACGAGGACGAGGACGAGGACGACGAAGACGACGAGGACGAGGACGGCGAGGACGAGGACGACGAGGACGAGGACGGCGAGGACGAGGACGACGAGGACGAGGACGGCGAGGACGAGGACGACGAGGACGAGGACGGCGAGGACGAGGACGGCGAGGACGAGGACGACGAGGACGAGGAGGACGAGGACGGGGACGACGAGGTCGAGGACGACGAGGACGACGAGGACGAGGACGAGGACGACGAGGACGACGAGGAGGAGGACGACGAGGATGACGAGGACGAGGACGAGGACGACGAGGACGACGAGGAGGAGGACGACGAGGATGACGAGGACGAGGACGACGAGGACGAGGACGACGAGGACGAGGACGAGGACGACGAGGACGAGGACGACGAGGACGACGAGGACGAGGACGACGAGGACGAGGACGACGAGGACGAGGACGACGAGGACGAGGACGACGAGGACCAGGACGACGAGGACGAGGACGACGAGGACGAGGACGACGAGGACGAGGACGACGAGGACGAGGACGACGAGGACGAGGACGACGAGGACGAGGACGACGACGACGACGAGGACGAGGACGACGAGGACGACGAGGACGAGGACGACGAGGACGAGGACGACGAGGACGAGGACGAGGACGACGAGGACGAGGACGACGAGGACGAGGACGACGAGGACGAGGACGACGAGGACGAGGACGACGAGGACGAGGACGACGAGGACGAGGACGACGAGGACGAGGACGACGACGACGGGGACGGGGACGACGGGGACGTGGACGACGGGGACGGGGACGACGGGGACGACGGGGACGAGGACGACGAGGACGACGAGGACGAGGACGACGAGGACGACGAGGACGACGAGGACGAGGACGACGAGGACGAGGACGACGAGGACGAGGACGACGAGGACGAGGACGACGAGGACGAGGACGACGAGGACGAGGACGACGAGGACGAGGACGACGAGGACGAGGACGACGAGGACGACGAGGACGAGGACGACGAGGACGAGGACGACGAGGACGAGGACGACGAGGACGAGGGCGACGAGGACGAGGACGACGAGGACGAGGACGACGAGGACGAGGACGACGAGGACGACGAGGACGAGGACGACGAGGACGAGGACGAGGAGGACGAGGACGACGAGGACGAGGACGACGAGGACGAGGAGGACGAGGACGGGGACGACGAGGACGACGAGGCCGAGGACGACGACGACGACGACGAGGACGTGGACGACGAGGACGAGGACGACGAGGACGAGGACGACGACGACGACGACGAGGACGTGGACGACGAGGACGAGGACGACGAGGACGAGGTCGACGAGGACGAGGACGACGAGGACGACGAGGACGACGAGGACGAGGACGAGGACGACGAGGACGACGAAGACGAGGACGACGAGGACGACGAGGACGAGGACGAGGACGACGAGGACGACGAGGACGAGGACGACGAGGATGACGAGGACGAGGACGACGAGGATGACGAGGACGAGGACGACGAGGACGACGAGGACAAGGACGACGAGGACGACGAGGACGAGGACGACGAGGACGAGGACGACGAGGACGACGAGGACGACGAGGACGACGAGGACGAGGACGACGAGGACGACGAGGACGACGAGGACGACGAGGACGACGAGGACGACGAGGACGACGAGGACGACGAGGACGACGAGGACGAGGACGACGAGGACGACGAGGACGAGGACGACGAGGACGACGAGGACGAGGACGACGAGGACGAGGACGACGAGGACGAGGACGACGAGGACGAGGACGACGAGGACGAGGACGACGAGGACGAGGACGACGAGGACGAGGACGACGAGGACGAGGACGACGAGGGCGAGGACGACGAGGACGACGAGGACGAGGACGAGGACGACGACGACGACGACGAGGACGTGGACGACGAGGACGAGGACGACGAGGACGAGGACGACGAGGACGACGAGGACGACGAGGACGAGGACGACGAGGACGACGAGGACGACGAGGACGACGAGGACGACGAGGACGACGAGGACGACGAGGACGACGAGGACGAGGACGAGGACGACGAGGACGACGAGGACGACGAGGACGAGGACGACGAGGACGACGAGGACGAGGACGAGGACGACGAGGACGAGGACGAGGACGACGAGGATGACGAGGACGAGGACGAGGACGACGAGGATGACGAGGACGAGGACGACGAGGACGACGAGGACGAGGACGATGAGGACGAGGCCGAGGACGACGAGGACGAGGACGACGAGGACGACGAGGACGACGAGGACGAGGACGACGAGGACGACGAGGACGAGGACGAGGACGACGAGGACGACGAGGAGGAGGACGACGAGGATGACGAGGACGAGGACGAGGACGACGAGGACGACGAGGAGGAGGACGACGAGGATGACGAGGACGAGGACGAGGACGACGAGGACGACGAGGAGGAGGACGACGAGGATGACGAGGACGAGGACGACGAGGACGAGGACGACGAGGACGAGGACGAGGACGAGGACGACGAGGACGAGGACGACGAGGACGACGAGGACGAGGACGACGAGGACGAGGACGACGAGGACGAGGACGACGAGGACCAGGACGACGAGGACGAGGACGACGAGGACGAGGACGACGAGGACGAGGACGACGAGGACGAGGACGACGAGGACGAGGACGACGAGGACGAGGACGACGAGGACGAGGACGACGAGGACGAGGACGACGAGGACGAGGACGACGAGGACGAGGACGAAGAGGACGAGGACGACGAGGACGAGGACGACGAGGACGAGGACGACGAGGACGAGGACGAGGACGACGAGGAAGAGGACGACGAGGACGACGAGGACGAGGACGACGAGGACGAGGACGACGAGGACGAGGACGACGAGGACCAGGACGACGAGGACGCGGACGACGAGGACGACGAGGACGAGGACGACGAGGACGAGGACGATGAGGACGAGGACGACGAGGACGAGGACGACGAGGACGACGAGGACGAGGACGAGGACGACGAGGACGACGAGGACGAGGACGGCGAGGACGAGGACGACGAGGACGAGGAGGACGAGGACGAGGACGACGAGGACGAGGACGACGAGGACGAGGACGACGAGGACGAGGACGACGAGGACGAGGACGACGAGGACGAGGACGACGAGGACGAGGACGACGAGGACGAGGACGACGACGACGAGGACGACGAGGACGAGGACGGCGAGGACGAGGACGACGAGGACGAGGAGGACGAGGACGGGGACGACGAGGACGAGGACGACGAGGACGAGGAGAACGAGGACGGGGACGACGAGGACGAGGACGACGAGGTCGAGGACGACGAGGACGAGGACGACGAGGACGAGGACGACGAGGGCGAGGACGACGAGGACGACGAGGACGAGGACGAGGACGACGACGACGACGACGAGGACGTGGACGACGAGGACGAGGACGACGAGGACGAGGACGACGAGGACGACGAGGACGAGGACGACGAGGACGACGAGGACGACGAGGACGAGGACGACGAGGACGACGAGGACGGCGAGGACGACGAGGACGACGAGGACGACGAGGACGACGAGGACGACGAGGACGAGGACGAGGACGACGAGGACGACGAGGACGACGAGGACGAGGACGACGAGGACGACGAGGACGAGGACGAGGACGACGAGGACGAGGACGAGGACGACGAGGATGACGAGGACGAGGACGAGGACGACGAGGATGACGAGGACGAGGACGACGAGGACGACGAGGACGAGGACGACGAGGACGACGAGGACGAGGACGACGAGGACGAGGCCGAGGACGACGAGGACGAGGACGACGAGGACGAGGACGACGAGGACGAGGACGACGAGGACGACGAGGACGACGAGGACGAGGACGACGAGGACGAGGACGACGAGGGCGAGGACGACGAGGACCAGGACGACGAGAACGCGGACGACGAGGACGACGAGGACGAGGACGACGAGGACGAGGACGATGAGGACGAGGACGACGAGGACGAGGACGACGAGGACGACGAGGACGAGGACGAGGACGACGAGGACGACGAGGACGAGGACGGCGAGGACGAGGACGACGAGGACGAGGAGGACGAGGACGGGGACGACGAGGACGAGGACGACGAGGTCGAGGACGACGACGACGACGACGAGGACGTGGACGACGAGGACGAGGACGACGAGGACGAGGACGACGAGGACGACGAGGACGAGGACGACGAGGACGACGAGGACGACGAGGACGAGGACGACGAGGACGACGAGGACGACGAGGACGACGAGGACGACGAGGACGAGGACGAGGACGACGAGGACGACGAAGACGAGGACGACGAGGACGACGAGGACGAGGACGAGGACGACGAGGACGAGGACGAGGACGACGAGGACGACGAGGACGAGGACGACGAGGACGACGAGGACGAGGACGACGAGGACGACGAGGACGAGGACGAGGACGACGAGGACGACGAGGAGGAGGACGACGAGGATGACGAGGACGAGGACGACGAGGACGAGGACGACGAGGACGAGGACGAGGACGACGAGGACGAGGACGACGAGGACGACGAGGACGAGGACGACGAGGACGAGGACGACGAGGACGAGGACGACGAGGACGAGGACGACGAGGACCAGGACGACGAGGACGAGGACGACGAGGACGAGGACGACGAGGACGAGGACGACTAGGACGAGGACGACGAGGACGAGGACGACGACGACGACGAGGACGAGGACGACGAGGACGACGAGGACGAGGACGACGAGGACGAGGACGACGAGGACGAGGACGACGAGGACGAGGACGACGAGGACGAGGACGACGAGGACGAGGACGACGAGGACGAGGACGACGAGGACGAGGACGACGAGGACGAGGACGACGAGGACGAGGACGACGAGGACGAGGACGACGACGACGGGGACGGGGACGACGGGGACGTGGACGACGGGGACGGGGACGACGGGGACGACGGGGACGAGGACGACGAGGACGACGAGGACGACGAGGACGAGGACGACGAGGACGACGAGGACGACGAGGACGACGAGGACGACGAGGACGACGAGGACGACGAGGACGAGGACGACGAGGACGAGGACGACGAGGACGAGGACGACGAGGACGAGGACGACGAGGACGAGGACGACGAGGACGAGGACGACGAGGACGAGGACGACGAGGACGAGGACGACGAGGACGAGGACGACGAGGACGAGGACGAGGACGACGAGGACGAGGACGACGAGGACGACGAGGACGAGGACGACGAGGACGACGAGGACGAGGACGACGAGGACGAGGACGACGAGGACGAGGACGACGAGGACGAGGACGACGAGGACGAGGACGACGAGGACGAGGACGACGAGGACCAGGACGACGAGGACGCGGACGACGAGGACGACGAGGACGAGGACGACGAGGACGAGGACGATGAGGACGAGGACGACGAGGACGAGGACGACGAGGACGACGAGGACGAGGACGAGGACGACGAGGACGACGAGGACGAGGACGGCGAGGACGAGGACGACGAGGACGAGGACGGCGAGGACGAGGACGACGAGGACGAGGACGGCGAGGACGAGGACGACGAGGACGAGGAGGACGAGGACGGGGACGACGAGGACGAGGACGACGAGTTCGAGGACGACGACGACGACGACGAGGACGTGGACGACGAGGATGACGAGGACGAGGACGACGAGGACGACGAGGACGAGGACGACGAGGACGAGGCCGAGGACGACGAGGACGAGGACGACGAGGACGACGAGGACGACGAGGACGAGGACGACGAGGACGACGAGGACGAGGACGAGGACGACGAGGACGACGAGGAGGAGGACGACGAGGATGACGAGGACGAGGACGAGGACGACGAGGACGACGAGGAGGAGGACGACGAGGATGACGAGGACGAGGACGAGGACGACGAGGACGACGAGGAGGAGGACGACGAGGATGACGAGGACGAGGACGACGAGGACGAGGACGACGAGGACGAGGACGAGGACGACGAGGACGAGGACGACGAGGACGACGAGGACGAGGACGACGAGGACGAGGACGACGAGGACGAGGACGACGAGGACCAGGACGACGAGGACGAGGACGACGAGGACGAGGACGACGAGGACGAGGACGACGAGGACGAGGACGACGAGGACGAGGACGACGAGGACGAGGACGACGAGGACGAGGACGACGGGGACGAGGACGACGAGGACGAGGACGACGAGGACGAGGACGACGAGGACGAGGACGACGAGGACGAGGACGACGAGGACGAGGACGACGAGGACGAGGACGACGAGGACGAGGACGACGAGGACGAGGACGAGGACGACGAGGAAGAGGACGACGAGGACGACGAGGAGGAGGACGACGAGGACGAGGACGACGAGGACGAGGACGACGAGGACCAGGACGACGAGGACGACGAGGACGAGGACGACGAGGACGAGGACGATGAGGACGAGGACGACGAGGACGAGGACGACGAGGACGACGAGGACGAGGACGAGGACGACGAGGACGACGAGGACGAGGACGGCGAGGACGAGGACGACGAGGACGAGGAGGACGAGGACGGGGACGACGAGGACGAGGACGACGAGGTCGAGGACGACGACGACGACGACGAGGACGTGGACGACGAGGACGAGGACGACGAGGACGAGGACGACGAGGACGACGAGGACGAGGACGACGAGGACGACGAGGACGACGAGGACGACGAGGACGAGGACGACGAGGACGACGAGGACGACGAGGACGAGGACGAGGACGACGAGGACGAGGACGAGGACGACGAGGACGACGAAGACGAGGACGACGAGGACGACGAGGACGAGGACGAGGACGACGAGGACGAGGACGACGAGGACGACGAGGACGAGGACGACGAGGACGACGAGGACGAGGACGACGAGGACGACGAGGACGAGGACGAGGACGACGAGGACGACGAGGAGGAGGACGACGAGGATGACGAGGACGAGGACGAGGACGACGAGGACGACGAGGAGGAGGACGACGAGGATGACGAGGACGAGGACGACGAGGACGAGGACGACGAGGACGAGGACGACGAGGACGAGGACGACGAGGACGAGGACGACGAGGACGAGGACGACGAGGACGAGGACGACGAGGACGAGGACGACGAGGACGAGGACGACGAGGACGAGGACGACGAGGACGAGGACGACGACGACGAGGACGACGAGGACGAGGACGGCGAGGACGAGGACGACGAGGACGAGGAGGACGAGGACGGGGACGCACGAGGACGAGGACGACGAGGACGAGGAGAACGAGGACGGGGACGACGAGGACGAGGACGACGAGGTCGAGGACGACGAGGACGAGGACGACGAGGACGAGGACGACGAGGGCGAGGACGACGAGGACGACGAGGACGAGGACGAGGACGACGACGACGACGACGAGGACGTGGACGACGAGGACGAGGACGACGAGGACGAGGACGACGAGGACGACGAGGACGAGGACGACGAGGACGACGAGGACGACGAGGACGAGGACGACGAGGACGACGAGGACGACGAGGACGACGAGGACGACGAGGACGACGAGGACGACGAGGACGACGAGGACGACGAGGACGACGAGGACGAGGACGAGGACGACGAGGACGACGAGGACGACGAGGACGAGGACGACGAGGACGACGAGGACGAGGACGAGGACGACGAGGACGAGGACGAGGACGACGAGGATGACGAGGACGAGGACGAGGACGACGAGGATGACGAGGACGAGGACGACGAGGACGACGAGGACGAGGACGACGAGGACGAGGCCGAGGACGACGAGGACGAGGACGACGAGGACGAGGACGACGACGACGAGGACGTGGACGACGAGGACGACGAGGACGAGGACGACGAGGACGAGGACGACGAGGACGAGGACGACGAGGACCAGGACGACGAGGACGCGGACGACGAGGACGACGAGGACGAGGACGACGAGGACGAGGACGATGAGGACGAGGACGACGAGGACGAGGACGACGAGGACGACGAGGACGAGGACGAGGACGACGAGGACGACGAGGACGAGGACGGCGAGGACGAGGACGACGAGGACGAGGAGGACGAGGACGGGGACGACGAGGACGAGGACGACGAGGTCGAGGACGACGACGACGGGGACGGGGACGACGGGGACGTGGACGACGGGGACGGGGACGACGGGGACGACGGGGACGAGGACGACGAGGACGACGAGGACGACGAGGACGAGGACGACGAGGACGACGAGGACGACGAGGACGACGAGGACGACGAGGACGACGAGGACGACGAGGACGACGAGGACGAGGACGACGAGGACGAGGACGACGAGGACGAGGACGACGAGGACGAGGACGACGAGGACGAGGACGACGAGGACGAGGACGACGAGGACGAGGACGACGAGGACGAGGACGACGAGGACGAGGACGAGGACGAGGACGACGAGGACGAGGACGACGAGGACGACGAGGACGAGGACGACGAGGACGAGGACGACGAGGACGAGGACGACGAGGACCAGGACGACGAGGACGCGGACGACGAGGACGACGAGGACGAGGACGACGAGGACGAGGACGATGAGGACGAGGACGACGAGGACGAGGACGACGAGGACGACGAGGACGAGGACGAGGACGACGAGGACGACGAGGACGAGGACGGCGAGGACGAGGACGACGAGGACGAGGACGGCGAGGACGAGGACGACGAGGACGAGAAGGACGAGGACGGGGACGACGAGGACGAGGACGACGAGGTCGAGGACGACGACGACGACGACGAGGACGTGGACGACGAGGACGAGGACGACGAGGACGAGGACGACGAGGACGACGAGGACGAGGACGACGAGGACGACGAGGACGACGAGGACGAGGACGACGAGGACGACGAGGACGACGAGGACGAGGACGAGGACGACGAGGACGACGAAGACGAGGACGACGAGGACGACGAGGACGAGGACGAGGACGACGAGGACGAGGACGAGGACGACGAGGACGACGAGGACGAGGACGACGAGGACGACGAGGACGAGGACGACGAGGACGACGAGGACGAGGACGAGGACGACGAGGACGACGAGGAGGAGGACGACGAGGATGACGAGGACGAGGACGAGGACGACGAGGACGACGAGGAGGAGGACGACGAGGATGACGAGGACGAGGACGACGAGGACGAGGACGACGAGGACGAGGACGAGGACGACGAGGACGAGGACGACGAGGACGACGAGGACGAGGACGACGAGGACGAGGACGACGAGGACGAGGACGACGAGGACCAGGACGACGAGGACGAGGACGACGAGGACGAGGACGACGAGGACGAGGACGACGAGGACGAGGACGACGAGGACGAGGACGACGAGGACGAGGACGACGACGACGACGACGACGAGGACGAGGACGACGAGGACGACGAGGACGAGGACGACGAGGACGAGGACGACGAGGACGAGGACGACGAGGACTAGGACGACGAGGACGAGGACGACGAGGACGAGGACGACGAGGACGAGGACGACGAGGACGAGGACGACGAGGACGAGGACGACGACGACGGGGACGGGGACGACGGGGACGTGGACGACGGGGACGGGGACGACGGGGACGACGGGGACGAGGACGACGAGGACGACGAGGACGACGAGGACGAGGACGACGAGGACGACGAGGACGACGAGGACGAGGACGACGAGGACGAGGACGACGAGGACGAGGACGACGAGGACGAGGACGACGAGGACGAGGACGACGAGGACGAGGACGACGAGGACGACGAGGACGAGGACGACGAGGACGAGGACGACGAGGACGAGGACGACGAGGACGAGGACGACGAGGACGAGGACGACGAGGACGAGGACGACGAGGACGACGAGGACGAGGACGACGAGGACGAGGACGACGAGGACGAGGACGACGAGGACGAGGGCGACGAGGACGAGGACGACGAGGACGAGGACGACGAGGACGAGGACGACGAGGACGACGAGGACGAGGACGACGAGGACGACGAGGACGAGGACGAGGAGGACGAGGACGACGAGGACGAGGACGACGAGGACGACGAGGACGAGGACGAGGACGACGAGGACGACGAGGACGAGGACGGCGAGGACGAGGACGACGAGGACGAGGAGGACGAGGACGGGGACGACGAGGACGACGAGGTCGAGGACGACGACGACGACGACGAGGACGTGGACGACGAGGACGAGGACGACGAGGACGAGGTCGACGAGGACGAGGACGACGAGGACGACGAGGACGAGGACGACGAGGACGACGAGGACGAGGACGACGAGGATGACGAGGACGAGGACGACGAGGACGACGAGGACAAGGACGACGAGGACGACGAGGACGAGGACGACGAGGACGAGGACGACGAGGACGACGAGGACGACGAGGACGACGAGGACGAGGACGACGAGGACGACGAGGACGACGAGGACGACGAGGACGACGAGGACGACGAGGACGACGAGGACGAGGACGACGAGGACGACGAGGACGAGGACGACGAGGACGACGAGGACGAGGACGACGAGGACGACGAGGACGAGGACGACGAGGACGACGAGGACGAGGACGAGGACGACGAGGACGAGGACGAGGACGACGAGGACGAGGACGAGGACGACGAGGACGACGAGGACGAGGACGACGAGGATGACGAGGACGAGGACGACGAGGACGACGAGGACAAGGACGACGAGGACGACGAGGACGAGGACGACGAGGACGAGGACGACGAGGACGACGAGGACGACGAGGACGACGAGGACGAGGACGACGAGGACGACGAGGACGAGGACGAGGAGGACGAGGACGACGAGGACGAGGACGACGAGGACGACGAGGACGAGGACGAGGACGACGAGGACGACGAGGACGAGGACGGCGAGGACGAGGACGACGAGGACGAGGAGGACGAGGACGGGGACGACGAGGACGACGAGGTCGAGGACGACGACGACGACGACGAGGACGTGGACGACGAGGACGAGGACGACGAGGACGAGGTCGACGAGGACGAGGACGACGAGGACGACGAGGACGAGGACGACGAGGACGACGAGGACGACGAGGACGACGAGGACGAGGACGAGGACGACGAGGACGACGAAGACGAGGACGACGAGGACGACGAGGACGAGGACGAGGACGACGAGGACGACGAGGACGAGGACGACGAGGATGACGAGGACGAGGACGACGAGGATGACGAGGACGAGGACGACGAGGACGACGAGGACAAGGACGACGAGGACGACGAGGACGAGGACGACGAGGACGAGGACGACGAGGACGACGAGGACGACGAGGACGACGAGGACGAGGACGACGAGGACGACGAGGACGACGAGGACGACGAGGACGACGAGGACGACGAGGACGACGAGGACGACGAGGACGACGAGGACGAGGACGACGAGGACGACGAGGACGAGGACGACGAGGACGACGAGGACGAGGACGACGAGGACGACGAGGACGAGGACGACGAGGACGACGAGGACGACGAGGACGAGGACGAGGACGACGAGGACGAGGACGAGGACGACGAGGACGAGGACGAGGACGACGAGGACGACGAGGACGAGGACGACGAGGATGACGAGGACGAGGACGACGAGGACGACGAGGACGAGGACGACGAGGACGAGGACGAGGACGACGAGGACGAGGACGACGAGGACGAGGACGACGAGGACGAGGACGACGAGGACGAGGACGACGAGGACGACGAGGACGAGGACGACGAGGACGAGGACGACGAGGACGAGGACGACGAGGACGAGGACGACGAGGACGAGGACGACGAGGACGACGAGGACGAGGACGACGAGGACGAGGACGACGAGGACGAGGACGACGAGGACGAGGGCGACGAGGACGAGGACGACGAGGACGAGGACGACGAGGACGAGGACGACGAGGACGACGAGGACGAGGACGACGAGGACGACGAGGACGAGGACGAGGAGGACGAGGACGACGAGGACGAGGAAGACGAGGACGACGAGGACGAGGACGACGAGGACGAGGACGAGGACGACGAGGACGACGAGGACGAGGACGGCGAGGACGAGGACGACGAGGACGAGGAGGACGAGGACGGGGACGACGAGGACGACGAGGTCGAGGACGACGACGACGACGACGAGGACGTGGACGACGAGGACGAGGACGACGAGGACGAGGTCGACGAGGACGAGGACGACGAGGACGACGAGGACGAGGACGACGAGGACGACGAGGACGAGGACGACGAGGATGACGAGGACGAGGACGACGAGGACGACGAGGACAAGGACGACGAGGACGACGAGGACGAGGACGACGAGGACGAGGACGACGAGGACGACGAGGACGACGAGGACGACGAGGACGAGGACGACGAGGACGACGAGGACGACGAGGACGACGAGGACGACGAGGACGACGAGGACGACGAGGACGACGAGGACGACGAGGACGAGGACGACGAGGACGACGAGGACGAGGACGACGAGGACGACGAGGACGAGGACGACGAGGACGACGAGGACGAGGACGACGAGGACGACGAGGACGAGGACGAGGACGACGAGGACGAGGACGAGGACGACGAGGACGAGGACGAGGACGACGAGGACGACGAGGACGAGGACGACGAGGATGACGAGGACGAGGACGACGAGGACGACGAGGACAAGGACGACGAGGACGACGAGGACGAGGACGACGAGGACGAGGACGACGAGGACGACGAGGACGACGAGGACGACGAGGACGAGGACGACGAGGACGACGAGGACGAGGACGAGGAGGACGAGGACGACGAGGACGAGGACGACGAGGACGACGAGGACGAGGACGAGGACGACGAGGACGACGAGGACGAGGAAGGCGAGGACGAGGACGACGAGGACGAGGAGGACGAGGACGGGGACGACGAGGACGACGAGGTCGAGGACGACGACGACGACGACGAGGACGTGGACGACGAGGACGAGGACGACGAGGACGAGGTCGACGAGGACGAGGACGACGAGGACGACGAGGACGAGGACGACGAGGACGACGAGGACGACGAGGACGAGGACGACGAGGACGACGAGGACGACGAGGACGAGGACGAGGACGACGAGGACGACGAAGACGAGGACGACGAGGACGACGAGGACGAGGACGAGGACGACGAGGACGACGAGGACGAGGACGACGAGGATGACGAGGACGAGGACGACGAGGATGACGAGGACGAGGACGACGAGGACGACGAGGACAAGGACGACGAGGACGACGAGGACGACGAGGACGACGAGGACGACGAGGACGACGAGGACGAGGACGACGAGGACGACGAGGACGACGAGGACGACGAGGACGACGAGGACGACGAGGACGACGAGGACGACGAGGACGACGAGGACGAGGACGACGAGGACGACGAGGACGAGGACGACGAGGACGACGAGGACGAGGACGACGAGGACGACGAGGACGAGGACGACGAGGACGACGAGGACGACGAGGACGAGGACGAGGACGACGAGGACGAGGACGAGGACGACGAGGAAGAGGACGAGGACGACGAGGACGACGAGGACGAGGACGACGAGGATGACGAGGACGAGGACGACGAGGACGACGAGGACGAGGACGACGAGGACGAGGACGAGGACGACGAGGACGAGGACGACGAGGACGAGGACGACGAGGACGAGGACGACGAGGACGAGGACGACGAGGACGAGGACGACGAGGACGAGGACGACGAGGGCGAGGACGACGAGGACGACGAGGACGAGGACGAGGACGACGACGACGACGACGAGGACGTGGACGACGAGGACGAGGACGACGAGGACGAGGACGACGAGGACGACGAGGACGAGGACGACGAGGACGACGAGGACGACGAGGACGAGGACGACGAGGACGACGAGGACGACGAGGACGACGAGGACGACGAGGACGACGAGGACGACGAGGACGACGAGGACGAGGACGAGGACGACGAGGACGACGAGGACGACGAGGACGAGGACGACGAGGACGACGAGGACGAGGACGACGAGGATGACGAGGACGAGGACGACGAGGACGACGAGGACGAGGACGACGAGGACGAGGCCGAGGACGACGAGGACGAGGACGACGAGGACGACGAGGACGACGAGGACGAGGACGACGAGGACGACGAGGACGAGGACGAGGACGACGAGGACGACGAGGAGGAGGACGACGAGGATGACGAGGACGAGGACGAGGACGACGAGGACGACGAGGAGGAGGACGACGAGGATGACGAGGACGAGGACGAGGACGACGAGGACGACGAGGAGGAGGACGACGAGGATGACGAGGACGAGGACGACGAGGACGAGGACGACGAGGACGAGGACGAGGACGACGAGGACGAGGACGACGAGGACGACGAGGACGAGGACGACGAGGACGAGGACGACGAGGACGAGGACGACGAGGACCAGGACGACGAGGACGAGGACGACGAGGACGAGGACGACGAGGACGAGGACGACGAGGACGAGGACGACGAGGACGAGGACGACGAGGACGAGGACGACGAGGACGAGGACGACGAGGACGAGGACGACGAGGACGAGGACGACGAGGACGAGGACGACGAGGACGAGGACGACGAGGACGAGGACGACGAGGACGAGGACGACGAGGACGAGGACGACGAGGACGAGGACGACGAGGACGAGGACGACGAGGACGAGGACGAGGACGACGAGGAAGAGGACGACGAGGACGACGAGGACGAGGACGACGAGGACGAGGACGACGAGGACGAGGACGACGAGGACCAGGACGACGAGGACGCGGACGACGAGGACGACGAGGACGAGGACGACGAGGACGAGGACGATGAGGACGAGGACGACGAGGACGAGGACGACGAGGACGACGAGGACGAGGACGAGGACGACGAGGACGACGAGGACGAGGACGGCGAGGACGAGGACGACGAGGACGAGGAGGACGAGGACGGGGACGACGAGGACGAGGACGACGAGGTCGAGGACGACGACGACGACGACGAGGACGTGGACGACGAGGACGAGGACGACGAGGACGAGGACGACGAGGACGACGAGGACGAGGACGACGAGGACGACGAGGACGACGAGGACGAGGACGACGAGGACGACGAGGACGAGGACGACGAGGACGACGAGGACGACGAGGACGAGGACGAGGACGACGAGGACGACGAAGACGAGGACGACGAGGACGACGAGGACGAGGACGAGGACGACGAGGACGACGAGGACGAGGACGACGAGGACGACGAGGACGAGGACGACGAGGACGACGAGGACGAGGACGAGGACGACGAGGACGACGAGGAGGAGGACGACGAGGATGACGAGGACGAGGACGAGGACGACGAGGACGACGAGGAGGAGGACGACGAGGATGACGAGGACGAGGACGACGAGGACGAGGACGACGAGGACGAGGACGACGAGGACGAGGACGACGAGGACGAGGACGACGAGGACGAGGACGACGAGGACGAGGACGACGAGGACGAGGACGACGAGGACGAGGACGACGACGACGAGGACGACGAGGACGAGGACGGCGAGGACGAGGACGACGAGGACGAGGAGGACGAGGACGGGGACGACGAGGACGAGGACGACGAGGACGAGGAGAACGAGGACGGGGACGACGAGGACGAGGACGACGAGGTCGAGGACGACGAGGACGAGGACGACGAGGACGAGGACGACGAGGGCGAGGACGACGAGGACGACGAGGACGAGGACGAGGACGACGACGACGACGACGAGGACGTGGACGACGAGGACGAGGACGACGAGGACGAGGACGACGAGGACGACGAGGACGAGGACGACGAGGACCAGGACGACGAGGACGCGGACGACGAGGACGAGGACGAGGACGACGAGGACGAGGACGACGAGGACGACGAGGACGAGGACGACGAGGACGAGGACGAGGACGACGAGGACGACGAGGAGGAGGACGACGAGGATGACGAGGACGAGGACGAGGACGACGAGGACGACGAGGAGGAGGACGACGAGGATGACGAGGACGAGGACGAGGACGACGAGGACGACGAGGAGGAGGACGACGAGGATGACGAGGACGAGGACGACGAGGACGAGGACGACGAGGACGAGGACGAGGACGACGAGGACGAGGACGACGAGGACGACGAGGACGAGGACGACGAGGACGAGGACGACGAGGACGAGGACGACGAGGACCAGGACGACGAGGACGAGGACGACGAGGACGAGGACGACGAGGACGAGGACGACGAGGACGAGGACGACGAGGACGAGGACGACGAGGACGAGGACGACGAGGACGACGAGGACGAGGACGACGAGGACGAGGACGACGAGGACGAGGACGACGAGGACGAGGACGACGAGGACGAGGACGACGAGGACGAGGACGACGAGGACGAGGACGAGGACGACGAGGAAGAGGACGACGAGGACGACGAGGACGAGGACGACGAGGACGAGGACGACGAGGACGAGGACGACGAGGACCAGGACGACGAGGACGACGAGGACGAGGACGACGAGGACGAGGACGATGAGGACGAGGACGACGAGGACGAGGACGACGAGGACGACGAGGACGAGGACGAGGACGACGAGGACGACGAGGACGAGGACGGCGAGGACGAGGACGACGAGGACGAGGAGGACGAGGACGGGGACGACGAGGACGAGGGCGACGAGGTCGAGGACGACGACGACGACGACGAGGACGTGGACGACGAGGACGAGGACGACGAGGACGAGGACGACGAGGACGACGAGGACGAGGACGACGAGGACGACGAGGACGACGAGGACGAGGACGACGAGGACGACGAGGACGACGAGGACGAGGACGAGGACGACGAGGACGACGAAGACGAGGACGACGAGGACGACGAGGACGAGGACGAGGACGACGAGGACGAGGACGAGGACGACGAGGACGACGAGGACGAGGACGACGAGGACGACGAGGACGAGGACGACGAGGACGACGAGGACGAGGACGAGGACGACGAGGACGACGAGGAGGAGGACGACGAGGATGACGAGGACGAGGACGAGGACGACGAGGACGACGAGGAGGAGGACGACGAGGATGACGAGGACGAGGACGACGAGGACGAGGACGACGAGGACGAGGACGACGAGGACGAGGACGACGAGGACGAGGACGACGAGGACGAGGACGACGAGGACGAGGACGACGAGGACGAGGACGACGAGGACGAGGACGACGAGGACGAGGACGACGAGGACGAGGACGACGAGGACGAGGACGACGAGGACGAGGACGACGACGACGAGGACGACGAGGACGAGGACGGCGAGGACGAGGACGACGAGGACGAGGAGAACGAGGACGGGGACGACGAGGACGAGGACGACGAGGTCGAGGACGACGAGGACGAGGAAGACGAGGACGAGGACGACGAGGGCGAGGACGACGAGGACGACGAGGACGAGGACGAGGACGACGACGACGACGACGAGGACGTGGACGACGAGGACGAGGACGACGAGGACGAGGACGACGAGGACGACGAGGACGAGGACGACGAGGACGACGAGGACGACGAGGACGAGGACGACGAGGACGACGAGGACGACGAGGACGACGAGGACGACGAGGACGACGAGGACGACGAGGACGACGAGGACGAGGACGAGGACGACGAGGACGACGAGGACGACGAGGACGAGGACGAGGACGACGAGGACGACGAGGACGACGAGGACGACGAGGACGAGGACGACGAGGACGAGGACGAGGACGACGAGGACGAGGACGAGGACGACGAGGATGACGAGGACGAGGACGAGGACGACGAGGATGACGAGGACGAGGACGACGAGGACGACGAGGACGAGGACGACGAGGACGAGGCCGAGGACGACGAGGACGAGGACGACGAGGACGAGGCCGAGGACGACGAGGACGAGGACGACGAGGACGAGGACGACGAGGACGACGAGGACGAGGACGACGAGGACGAGGACGACGAGGACGAGGACGACGAGGACCAGGACGACGAGGACGCGGACGACGAGGACGACGAGGACGAGGACGACGAGGACGAGGACGATGAGGACGAGGACGACGAGGACGAGGACGACGAGGACGACGAGGACGAGGACGAGGACGACGAGGACGACGAGGACGAGGACGGCGAGGACGAGGACGACGAGGACGAGGAGGACGAGGACGGGGACGACGAGGACGAGGACGACGAGGTCGAGGACGACGACGACGACGACGAGGACGTGGACGACGAGGACGAGGACGACGAGGACGAGGACGACGAGGACGACGAGGACGAGGACGACGAGGACGACGAGGACGACGAGGACGAGGACGACGAGGACGACGAGGACGACGAGGACGACGAGGACGACGAGGACGAGGACGAGGACGACGAGGACGACGAAGACGAGGACGACGAGGACGACGAGGACGAGGACGAGGACGACGAGGACGAGGACGAGGACGACGAGGACGACGAGGACGAGGACGACGAGGACGACGAGGACGAGGACGACGAGGACGACGAGGACGAGGACGACGAGGACGACGAGGAGGAGGACGACGAGGATGACGAGGACGAGGACGACGAGGACGAGGACGACGAGGACGAGGACGAGGACGACGAGGACGACGAGGACGAGGACGACGAGGACGACGAGGACGAGGACGACGAGGACGAGGACGACGAGGACGAGGACGACGAGGACGAGGACGACGAGGACCAGGACGACGAGGACGAGGACGACGAGGACGAGGACGACGAGGACGAGGACGACGAGGACGAGGACGACGAGGACGAGGACGACGACGACGACGAGGACGAGGACGACGAGGACGACGAGGACGAGGACGACGAGGACGAGGACGACGAGGACGAGGACGACGAGGACGAGGACGACGAGGACGAGGACGACGAGGACGAGGACGACGAGGACGAGGACGACGAGGACGAGGACGACGAGGACGAGGACGACGAGGACGAGGACGACGACGACGAGGACGACGAGGACGAGGACGACGAGGACGAGGACGACGACGACGGGGACGGGGACGACGGGGACGTGGACGACGGGGACGGGGACGACGGGGACGACGGGGACGAGGACGACGAGGACGACGAGGACGACGAGGACGAGGACGACGAGGACGACGAGGACGACGAGGACGACGAGGACGACGAGGACGAGGACGACGAGGACGAGGACGACGAGGACGAGGACGACGAGGACGAGGACGACGAGGACGAGGACGACGAGGACGAGGACGACGAGGACGAGGACGACGAGGACGAGGACGACGAGGACGAGGACGACGAGGACGAGGACGACGAGGACGAGGACGACGAGGACGAGGACGAGGACGACGAGGACGAGGACGACGAGGACGACGAGGACGAGGACGACGAGGACGACGAGGACGAGGACGACGAGGACGAGGACGACGAGGACGAGGACGACGAGGACCAGGACGACGAGGACGCGGACGACGAGGACGACGAGGACGAGGACGACGAGGACGAGGACGATGAGGACGAGGACGACGAGGACGAGGACGACGAGGACCAGGACGACGAGGACGAGGACGACGAGGACGAGGACGACGAGGACGAGGACGACGAGGACGAGGACGACGAGGACGAGGACGGCGAGGACGAGGACGACGAGGACGAGGAGGACGAGGACGGGGACGACGAGGACGAGGACGACGAGGACGACGAGGACGACGAGGACGACGAGGACGACGAGGACGAGGACGACGAGGACGACGACGACGAGGACGAGGACGACGAGGACGAGGACGACGAGGACGAGGACGACGAGGACGAGGACGACGAGGACGAGGACGACGAGGACGAGGACGACGAGGACGAGGACGACGAGGACGAGGACGACGAGGACGAGGACGAGGACGACGAGGACGAGGACGACGAGGACGACGAGGACGAGGACGACGAGGACGAGGACGACGAGGACGAGGACGACGAGGGCGAGGACGACGAGGACGACGAGGACGAGGACGAGGACGACGACGACGACGACGAGGACGTGGACGACGAGGACGAGGACGACGAGGACGAGGACGACGAGGACGACGAGGACGAGGACGACGACGACGACGAGGACGAGGACGACGAGGACGACGAGGACGAGGACGACGAGGACGAGGACGACGAGGACGAGGACGACGAGGACGAGGACGACGAGGACGAGGACGACGAGGACGAGGACGACGAGGACGAGGACGACGAGGACGAGGACGACGAGGACGAGGACGACGACGACGAGGACGACGAGGACGAGGACCACGAGGACGAGGACGACGACGACGGGGACGGGGACGACGGGGACGAGGACGACGAGGACGAGGACGACGAGGACGAGGACGACGAGGACGAGGACGACGACGACGAGGACGACGAGGACGAGGACCACGAGGACGAGGACGACGACGACGGGGACGGGGACGACGGGGACGTGGACGACGGGGACGGGGACGACGGGGACGACGGGGACGAGGACGACGAGGACGACGAGGACGACGAGGACGAGGACGACGAGGACGACGAGGACGACGAGGACGACGAGGACGACGAGGACGACGAGGACGAGGACGACGAGGACGAGGACGACGAGGACGAGGACGACGAGGACGAGGACGACGAGGACGAGGACGACGAGGACGAGGACGACGAGGACGAGGACGAGGACGACGAGGACGAGGACGACGAGGACGACGAGGACGAGGACGACGAGGACGAGGACGACGAGGACGAGGACGACGAGGACCAGGACGACGAGGACGCGGACGACGAGGACGACGAGGACGAGGACGACGAGGACGAGGACGATGAGGACGAGGACGACGAGGACGAGGACGACGAGGACCAGGACGACGAGGACGAGGACGACGAGGACGAGGACGACGAGGACGAGGACGACGAGGACGAGGACGACGAGGACGAGGACGGCGAGGACGAGGACGACGAGGACGAGGAGGACGAGGACGGGGACGACGAGGACGAGGACGACGAGGACGACGAGGACGACGAGGACGACGAGGACGACGAGGACGAGGACGACGAGGACGACGACGACGAGGACGAGGACGACGAGGACGAGGACGACGAGGACGAGGACGACGAGGACGAGGACGACGAGGACGAGGACGACGAGGACGAGGACGACGAGGACGAGGACGACGAGGACGAGGACGACGAGGACGAGGACGAGGACGACGAGGACGACGAGGACGAGGACGACGAGGACGAGGACGACGAGGACGAGGACGACGAGGACGAGGACGACGAGGGCGAGGACGACGAGGACGACGAGGACGAGGACGAGGACGACGACGACGACGACGAGGACGTGGACGACGAGGACGAGGACGACGAGGACGAGGACGACGAGGACGACGAGGACGAGGACGACGAGGACGACGAGGACGACGAGGACGACGAGGACGACGAGGACGAGGACGACGAGGACGACGAGGACGACGAGGACGACGAGGACGACGAGGACGACGAGGACGACGAGGACGACGAGGACGAGGACGAGGACGACGAGGACGACGAGGACGACGAGGACGAGGACGACGAGGACGACGAGGACGAGGACGAGGACGACGAGGACGAGGACGAGGACGACGAGGACGAGGACGAGGACGACGAGGATGACGAGGACGAGGACGAGGACGACGAGGACGAGGACGACGAGGACGACGAGGACGAGGACGACGAGGACGAGGACGACGAGGACGAGGACGACGAGGACGAGGACGACGAGGACGAGGACGACGAGGACGAGGACGACGAGGACGAGGACGACGACGACGGGGACGGGGACGACGGGGACGTGGACGACGGGGACGGGGACGACGGGGACGACGGGGACGAGGACGACGAGGACGACGAGGACGACGAGGACGAGGACGACGAGGACGACGAGGACGACGAGGACGAGGACGACGAGGACGAGGACGACGAGGACGAGGACGACGAGGACGAGGACGACGAGGACGAGGACGACGAGGACGAGGACGACGAGGACGAGGACGACGAGGACGAGGACGACGAGGACGAGGACGACGAGGACGAGGACGACGAGGACGAGGACGACGAGGACGAGGACGACGAGGACGACGAGGACGAGGACGACGAGGACGAGGACGACGAGGACGAGGACGACGAGGACGAGGGCGACGAGGACGAGGACGACGAGGACGAGGACGACGAGGACGAGGACGACGAGGACGAGGACGAGGAGGACGAGGACGACGAGGACGACGAGGACGAGGACGAGGACGACGAGGACGACGAGGACGAGGACGGCGAGGACGAGGACGACGAGGACGAGGAGGACGAGGACGGGGACGACGAGGACGACGAGGTCGAGGACGACGACGACGACGACGAGGACGTGGACGACGAGGACGAGGACGACGAGGACGAGGTCGACGAGGACGAGGACGACGAGGACGACGAGGACGAGGACGACGAGGACGACGAGGACGACGAGGACGACGAGGACGAGGACGACGAGGACGACGAGGACGAGGACGACGAGGACGACGAGGACGAGGACGACGAGGACGACGAGGACGAGGACGACGAGGACGACGAGGACGAGGACGAGGACGACGAGGACGAGGACGAGGACGACGAGGACGAGGACGAGGACGACGAGGACGACGAGGACGAGGACGACGAGGATGACGAGGACGAGGACGACGAGGACGACGAGGACGAGGACGACGAGGACGAGGACGACGAGGACGAGGACGACGACGACGACGAGGACGAGGACGACGAGGACGAGGACGACGAGGACGAGGACGACGAGGACGAGGACGACGAGGACGAGGACGACGAGGACGAGGACGACGAGGACGACGAGGACGACGAGGACGAGGACGACGAGGACGACGAGGACGACGAGGACGAGGACGACGAGGACGACGAGGACGAGGACGACGAGGACGACGAGGACGACGAGGACGACGAGGACGACGAGGACGACGAGGACGACGAGGACGAGGACGAGGACGACGAGGACGACGAAGACGAGGACGACGAGGACGACGAGGACGAGGACGAGGACGACGAGGACGAGGACGAGGACGACGAGGACGACGAGGAAGAGGACGACGAGGACGACGAGGACGAGGACGAGGACGACGAGGACGACGAGGAGGAGGACGACGAGGATGACGAGGACGAGGACGACGAGGACGAGGACGACGAGGACGAGGACGACGAGGACGAGGACGAGGACGACGAGGACGAGGACGACGAGGACGACGAGGACGAGGACGACGAGGACGAGGACGACGAGGACGAGGACGACGAGGACCAGGACGACGAGGACGAGGACGACGAGGACGAGGACGACGAGGACGAGGACGACGAGGACGAGGACGACGAGGACGAGGACGGCGAGGACGAGGACGACGAGGACGAGGAGGACGAGGACGGGGACGACGAGGACGAGGACGACGAGGACGAGGAGGACGAGGACGGGGACGACGAGGACGACGAGGTCGAGGACGACGACGACGACGACGAGGACGTGGACGACGAGGACGAGGACGACGAGGACGAGGTCGACGAGGACGAGGACGACGAGGACGACGAGGACGAGGACGACGAGGACGACGAGGACGACGAGGACGACGAGGACGACGAGGACGACGAGGACGAGGACGACGAGGACGACGAGGACGAGGACGACGAGGACGACGAGGACGAGGACGACGAGGACGACGAGGACGAGGACGACGAGGACGACGAGGACGAGGACGAGGACGACGAGGACGAGGACGAGGACGACGAGGACGAGGACGAGGACGACGAGGACGACGAGGACGAGGACGACGAGGATGACGAGGACGAGGACGACGAGGACGACGAGGACGAGGACGACGAGGACGAGGACGAGGACGACGAGGACGAGGACGACGAGGACGAGGACGACGAGGACGAGGACGACGAGGACGAGGACGACGAGGACGAGGACGACGAGGACGAGGACGACGAGGACGAGGACGACGAGGACGAGGACGTCGAGGACGAGGACGACGAGGACGAGGACGACGAGGACGAGGACGACGAGGACGAGGACGACGACGACGACGAGGACGAGGACGACGAGGACGAGGACGACGAGGACGAGGACGACGAGGACGAGGACGACGAGGACGAGGACGACGAGGACGAGGACGACGAGGACGACGAGGACGACGAGGACGAGGACGACGAGGACGACGAGGACGAGGACGACGAGGACGACGAGGACGACGAGGACGACGAGGACGACGAGGACGAGGACGAGGACGACGAGGACGACGAAGACGAGGACGACGAGGACGACGAGGACGAGGACGAGGACGACGAGGACGACGAGGACGAGGACGACGAGGACGACGAGGACGAGGACGAGGACGACGAGGACGACGAGGAGGAGGACGACGAGGATGACGAGGACGAGGACGACGAGGACGAGGACGACGAGGACGAGGACGACGAGGACGACGAGGACGAGGACGACGAGGACGAGGACGAGGACGACGAGGACGAGGACGACGAGGACGACGAGGACGAGGACGACGAGGACGAGGACGACGAGGACGAGGACGACGAGGACGAGGACGACGAGGACGAGGACGACGAGGACGAGGACGACGAGGACGAGGACGGCGAGGACGAGGACGACGAGGACGAGGAGGACGAGGACGGGGACGACGAGGACGAGGACGACGAGGACGACGAGGACGACGAGGACGACGAGGACGACGAGGACGACGAGGACGACGAGGACGACGAGGACGACGAGGACGAGGACGGCGAGGACGAGGACGACGAGGACGAGGACGACGAGGACGAGGACGACGAGGACGAGGACGACGACGACGACGAGGACGAGGACGACGAGGACGAGGACGACGAGGACGAGGACGACGAGGACGAGGACGACGAGGACGAGGACGACGAGGACGACGAGGACGACGAGGACGAGGACGACGAGGACGAGGACGACGAGGACGACGAGGACGAGGACGACGAGGACGACGAGGACGACGAGGACGACGAGGACGAGGACGACGAGGACGACGAGGACGAGGACGACGAGGACGAGGACGACGAGGACGAGGACGACGAGGGCGAGGACGACGAGGACGACGAGGACGAGGACGAGGACGACGACGACGACGACGAGGACGTGGACGACGAGGACGAGGACGACGAGGACGAGGACGACGAGGACGACGAGGACGAGGACGACGACGACGACGAGGACGAGGACGACGAGGACGACGAGGACGAGGACGACGAGGACGAGGACGACGAGGACGAGGACGACGAGGACGAGGACGACGAGGACGAGGACGACGAGGACGAGGACGACGAGGACGAGGACGACGAGGACGAGGACGACGAGGACGAGGACGACGAGGACGAGGACGACGACGACGAGGACGACGAGGACGAGGACCACGAGGACGAGGACGACGACGACGGGGACGGGGACGACGGGGACGAGGACGACGAGGACGAGGACGACGAGGACGAGGACGACGAGGACGAGGACGACGACGACGAGGACGACGAGGACGAGGACCACGAGGACGAGGACGACGACGACGGGGACGGGGACGACGGGGACGTGGACGACGGGGACGGGGACGACGGGGACGACGGGGACGAGGACGACGAGGACGACGAGGACGACGAGGACGAGGACGACGAGGACGACGAGGACGACGAGGACGACGAGGACGACGAGGACGACGAGGACGAGGACGACGAGGACGAGGACGACGAGGACGAGGACGACGAGGACGAGGACGACGAGGACGAGGACGACGAGGACGACGAGGACGAGGACGACGAGGACGAGGACGACGAGGACGAGGACGACGAGGGCGAGGACGACGAGGACGACGAGGACGAGGACGAGGACGACGACGACGACGACGAGGACGTGGACGACGAGGACGAGGACGACGAGGACGAGGACGACGAGGACGACGAGGACGAGGACGACGAGGACGACGAGGACGACGAGGACGACGAGGACGACGAGGACGAGGACGACGAGGACGACGAGGACGACGAGGACGACGAGGACGACGAGGACGACGAGGACGACGAGGACGACGAGGACGAGGACGAGGACGACGAGGACGACGAGGACGACGAGGACGAGGACGACGAGGACGACGAGGACGAGGACGAGGACGACGAGGACGAGGACGAGGACGACGAGGACGAGGACGAGGACGACGAGGATGACGAGGACGAGGACGAGGACGACGAGGACGAGGACGACGAGGACGACGAGGACGAGGACGACGAGGACGAGGACGACGAGGACGAGGACGACGAGGACGAGGACGACGAGGACGAGGACGACGAGGACGAGGACGACGAGGACGAGGACGACGACGACGGGGACGGGGACGACGGGGACGTGGACGACGGGGACGGGGACGACGGGGACGACGGGGACGAGGACGACGAGGACGACGAGGACGACGAGGACGAGGACGACGAGGACGACGAGGACGACGAGGACGAGGACGACGAGGACGAGGACGACGAGGACGAGGACGACGAGGACGAGGACGACGAGGACGAGGACGACGAGGACGAGGACGACGAGGACGAGGACGACGAGGACGACGAGGACGAGGACGACGAGGACGACGAGGACGAGGACGACGAGGACGAGGACGACGAGGACGAGGACGACGAGGACGAGGGCGACGAGGACGAGGACGACGAGGACGAGGACGACGAGGACGAGGACGACGAGGACGAGGACGAGGAGGACGAGGACGACGAGGACGACGAGGACGAGGACGAGGACGACGAGGACGACGAGGACGAGGACGGCGAGGACGAGGACGACGAGGACGAGGAGGACGAGGACGGGGACGACGAGGACGACGAGGTCGAGGACGACGACGACGACGACGAGGACGTGGACGACGAGGACGAGGACGACGAGGACGAGGTCGACGAGGACGAGGACGACGAGGACGACGAGGACGAGGACGACGAGGACGACGAGGACGACGAGGACGACGAGGACGAGGACGACGAGGACGACGAGGACGAGGACGACGAGGACGACGAGGACGAGGACGACGAGGACGACGAGGACGAGGACGACGAGGACGACGAGGACGAGGACGAGGACGACGAGGACGAGGACGAGGACGACGAGGACGACGAGGACGAGGACGACGAGGATGACGAGGACGAGGACGACGAGGACGACGAGGACGAGGACGACGAGGACGAGGACGACGAGGACGAGGACGACGACGACGACGAGGACGAGGACGACGAGGACGAGGACGACGAGGACGAGGACGACGAGGACGAGGACGACGAGGACGAGGACGACGAGGACGAGGACGACGAGGACGAGGACGACGAGGACGACGAGGACGACGAGGACGAGGACGACGAGGACGACGAGGACGAGGACGACGAGGACGACGAGGACGACGAGGACGACGAGGACGACGAGGACGACGAGGACGACGAGGACGAGGACGAGGACGACGAGGACGACGAAGACGAGGACGACGAGGACGACGAGGACGAGGACGAGGACGACGAGGACGAGGACGAGGACGACGAGGACGACGAGGACGAGGACGACGAGGACGACGAGGACGAGGACGAGGACGACGAGGACGACGAGGAGGAGGACGACGAGGATGACGAGGACGAGGACGACGAGGACGAGGACGACGAGGACGAGGACGACGAGGACGAGGACGAGGACGACGAGGACGAGGACGACGAGGACGACGAGGACGAGGACGACGAGGACGAGGACGACGAGGACGAGGACGACGAGGACCAGGACGACGAGGACGAGGACGACGAGGACGAGGACGACGAGGACGAGGACGACGAGGACGAGGACGACGAGGACGAGGACGGCGAGGACGAGGACGACGAGGACGAGGAGGACGAGGACGGGGACGACGAGGACGAGGACGACGAGGACGAGGAGGACGAGGACGGGGACGACGAGGACGACGAGGTCGAGGACGACGACGACGACGACGAGGACGTGGACGACGAGGACGAGGACGACGAGGACGAGGTCGACGAGGACGAGGACGACGAGGACGACGAGGACGAGGACGACGAGGACGACGAGGACGACGAGGACGACGAGGACGACGAGGACGACGAGGACGAGGACGACGAGGACGACGAGGACGAGGACGACGAGGACGACGAGGACGAGGACGACGAGGACGACGAGGACGAGGACGACGAGGACGACGAGGACGAGGACGAGGACGACGAGGACGAGGACGAGGACGACGAGGACGAGGACGAGGACGACGAGGACGACGAGGACGAGGACGACGAGGATGACGAGGACGAGGACGACGAGGACGACGAGGACGAGGACGACGAGGACGAGGACGAGGACGACGAGGACGAGGACGACGAGGACGAGGACGACGAGGACGAGGACGACGAGGACGAGGACGACGAGGACGAGGACGACGAGGACGAGGACGACGAGGACGAGGACGACGAGGACGAGGACGTCGAGGACGAGGACGACGAGGACGAGGACGACGAGGACGAGGACGACGAGGACGAGGACGACGACGACGACGAGGACGAGGACGACGAGGACGAGGACGACGAGGACGAGGACGACGAGGACGAGGACGACGAGGACGAGGACGACGAGGACGAGGACGACGAGGACGACGAGGACGAGGACGACGAGGACGACGAGGACGAGGACGACGAGGACGACGAGGACGACGAGGACGACGAGGACGACGAGGACGAGGACGAGGACGACGAGGACGACGAAGACGAGGACGACGAGGACGACGAGGACGAGGACGAGGACGACGAGGACGACGAGGACGAGGACGACGAGGACGACGAGGACGAGGACGAGGACGACGAGGACGACGAGGAGGAGGACGACGAGGATGACGAGGACGAGGACGACGAGGACGAGGACGACGAGGACGAGGACGACGAGGACGACGAGGACGAGGACGACGAGGACGAGGACGAGGACGACGAGGACGAGGACGACGAGGACGACGAGGACGAGGACGACGAGGACGAGGACGACGAGGACGAGGACGACGAGGACGAGGACGACGAGGACGAGGACGACGAGGACGAGGACGACGAGGACGAGGACGGCGAGGACGAGGACGACGAGGACGAGGAGGACGAGGACGGGGACGACGAGGACGAGGACGACGAGGACGACGAGGACGACGAGGACGACGAGGACGACGAGGACGACGAGGACGACGAGGACGACGAGGACGAGGACGGCGAGGACGAGGACGACGAGGACGAGGACGACGAGGACGAGGACGACGAGGACGAGGACGACGACGACGACGAGGACGAGGACGACGAGGACGAGGACGACGAGGACGAGGACGACGAGGACGAGGACGACGAGGACGAGGACGACGAGGACGACGAGGACGACGAGGACGAGGACGACGAGGACGAGGACGACGAGGACGACGAGGACGAGGACGACGAGGACGAGGACGACGAGGACGACGAGGACGAGGACGACGAGGACGAGGACGACGAGGACGAGGACGACGAGGACCAGGACGACGAGGACGCGGACGACGAGGACGACGAGGACGAGGACGACGAGGACGAGGACGATGAGGACGAGGACGACGAGGACGAGGACGACGAGGACGACGAGGACGAGGACGAGGACGACGAGGACGACGAGGACGAGGACGGCGAGGACGAGGACGACGAGGACGAGGAGGACGAGGACGGGGACGACGAGGACGAGGACGACGAGGTCGAGGACGACGACGACGACGACGAGGACGTGGACGACGAGGACGAGGACGACGAGGACGAGGACGACGAGGACGAGGACGACGAGGACGACGAGGACGAGGACGACGAGGACGACGAGGACGACGAGGACGAGGACGACGAGGACGACGAGGACGACGAGGACGAGGACGAGGACGACGAGGACGACGAAGACGAGGACGACGAGGACGACGAGGACGACGAGGAGGAGGACGACGAGGATGACGAGGACGAGGACGAGGACGACGAGGACGAGGACGACGAGGACGAGGACGAGGACGACGAGGACGAGGACGACGAGGACGAGGACGACGAGGACGAGGACGACGAGGACGAGGACGACGAGGACGAGGACGACGAGGACGAGGACGACGAGGACGAGGACGACGAGGACGAGGACGACGAGGACGAGGACAACGAGGACGACGAGGACGAGGACGACGAGGACGAGGACGACGAGGACGAGGACGACGAGGACGAGGGCGACGAGGACGAGGACTACGAGGACGAGGACGACGAGGACGAGGACGACGAGGACGACGAGGACGAGGCCGACGAGGACGAGGACGAGGAGGACGAGGACGACGAGGACGAGGACGACGAGGACGACGAGGACGAGGACGAGGACGACGAGGACGACGAGGACGAGGACGGCGAGGACGAGGACGACGAGGACGAGGAGGACGAGGACGGGGACGACGAGGACGACGAGGTCGAGGACGACGACGACGACGACGAGGACGTGGACGACGAGGACGAGGACGACGAGGACGAGGACGACGAGGACGAGGACGACGAGGACGACGAGGACGAGGACGACGAGGACGACGAGGACGACGAGGACGAGGACGACGAGGACGACGAGGACGACGAGGACGAGGACGAGGACGACGAGGACGACGAAGACGAGGACGACGAGGACGACGAGGACGAGGACGAGGACGACGAGGACGACGAGGACGAGGACGACGAGGATGACGAGGACGAGGACGACGAGGATGACGAGGACGAGGACGACGAGGACGACGAGGACGAGGACGACGAGGACGACGAGGACGAGGACGACGAGGACGAGGACGACGAGGACGACGAGGACGACGAGGACGACGAGGACGAGGACGACGAGGACGACGAGGACGACGAGGACGACGAGGACGACGAGGACGACGAGGACGACGAGGACGACGAGGACGACGAGGACGACGAGGACGAGGACGACGAGGACGACGAGGACGAGGACGACGAGGACGAGGACGACGAGGACGACGAGGACGAGGACGACGAGGACGACGAGGACGACGAGGACGAGGACGAGGACGACAAGGACGAGGACGAGGACGACGAGGACGAGGACGAGGACGACGAGGACGACGAGGACGAGGACGACGAGGATGACGAGGACGAGGACGACGAGGACGACGAGGACGAGGACGACGAGGACGAGGACGAGGACGACGAGGACGAGGACGACGAGGACGAGGACGACGAGGACGAGGACGACGAGGACGAGGACGACGAGGACGAGGACGACGAGGACGAGGACGACGAGGACGAGGACGACGAGGACGAGGACGACGAGGACGAGGACGACGAGGACGAGGACGTCGAGGACGAGGACGACGAGGACGAGGACGACGAGGACGAGGACGACGAGGACGAGGACGACGACGACGACGAGGACGAGGACGACGAGGACGAGGACGACGAGGACGAGGACGACGAGGACGAGGACGACGAGGACGAGGACGACGAGGACGACGAGGACGACGAGGACGAGGACGACGAGGACGACGAGGACGACGAGGACGACGAGGACGACGAGGACGAGGACGAGGACGACGAGGACGACGAAGACGAGGACGACGAGGACGACGAGGACGAGGACGAGGACGACGAGGACGAGGACGAGGACGACGAGGACGACGAGGACGAGGACGACGAGGACGACGAGGACGAGGACGAGGACGACGAGGACGACGAGGAGGAGGACGACGAGGATGACGAGGACGAGGACGACGAGGACGAGGACGACGAGGACGAGGACGAGGACGACGAGGACGAGGACGACGAGGACGAGGACGAGGACGACGAGGACGAGGACGACGAGGACGACGAGGACGAGGACGACGAGGACGAGGACGACGAGGACGAGGACGACGAGGACCAGGACGACGAGGACGAGGACGACGAGGACCAGGACGACGAGGACGAGGACGACGAGGACGAGGACGACGAGGACGAGGACGACGAGGACGAGGACGACGAGGACGAGGACGGCGAGGACGAGGACGACGAGGACGAGGAGGACGAGGACGGGGACGACGAGGACGAGGACGACGAGGACGACGAGGACGACGAGGACGACGAGGACGACGAGGACGACGAGGACGAGGACGACGAGGACGAGGACGACGAGGACGAGGACGACGAGGACGAGGACGACGAGGACGAGGACGACGAGGACGAGGACGACGAGGACGAGGACGACGAGGACGAGGACGACGAGGACGAGGACGACGAGGACGAGGACGACGAGGACGAGGACGACGAGGACGAGGACGAGGACGACGAGGACGAGGACGACGAGGACGACGAGGACGAGGACGACGAGGACGAGGACGATGAGGACGAGGACGACGAGGACCAGGACGACGAGGACGCGGACGACGAGGACGACGAGGACGAGGACGACGAGGACGAGGACGATGAGGACGAGGACGACGAGGACGAGGACGACGAGGACGACGAGGACGAGGACGAGGACGACGAGGACGACGAGGACGAGGACGGCGAGGACGAGGACGGCGAGGACGAGGACGACGAGGACGAGGAGGACGAGGACGGGGACGACGAGGACGAGGACGACGAGGTCGAGGACGACGACGACGACGACGAGGACGTGGACGACGAGGACGAGGACGAGGACGTGGACGACGAGGACGAGGACGACGAGGACGAGGACGACGAGGACGACGAGGACGAGGACGACGAGGACGACGAGGACGACGAGGACGAGGACGACGAGGACGACGAGGACGACGAGGACGAGGACGAGGACGACGAGGACGACGAAGACGAGGACGACGAGGACGACGAGGACGAGGACGAGGACGACGAGGACGAGGACGAGGACGACGAGGACGACGAGGACGAGGACGACGAGGACGACGAGGACGAGGACGACGAGGACGACGAGGACGAGGACGACGAGGACGACGAGGACGAGGACGAGGACGACGAGGACGACGAGGAGGAGGACGACGAGGACGACGAGGACGAGGACGAGGACGACGAGGACGACGAGGAGGAGGACGACGAGGATGACGAGGACGAGGACGACGAGGACGAGGACGACGAGGACGAGGACGACGAGGACGAGGACGACGAGGACGAGGACGACGAGGACGAGGACGACGAGGACGAGGACGAGGACGACGAGGACGAGGACGACGAGGACGAGGACGACGAGGACGAGGACGACGAGGACGAGGACGACGACGACGAGGACGACGAGGACGAGGACGGCGAGGACGAGGACGACGAGGACGAGGACGACGAGGACGAGGAGGACGAGGACGGGGACGACGAGGACGAGGACGACGAGGACGAGGAGAACGAGGACGGGGACGACGAGGACGAGGACGACGAGGTCGAGGACGACGAGGACGAGGACGACGAGGACGAGGACGACGAGGGCGAGGACGACGAGGGCGAGGACGACGAGGACGACGAGGACGAGGACGAGGACGACGACGACGACGACGAGGACGTGGACGACGAGGACGAGGACGACGAGGACGAGGACGACGAGGACGACGAGGACGAGGACGACGAGGACGACGAGGACGACGAGGACGAGGACGACGAGGACGACGAGGACGACGAGGACGACGAGGACGACGAGGACGACGAGGACGACGAGGACGACGAGGACGACGAGGACGACGAGGACGACGAGGACGAGGACGAGGACGACGAGGACGACGAGGACGACGAGGACGAGGACGACGAGGACGACGAGGACGAGGACGAGGACGACGAGGACGAGGACGAGGACGACGAGGATGACGAGGACGAGGACGAGGACGACGAGGATGACGAGGACGAGGACGACGAGGACGACGAGGACGAGGACGACGAGGACGAGGCCGAGGACGACGAGGACGAGGACGACGAGGACGAGGACGACGAGGACGAGGACGACGAGGACGACGAGGACGAGGACGACGAGGACGAGGACGACGAGGACGAGGACGACGAGGACCAGGACGACGAGGACGCGGACGACGAGGACGACGAGGACGAGGACGACGAGGACGAGGACGATGAGGACGAGGACGACGAGGACGAGGACGACGAGGACGACGAGGACGAGGACGAGGACGACGAGGACGACGAGGACGAGGACGGCGAGGACGAGGACGACGAGGACGAGGAGGACGAGGACGGGGACGACGAGGACGAGGACGACGAGGTCGAGGACGACGACGACGACGACGAGGACGTGGACGACGAGGACGAGGACGACGAGGACGAGGACGACGAGGACGACGAGGACGAGGACGACGAGGACGACGAGGACGACGAGGACGAGGACGACGAGGACGACGAGGACGACGAGGACGACGAGGACGACGAGGACGAGGACGAGGACGACGAGGACGACGAAGACGAGGACGACGAGGACGACGAGGACGAGGACGAGGACGACGAGGACGACGAGGACGAGGACGACGAGGACGACGAGGACGAGGACGACGAGGACGACGAGGACGAGGACGAGGACGACGAGGACGACGAGGAGGAGGACGACGAGGATGACGAGGACGAGGACGACGAGGACGAGGACGACGAGGACGACGAGGACGAGGACGACGAGGACGAGGACGACGAGGACGAGGACGACGAGGACCAGGACGACGAGGACGAGGACGACGAGGACGAGGACGACGAGGACGAGGACGACGAGGACGAGGACGACGAGGACGAGGACGACGACGACGACGAGGACGAGGACGACGAGGACGACGAGGACGAGGACGACGAGGACGAGGACGACGAGGACGAGGACGACGAGGACGAGGACGACGAGGACGAGGACGACGAGGACGAGGACGACGAGGACGAGGACGACGAGGACGAGGACGACGAGGACGAGGACGAGGACGACGAGGACGAGGACGACGAGGACGAGGACGACGAGGACGACGAGGACGAGGACGACGAGGACGAGGACGACGAGGACGAGGACGACGAGGACCAGGACGACGAGGACGCGGACGACGAGGACGACGAGGACGAGGACGACGAGGACGAGGACGATGAGGACGAGGACGACGAGGACGAGGACGACGAGGACGACGAGGACGAGGACGAGGACGACGAGGACGACGAGGACGAGGACGGCGAGGACGAGGACGACGAGGACGAGGACGGCGAGGACGAGGACGACGAGGACCAGGACGGCGAGGACGAGGACGTCGAGGACGAGGAGGACGAGGACGGGGACGACGAGGACGAGGACGACGAGGTCGAGGACGACGACGACGACGACGAGGACGTGGACGACGAGGACGAGGACGACGAGGACGAGGACGACGAGGACGACGAGGACGAGGACGACGAGGACGACGAGGACGACGAGGACGAGGACGACGAGGACGACGAGGACGACGAGGACGAGGACGAGGACGACGAGGACGACGAAGACGAGGACGACGAGGACGACGAGGACGAGGACGAGGACGACGAGGACGAGGACGAGGACGACGAGGACGACGAGGACGAGGACGACGAGGACGACGAGGACGACGAGGACGAGGACGACGAGGACGACGAGGACGACGAGGACGAGGACGAGGACGACGAGGACGACGAAGACGAGGACGACGAGGACGACGAGGACGAGGACGAGGACGACGAGGACGACGAGGACGAGGACGACGAGGATGACGAGGACGAGGACGACGAGGATGACGAGGACGAGGACGACGAGGACGACGAGGACAAGGACGACGAGGACGACGAGGACGAGGACGACGAGGACGAGGACGACGAGGACGACGAGGACGACGAGGACGACGAGGACGAGGACGACGAGGACGACGAGGACGACGAGGACGACGAGGACGACGAGGACGACGAGGACGACGAGGACGACGAGGACGACGAGGACGACGAGGACGACGAGGACGACGAGGACGAGGACGACGAGGACGACGAGGACGAGGACGACGAGGACGACGAGGACGAGGACGACGAGGACGACGAGGACGAGAACGACGAGGACGACGAGGACGAGGACGAGGACGACGAGGACGAGGACGAGGACGACGAGGACGAGGACGAGGACGACGAGGACGACGAGGACGAGGACGACGAGGATGACGAGGACGAGGACGACGAGGACGACGAGGACGAGGACGACGAGGACGAGGACGAGGACGACGAGGACGAGGACGACGAGGACGAGGACGACGAGGACGAGGACGACGAGGACGAGAACGACGAGGACGAGGACGACGAGGACGAGGACGTCGAGGACGAGGACGACGAGGACGAGGACGACGAGGACGAGGACGACGAGGACGAGGACGACGACGACGACGAGGACGAGGACGACGAGGACGAGGACGACGAGGACGAGGACGACGAGGACGAGGACGACGAGGACGAGGACGACGAGGACGACGAGGACGACGAGGACGAGGACGACGAGGACGACGAGGACGAGGACGACGAGGACGACGAGGACGACGAGGACGACGAGGACGACGAGGACGAGGACGAGGACGACGAGGACGACGAAGACGAGGACGACGAGGACGACGAGGACGAGGACGAGGACGACGAGGACGAGGACGAGGACGACGAGGACGACGAGGACGAGGACGACGAGGACGACGAGGACGACGAGGAGGAGGACGACGAGGATGACGAGGACGAGGACGACGAGGACGAGGACGACGAGGACGAGGACGAGGACGACGAGGACGAGGACGACGAGGACGACGAGGACGAGGACGACGAGGACGAGGACGACGAGGACGAGGACGACGAGGACGAGGACGAGGACGACGAGGACGAGGACGACGAGGACGACGAGGACGACGAGGACGAGGACGACGAGGACGAGGACGACGAGGACGAGGACGACGAGGACCAGGACGACGAGGACGAGGACGACGAGGACGAGGACGACGAGGACGAGGACGACGAGGACGAGGACGACGAGGACGAGGACGGCGAGGACGAGGACGACGAGGACGAGGAGGACGAGGACGGGGACGACGAGGACGAGGACGACGAGGACGACGAGGACGACGAGGACGACGAGGACGACGAGGACGAGGACGACGAGGACGAGGACGACGAGGACGAGGACGACGAGGACGAGGACGACGAGGACGAGGACGACGAGGACGAGGACGACGAGGACGAGGACGACGAGGACGAGGACGACGAGGACGAGGACGACGAGGACGAGGACGACGAGGACCAGGACGACGAGGACGCGGACGACGAGGACGACGAGGACGAGGACGACGAGGACGAGGACGATGAGGACGAGGACGACGAGGACGAGGACGACGAGGACGACGAGGACGAGGACGAGGACGACGAGGACGACGAGGACGAGGACGGCGAGGACGAGGACGACGAGGACGAGGAGGACGAGGACGGGGACGACGAGGACGAGGACGACGAGGTCGAGGACGACGACGACGACGACGAGGACGTGGACGACGAGGACGAGGACGACGAGGACGAGGACGACGAGGACGAGGACGACGAGGTCGAGGACGACGACGACGACGACGAGGACGTGGACGACGAGGACGAGGACGACGAGGACGAGGACGACGAGGACGACGAGGACGAGGACGACGAGGACGACGAGGACGACGAGGACGAGGACGACGAGGACGACGAGGACGACGAGGACGAGGACGAGGACGACGAGGACGACGAAGACGAGGACGACGAGGACGACGAGGACGAGGACGAGGACGACGAGGACGACGAGGACGAGGACGACGAGGACGACGAGGACGAGGACGACGAGGACGACGAGGACGAGGACGAGGACGACGAGGACGACGAGGAGGAGGACGACGAGGATGACGAGGACGAGGACGACGAGGATGACGAGGACGAGGACGACGAGGACGAGGACGACGAGGACGAGGACGAGGACGACGAGGACGAGGACGACGAGGACGACGAGGACGAGGACGACGAGGACGAGGACGACGAGGACGAGGACGACGAGGACCAGGACGACGAGGACGAGGACGACGATGACGAGGACGACGAGGACGAGGACGACGAGGACGAGGACGACGAGGACGAGGACGACGACGACGACGAGGACGAGGACGACGAGGACGACGAGGACGAGGACGACGAGGACGAGGACGACGAGGACGAGGACGACGAGGACGAGGACGACGAGGACGAGGACGACGAGGACGAGGACGACGAGGACGAGGACGACGAGGACGAGGACGACGAGGACGAGGACGACGAGGACGAGGACGACGAGGACGAGGACGACGAGGACGAGGACGACGAGGACGAGGACGACGACGACAGGGACGGGGACGACGGGGACGTGGACGACGGGGACGGGGACGACGGGGACGACGGGGACGACGGGGACGAGGACGACGAGGACGACGAGGACGACGAGGACGAGGACGACGAGGACGACGAGGACGACGAGGACGACGAGGACGACGAGGACGAGGAAGACGAGGACGAGGACGACGAGGACGAGGACGACGAGGACGAGGACGACGAGGACGAGGACGACGAGGACGAGGACGACGAGGACGAGGACGACGAGGACGAGGACGACGAGGACGAGGACGAGGACGACGAGGACGAGGACGACGAGGACGAGGACGACGAGGACGAGGACGAGGACGAGGACGACGAGGACGAGGACGACGAGGACGAGGACGAGGACGACGAGGACGAGGACGACGAGGACGAGGACGACGAGGACGACGAGGACGAGGACGACGAGGACGAGGACGACGAGGACGAGGACGACGAGGACCAGGACGACGAGGACGCGGACGACGAGGACGACGAGGACGAGGACGACGAGGACGAGGACGATGAGGACGAGGACGACGAGGACGAGGACGACGAGGACGACGAGGACGAGGACGAGGACGGCGAGGACGACGAGGACGAGGACGGCGAGGACGAGGACGACGAGGACGAGGACGGCGAGGACGAGGACGACGAGGACGAGGACGGCGAGGACGAGGACGACGAGGACGAGGAGGACGAGGACGGGGACGACGAGGACGAGGACGACGAGGTCGAGGACGACGACGACGACGACGAGGACGTGGACGACGAGGACGAGGACGACGAGGACGAGGACGACGAGGACGACGAGGACGAGGACGACGAGGACGACGAGGACGACGAGGACGAGGACGACGAGGACGACGAGGACGACGAGGACGAGGACGAGGACGACGAGGACGACGAAGACGAGGACGACGAGGACGACGAGGACGACGAGGACGAGGACGACGAGGACGACGAGGACGAGGACGACGAGGACGACGAGGACGAGGACGAGGACGACGAGGACGACGAGGAGGACGACGAGGATGACGAGGACGAGGACGAGGACGACGAGGACGACGAGGAGGAGGACGACGAGGATGACGAGGACGAGGACGACGAGGACGAGGACGACGAGGACGAGGACGAGGACGACGAGGACGAGGACGACGAGGACGACGAGGACGAGGACGACGAGGACGAGGACGACGAGGACGAGGACGACGAGGACCAGGACGACGAGGACGAGGACGACGAGGACGAGGACGACGAGGACGAGGACGACGAGGACGAGGACGACGAGGACGAGGACGACGAGGACGAGGACGACGAGGACGAGGACGACGACGACGACGAGGACGAGGACGACGAGGACGACGAGGACGAGGACGACGAGGACGAGGACGACGAGGACGAGGACGACGAGGACGAGGACGACGAGGACGAGGACGACGAGGACGAGGACGACGAGGACGAGGACGACGAGGACGAGGACGACGACGACGGGGACGGGGACGACGGGGACGTGGACGACGGGGACGGGGACGACGGGGACGACGGGGACGAGGACGACGAGGACGACGAGGACGACGAGGACGAGGACGACGAGGACGACGAGGACGACGAGGACGAGGACGACGAGGACGAGGACGACGAGGACGAGGACGACGAGGACGAGGACGACGAGGACGAGGACGACGAGGACGAGGACGACGAGGACGAGGACGACGAGGACGAGGACGACGAGGACGACGAGGACGAGGACGACGAGGACGAGGACGACGAGGACGAGGACGACGAGGACGAGGGCGACGAGGACGAGGACGACGAGGACGAGGACGACGAGGACGAGGACGACGAGGACGACGAGGACGAGGACGACGAGGACGAGGACGACGAGGACGAGGACGAGGAGGACGAGGACGACGAGGACGAGGACGACGAGGACGACGAGGACGAGGACGAGGACGACGAGGACGACGAGGACGAGGACGGCGAGGACGAGGACGACGAGGACGAGGAGGACGAGGACGGGGACGACGAGGACGACGAGGTCGAGGACGACGACGACGACGACGAGGACGTGGACGACGAGGACGAGGACGACGAGGACGAGGTCGACGAGGACGAGGACGACGAGGACGACGAGGACGAGGACGACGAGGACGACGAGGACGACGAGGACGAGGACGACGAGGACGACGAGGACGACGAGGACGAGGACGAGGACGACGAGGACGACGAGGACGACGAAGACGAGGACGACGAGGACGACGAGGACGAGGACGAGGACGACGAGGACGACGAGGACGAGGACGACGAGGATGACGAGGACGAGGACGACGAGGATGACGAGGACGAGGACGACGAGGACGACGAGGACAAGGACGACGAGGACGACGAGGACGAGGACGACGAGGACGAGGACGACGAGGACGACGAGGACGACGAGGACGACGAGGACGAGGACGACGAGGACGACGAGGACGACGAGGACGACGAGGACGACGAGGACGACCAGGACGACGAGGACGACGAGGACGACGAGGACGAGGACGACGAGGACGACGAGGACGAGGACGACGAGGACGACGAGGACGAGGACGACGAGGACGAGGACGAGGACGACGAGGACGACGAGGACGAGGACGACGAGGATGACGAGGACGAGGACGACGAGGACGACGAGGACGAGGACGAGGACGACGAGGACGAGGACGACGAGGACGAGGACGACGAGGACGAGGACGACGAGGACGAGGACGACGAGGACGACGAGGACGACGAGGACGAGGACGACGAGGACGACGAGGACGAGGACGACGAGGACGACGAAGACGAGGACGACGAGGACGACGAGGACGAGGACGAGGACGACGAGGACGAGGACGAGGACGACGAGGACGACGAGGACGAGGACGACGAGGACGACGAGGACGACGAGGAGGAGGACGACGAGGATGACGAGGACGAGGACGACGAGGACGAGGACGACGAGGACCAGGACGACGAGGACGAGGACGACGAGGACGAGGACGACGAGGACGAGGACGACGAGGACGAGGACGACGAGGACGAGGACGGCGAGGACGAGGACGACGAGGACGAGGAGGACGAGGACGGGGACGACGAGGACGAGGACGACGAGGACGACGAGGACGACGAGGACGACGAGGACGACGAGGACGAGGACGACGAGGACGAGGACGACGAGGACGAGGACGACGAGGACGAGGACGACGAGGACGAGGACGACGAGGACGAGGACGACGAGGACGAGGACGACGAGGACGAGGACGACGAGGACGAGGACGAGGACGACGAGGACGAGGACGACGAGGACGACGAGGACGAGGACGACGAGGACGAGGACGACGAGGACGAGGACGACGAGGACCAGGACGACGAGGACGCGGACGACGAGGACGACGAGGACGAGGACGACGAGGACGAGGACGATGAGGACGAGGACGACGAGGACGAGGACGACGAGGACGACGAGGACGAGGACGAGGACGACGAGGACGACGAGGACGAGGACGGCGAGGACGAGGACGACGAGGACGAGGAGGACGAGGACGGGGACGACGAGGACGAGGACGACGAGGTCGAGGACGACGACGACGACGACGAGGACGTGGACGACGAGGACGAGGACGACGAGGACGAGGACGACGAGGACGACGAGGACGAGGACGACGAGGACGACGAGGACGACGAGGACGAGGACGACGAGGACGACGAGGACGACGAGGACGAGGACGAGGACGACGAGGACGACGAAGACGAGGACGACGAGGACGACGAGGACGAGGACGAGGACGACGAGGACGAGGACGAGGACGACGAGGACGACGAGGACGAGGACGACGAGGACGACGAGGACGAGGACGACGAGGACGACGAGGACGAGGACGAGGACGACGAGGACGACGAGGAGGAGGACGACGAGGACGAGGACGAGGACGACGAGGACGACGAGGACGAGGACGACGAGGACGACGAGGACGAGGACGACGAGGACGACGAGGACGAGGACGAGGACGACGAGGACGACGAGGAGGAGGACGACGAGGATGACGAGGACGAGGACGAGGACGACGAGGACGACGAGGAGGAGGACGACGAGGATGACGAGGACGAGGACGACGAGGACGAGGACGACGAGTACGAGGACGAGGACGAGGACGACGAGGACGAGGACGACGAGGACCAGGACGACGAGGACGAGGACGACGAGGACGAGGACGACGAGGACGAGGACGACGAGGACGAGGACGACGAGGACGAGGACGACGACGACGACGAGGACGAGGACGACGAGGACGACGAGGACGAGGACGACGAGGACGAGGACGACGAGGACGAGGACGACGAGGACGAGGACGACGAGGACGAGGACGACGAGGACGAGGACGACGAGGACGAGGACGACGACGACGGGGACGGGGACGACGGGGACGTGGACGACGGGGACGGGGACGACGGGGACGACGGGGACGAGGACGACGAGGACGTCGAGGACGACGAGGACGAGGACGACGAGGACGACGAGGACGACGAGGACGAGGACGACGAGGACGAGGACGACGAGGACGAGGACGACGAGGACGAGGACGACGAGGACGAGGACGACGAGGACGAGGACGACGAGGACGAGGACGACGGGGACGAGGACGACGAGGACGACGAGGACGAGGACGACGAGGACGAGGACGACGAGGACGAGGACGACGAGGACGAGGGCGACGAGGACGAGGACGACGAGGACGAGGACGACGAGGACGAGGACGACGAGGACGACGAGGACGAGGACGACGAGGACGAGGACGATGAGGACGAGGACGACGAGGACGAGGACGACGAGGACGACGAGGACGAGGACGAGGACGACGAGGACGACGAGGACGAGGACGGGGAGGACGAGGACGACGAGGACGAGGAGGACGAGGACGGGGACGACGAGGACGACGAGGTCGAGGACGACGACGACGACGACGAGGACGTGGACGACGAGGACGAGGACGACGAGGACGAGGACGACGAGGACGAGGACGACGAGGACGACGAGGACGAGGACGACGAGGACGACGAGGACGAGGTCGACGAGGACGAGGACGACGAGGACGACGAGGACGACGAGGACGACGAGGACGACGAGGACGAGGACGACGAGGACGACGAGGACGACGAGGACGACGAGGACGACGAGGACGACGAGGACGACGAGGACGAGGACGACGAGGACGACGAGGACGACGAGGACGACGAGGACGACGAGGACGACGAGGACGACGAGGACGACGAGGACGACGAGGACGAGGACGACGAGGACGACGAGGACGAGGACGACGAGGACGACGAGGACGAGGACGACGAGGACGACGAGGACGAGGACGAGGACGACGAAGACGAGGACGAGGACGACGAGGACGAGGACGAGGACGACGAGGACGAGGACGAGGACGACGAGGACGACGAGGACGAGGACGACGAGGATGACGAGGACGAGGACGACGAGGACGACGAGGACGAGGACGACGAGGACGAGGACGACGAGGACGAGGACGACGAGGACGTGGACGACGAGGACGAGGACGACGAGGACGAGGACGACGAGGACGAGGACGACGAGGACGAGGACGACGAGGACGAGGACGTCGAGGACGAGGACGACGAGGACGAGGACGACGAGGACGAGGACGACGAGGACGAGGACGACGACGACGACGAGGACGAGGACGACGAGGACGAGGACGACGAGGACGAGGACGACGAGGACGAGGACGACGAGGACGACGAGGACGAGGACGACGAGGACGACGAGGACGACGAGGACGACGAGGACGACGAGGACGAGGACGAGGACGACGAGGACGACGAAGACGAGGACGACGAGGACGACGAGGACGACGAGGACGAGGACGAGGACGACGAGGACGACGAGGAGGAGGACGACGAGGATGACGAGGACGAGGACGACGAGGACGAGGACGACGAGGACGAGGACGACGAGGACGAGGACGACGAGGACGAGGACGAGGACGACGAGGACGAGGACGACGAGGACGACGAGGACGAGGACGACGAGGACGAGGACGACGAGGACGAGGACGACGAGGACCAGGACGACGAGGACGAGGACGACGAGGACGAGGACGACGAGGACGAGGACGACGAGGACGAGGACGACGAGGACGAGGACGACGAGGACGAGGACGACGACGACGACGAGGACGAGGACGACGAGGACGACGAGGACGAGGACGACGAGGACGAGGACGACGAGGACGAGGACGACGAGGACGAGGACGACGAGGACGAGGACGACGAGGACGAGGACGACGAGGACGAGGACGACGACGACGGGGACGGGGACGACGGGGACGTGGACGACGGGGACGGGGACGACGGGGACGACGGGGACGAGGACGACGAGGACGACGAGGACGACGAGGACGAGGACGACGAGGACGACGAGGACGACGAGGACGAGGACGACGAGGACGAGGACGACGAGGACGAGGACGACGAGGACGAGGACGACGAGGACGAGGACGACGAGGACGAGGACGACGAGGACGAGGACGACGACGACGACGAGGACGAGGACGACGAGGACGAGGACGACGAGGACGAGGACGACGAGGACGAGGACGACGAGGACGAGGACGACGAGGACGACGAGGACGACGAGGACGAGGACGACGAGGACGACGAGGACGACGAGGACGACGAGGACGACGAGGACGAGGACGAGGACGACGAGGACGACGAAGACGAGGACGACGAGGACGACGAGGACGAGGACGAGGACGACGAGGACGAGGACGAGGACGACGAGGGCGACGAGGACGAGGACGACGAGGACGAGGACGACGAGGACGAGGACGACGAGGACGACGAGGACGAGGACGACGAGGAGGACGAGGACGAGGACGACGAGGACGAGGACGATGAGGACGAGGACGACGAGGACGAGGACGACGAGGACGACGAGGACGAGGACGAGGACGACGAGGACGACGAGGACGAGGACGAGGACGACGAGGACGAGGGGGACGAGGACGGGGACGACGAGGACGACGAGGTCGAGGACGACGACGACGACGACGAGGACGTGGACGACGAGGACGAGGACGACGAGGACGAGGACGACGAGGACGAGGACGACGAGGACGAGGACGACGAGGACGACGAGGACGAGGACGACGAGGACGACGAGGACGACGAGGACGAGGACGACGAGGACGACGAGGACGACGAGGACGAGGACGAGGACGACGAGGACGACGAAGACGAGGACGACGAGGACGACGAGGACGAGGACGAGGACGACGAGGACGACGAGGACGAGGACGACGAGGATGACGAGGACGAGGACGACGAGGACGACGAGGACGAGGACGACGAGGACGACGAGGACGAGGACGACGAGGACGACGAGGACGAGGACGACGAGGACGAGGACGACGAGGACGACGAGGACGACGAGGACGACGAGGACGAGGACGACGAGGACGACGAGGACGACGAGGACGACGAGGACGACGAGGACGACGAGGACGAGGACGACGAGGACGACGAGGACGACGAGGACGACGAGGACGACGAGGACGACGAGGACGAGGACGACGAGGACGACGAGGACGACGAGGACGACGAGGACGACGAGGACGACGAGGACGACGAGGACGACGAGGACGACGAGGACGACGAGGACGACGAGGACGACGAGGACGACGAGGACGACGAGGACGAGGACGACGAGGACGACGAGGACGAGGACGACGAGGACGACGAGGACGAGGACGACGAGGACGACGAGGACGAGGACGAGGACGACGAGGACGAGGACGAGGACGACGAGGACGAGGACGAGGACGACGAGGACGAGGACGAGGACGACGAGGACGACGAGGACGAGGACGACGAGGATGACGAGGACGAGGACGACGAGGACGACGAGGACGAGGACGACGAGGACGAGGACGAGGACGACGAGGACGAGGACGACGAGGACGAGGACGACGAGGACGAGGACGACGAGGACGAGGACGACGAGGACGAGGACGACGAGGACGAGGACGACGAGGACGAGGACGACGAGGACGAGGACGTCGAGGACGAGGACGACGAGGACGAGGACGACGAGGACGAGGACGACGAGGACGAGGACGACGACGACGACGAGGACGAGGACGACGAGGACGAGGACGACGAGGACGAGGACGACGAGGACGAGGACGACGAGGACGAGGACGACGAGGACGAGGACGACGAGGACGAGGACGACGAGGACGAGGACGACGAGGACGACGAGGACGACGAGGACGAGGACGACGAGGACGACGAGGACGACGAGGACGAGGACGAGGACGACGAGGACGACGAAGACGAGGACGACGAGGACGACGAGGACGACGAGGACGAGGACGACGAGGACGACGAGGACGAGGACGAGGTCGACGTGGACGACGAGGAGGAGGACGACGAGGATGACGAGGACGAGGACGACGAGGACGAGGACGACGAGGACGAGGACGAGGACGACGAGGACGAGGACGACGAGGACGACGAGGACGAGGACGACGAGGACGAGGACGACGAGGACGAGGACGACGAGGACCAGGACGACGAGGACGAGGACGACGAGGACGAGGACGACGAGGACGAGGACGACGAGGACGAGGACGACGAGGACGAGGACGACGACGACGACGAGGACGAGGACGACGAGGACGACGAGGACGAGGACGACGAGGACGAGGACGACGAGGACGAGGACGACGACGACGGGGACGGGGACGACGGGGACGTGGACGACGGGGACGGGGACGACGGGGACGACGGGGACGAGGACGACGAGGACGACGAGGACGACGAGGACGAGGACGACGAGGACGACGAGGACGACGAGGACGAGGACGACGAGGACGAGGACGACGAGGACGAGGACGACGAGGACGAGGACGACGAGGACGAGGACGACGAGGACGAGGACGACGAGGACGAGGACGACGAGGACGAGGACGACGAGGACGACGAGGACGAGGACGACGAGGACGAGGACGACGAGAACGAGGGCGACGAGGACGAGGGCGACGAGGACGACGAGGACGACGAGGACGACGAGGACGACGAGGACGAGGACGAGGACGACGAGGACGACGAAGACGAGGACGACGAGGACGACGAGGACGAGGACGAGGACGACGAGGACGACGAGGACGAGGACGACGAGGATGACGAGGACGAGGACGACGAGGACGACGAGGACGAGGACGACGAGGACGACGAGGACGAGGACGACGAGGACGAGGACGACGAGGACGACGAGGACGACGAGGACGACGAGGACGAGGACGACGAGGACGAAGAGGACGACGAGGACGACGAGGACGACGAGGACGACGAGGACGACGAGGACGACGAGGACGACGAGGACGACGAGGACGACGAGGACGAGGACGACGAGGACGACGAGGACGAGGACGACGAGGACGACGAGGACGAGGACGAGGACGACGAGGACGAGGACGAGGACGACGAGGACGAGGACGAGGACGACGAGGACGAGGACGAGGACGACGAGGACGACGAGGACGAGGACGACGAGGATGACGAGGACGAGGACGACGAGGACGACGAGGACGAGGACGACGAGGACGAGGACGAGGACGACGAGGACGAGGACGACGAGGACGAGGACGACGAGGACGAGGACGACGAGGACGAGGACGACGAGGACGAGGACGACGAGGACGAGGACGACGAGGACGAGGACGACGAGGACGAGGACGACGAGGACGAGGACGACGAGGACGAGGACGTCGAGGACGAGGACGACGAGGACGAGGACGACGAGGACGAGGACGACGAGGACGAGGACGACGACGACGACGAGGACGAGGACGACGAGGACGAGGACGACGAGGACGAGGACGACGAGGACGAGGACGACGAGGACGAGGACGACGAGGACGAGGACGACGAGGACGAGGACGACGAGGACGAGGACGACGAGGACGAGGACGACGACGACGGGGACGGGGACGACGGGGACGACGGGGACGAGGACGGGGACGACGGGGACAACGGGGACGAGGACGACGAGGACGACGAGGACGAGGACGACGAGGACGACGAGGACGACGAGGACGAGGACGACGAGGACGAGGACGACGAGGACGAGGACGACGAGGACGAGGACGACGAGGACGACGAGGACGACGAGGACGAGGACGACGAGGACGAGGACGACGAGGACGAGGACGACGAGGACGAGGACGACGAGGACGAGGACGACGAGGACGAGGACGACGAGGACGAGGACGACGAGGACGAGGACGACGAGGACGAGGACGACGAGGACGAGGACGACGAGGACGAGGACGACGAGGACGAGGACGACGAGGACGACGAGGACGACGAGGACGACGAGGACGAGGACGAGGACGACGAGGACGACGAAGACGAGGACGACGAGGACGACGAGGACGACGAGGACGAGGACGACGAGGACGACGAGGACGAGGACGAGGTCGACGTGGACGACGAGGAGGAGGACGACGAGGATGACGAGGACGACGAGGACGAGGACGACGAGGACGACGAGGACGACGAGGACGACGAGGACGACGAGGACGAGGACGAGGACGACGAGGACGACGAAGACGAGGACGACGAGGACGACGAGGACGACGAGGACGAGGACGACGAGGACGACGAGGACGAGGACGAGGTCGACGTGGACGACGAGGAGGAGGACGACGAGGATGACGAGGACGAGGACGACGAGGACGAGGACGACGAGGACGAGGACGAGGACGACGAGGACGAGGACGACGAGGACGACGAGGACGAGGACGACGAGGACGAGGACGACGAGGACGACGAGGACGAGGACGACGAGGACGAGGACGACGAGGACGAGGACGACGAGGACCAGGACGACGAGGACGAGGACGACGAGGACGAGGACGACGAGGACGAGGACGACGAGGACGAGGACGACGAGGACGAGGACGACGACGACGACGAGGACGAGGACGACGAGGACGACGAGGACGAGGACGACGAGGACGAGGACGACGAGGACGAGGACGACGACGACGGGGACGGGGACGACGGGGACGTGGACGACGGGGACGGGGACGACGGGGACGACGGGGACGACGGGGACGAGGACGACGAGGACGACGAGGACGAGGACGACGAGGACGACGAGGACGACGAGGACGAGGACGACGAGGACGAGGACGACGAGGACGAGGACGACGAGGACGAGGACGACGAGGACGAGGACGACGAGGACGAGGACGACGAGGACGAGGACGACGAGGACGAGGACGACGAGGACGAGGACGACGAGGACGACGAGGACGAGGACGACGAGGACGAGGACGACGAGGACGAGGGCGACGAGGACGAGGGCGACGAGGACGACGAGGACGACGAGGACGACGAGGACGACGAGGACGAGGACGAGGACGACGAGGACGACGAAGACGAGGACGACGAGGACGACGAGGACGAGGACGAGGACGACGAGGACGACGAGGACGAGGACGACGAGGATGACGAGGACGAGGACGACGAGGACGACGAGGACGAGGACGACGAGGACGACGAGGACGAGGACGACGAGGACGAGGACGACGAGGACGACGAGGACGACGAGGACGACGAGGACGAGGACGACGAGGACGAAGAGGACGACGAGGACGACGAGGACGACGAGGACGACGAGGACGACGAGGACGACGAGGACGACGAGGACGACGAGGACGACGAGGACGAGGACGACGAGGACGACGAGGACGAGGACGACGAGGACGACGAGGACGAGGACGAGGACGACGAGGACGAGGACGAGGACGACGAGGACGAGGACGAGGACGACGAGGACGAGGACGAGGACGACGAGGACGACGAGGACGAGGACGACGAGGATGACGAGGACGAGGACGACGAGGACGACGAGGACGAGGACGACGAGGACGAGGACGAGGACGACGAGGACGAGGACGACGAGGACGAGGACGACGAGGACGAGGACGACGAGGACGAGGACGACGAGGACGAGGACGACGAGGACGAGGACGACGAGGACGAGGACGACGAGGACGAGGACGACGAGGACGAGGACGTCGAGGACGAGGACGACGAGGACGAGGACGACGAGGACGAGGACGACGAGGACGAGGACGACGACGACGACGAGGACGAGGACGACGAGGACGAGGACGACGAGGACGAGGACGACGAGGACGAGGACGACGAGGACGAGGACGACGAGGACGAGGACGACGAGGACGAGGACGACGAGGACGAGGACGACGAGGACGAGGACGACGAGGACGAGGACGACGACGACGGGGACGGGGACGACGGGGACGACGGGGACGAGGACGGGGACGACGGGGACGACGGGGACGAGGACGACGAGGACGACGAGGACGAGGACGACGAGGACGACGAGGACGACGAGGACGAGGACGACGAGGACGAGGACGACGAGGACGAGGACGACGAGGACGAGGACGACGAGGACGAGGACGACGAGGACGAGGACGACGAGGACGAGGACGACGAGGACGAGGACGACGAGGACGAGGACGACGAGGACGAGGACGACGAGGACGAGGACGACGAGGACGAGGACGACGAGGACGAGGACGACGAGGACGAGGACGACGAGGACGAGGACGACGAGGACGAGGACGACGAGGACGAGGACGACGAGGACGAGGACGACGAGGACGAGGACGACGAGGACGACGAGGACGAGGACGAGGACGACGAGGACGAGGACGACGGGGACGAGTACGACGGGGACGAGGACGACGGGGACGAGGACGACGGGGACGAGGACGACGGGGACGAGGACGACGAGGACGAGGACGACGAGGACGAGGACGACGAAGACGACGAGGACGAGGACGACGAGGACGACGAGGACGACGAGGACGAGGACGACGAGGACGACGACGACGTCGAGGACGAGGACGACGAGGACGACGAGGACGACGAGGACGAGGACGAGGACGTCGAGGACGACGACGACGAGGACGACGAGGACGAGGACGACGAGGACGAGGACGATGAGGACGAGGACGACGAGGACGAGGACGACGAGGACGACGAGGACGAGGACGGCGAGGACGACGAGGACGAGGAGGACGAGGACGGGGACGACGAGGACGAGGACGACGAGGTCGAGGACGACGAGGACGAGGACGACGAGGACGAGGACGACGAGGGCGACGACGACGAGGACGACGAGGACGAGGACGAGGACGACGACGACGACGACGAGGACGTGGACGACGAGGACGAGGACGAGGACGACGAGGACGAGGACGACGAGGACGACGAGGACGAGGACGACGAGGACGAGGACGACGAGGACGAGGACGACGAGGACCAGGACGACGAGGACGACGAGGACGAGGACGACGAGGACGAGGACGACGAGGACAAGGACGACGAGGACGACGAGGACGAGGACGACGAGGACGAGGACGACGAGGACGACGAGGACGAGGACGACGAGGACGACGAGGACGAGGACGGCGAGGACGAGGACGACGAGGACGAGGAGGACGAGGACGGGGACGACGAGGACGAGGACGACGAGGTCGAGGACGACGACGACGACGACGAGGACGTGGACGACGAGGACGAGGACGACGAGGACGAGGACGACGAGGACGACGATGACGAGGACGACGAGGACGACGAGGACGACGAGGACGAGGACGACGAGGACGACGAGGACGACGAGGACGACGAGGACGACGAGGACGAGGACGAGGACGACGAGGACGACGAAGACGAGGACGACGAGGACGACGAGGACGAGGACGAGGACGACGAGGACGAGGACGAGGACGACGAGGACGACGAGGACGAGGACGACGAGGACGACGAGGACGAGGACGACGAGGACGACGAGGACGAGGACGAGGACGACGAGGAGGAGGACGACGAGGATGACGAGGACGAGAACGACGAGGACGAGGACGACGAGGACGAGGACGAGGACGACGAGGACGAGGACGACGAGGACGACGAGGACGAGGACGACGAGGACGAGGACGACGAGGACGAGGACGACGAGGACCAGGACGACGAGGACGAGGACGACGAGGACGAGGACGACGAGGACGAGGACGACGAGGACGAGGACGACGAGGACGAGGACGACGAGGACGAGGACGACGACGACGACGAGGACGAGGACGACGAGGACGAGGACGACGAGGACGAGGACGAGGACGACGAGGACGAGGACGACGAGGACGAGGACGACGAGGACGAGGACGACGAGGACGAGGACGACGAGGACGAGGACGACGACGACGGGGACGGGGACGACGGGGTCGTGGACGACGGGGACGGGGACGACGGGGACGACGGGGACGAGGACGACGAGGACGACGAGGACGACGAGGACGAGGACGACGAGGACGACGAGGACGACGAGGACGAGGACGACGAGGACGACGAGGACGAGGACGACGAGGACGAGGACGACGAGGACGAGGACGACGAGGACGAGGACGACGAGGACGAGGACGACGAGGACGAGGACGACGAGGACGAGGACGACGAGGACGAGGACGACGAGGACGAGGACGACGAGGACGACGAGGACGAGGACGACGAGGACGAGGACGACGAGGACGACGAGGACGAGGGCGACGAGGACGAGGACGACGAGGACGAGGACGACGAGGACGAGGACGACGAGGACGACGAGGACGAGGACGACGAGGACGAGGACGATGAGGACGAGGACGACGAGGACGAGGACGACGAGGACGACGAGGACGAGGACGAGGACGACGAGGACGAGGACGGCGAGGACGAGGACGACGAAGACGAGGAGGACGAGGACGGGGACGACGAGGACGACGAGGTCGAGGACGACGACGACGACGACGAGGACGTGGACGACGAGGACGAGGACGACGAGGACGAGGACGACGAGGACGAGGACGACGAGGACGACGAGGACGAGGACGACGAGGACGACGAGGACGACGAGGACGAGGACGACGAGGACGACGAGGACGACGAGGACGAGGACGAGGACGACGAGGACGACGAAGACGAGGACGACGAGGACGACGAGGACGAGGACGAGGACGACGAGGACGAGGACGACGAGGACGACGAGGACGAGGACGACGAGGACGACGAGGACGAGGACGACGAGGACGACGAGGACGAGGACGAGGACGACGAGGACGAGGACGAGGACGACGAGGACGAGGACGAGGACGACGAGGACGAGGACGAGGACGACGAGGACGACGAGGACGAGGACGACGAGGATGACGAGGACGAGGACGACGAGGACGACGAGGACGAGGACGACGAGGACGAGGACGACGAGGACGAGGACGACGAGGACGTGGACGACGAGGACGAGGACGACGAGGACGAGGACGACGAGGACGAGGACGACGAGGACGAGGACGACGAGGACGAGGACGACGAGGACGAGGACGTCGAGGACGAGGACGACGAGGACGAGGACGACGAGGACGAGGACGACGAGGACGAGGACGACGACGACGACGAGGACGAGGACGACGAGGACGAGGACGACGAGGACGACGAGGACGAGGACGACGAGGACGACGAGGACGACGAGGACGACGAGGACGACGAGGACGAGGACGAGGACGACGAGGACGACGAAGACGAGGACGACGAGGACGACGAGGACGAGGACGAGGACGACGAGGACGAGGACGAGGACGACGAGGACGACGAGGACGAGGACGACGAGGACGACGAGGACGAGGACGAGGACGACGAGGACGACGAGGAGGAGGACGACGAGGATGACGAGGACGAGGACGACGAGGACGAGGACGACGAGGACGAGGACGACGAGGACGAGGACGAGGACGACGAGGACGAGGACGACGAGGACGACGAGGACGAGGACGACGAGGACGAGGACGACGAGGACGAGGACGACGAGGACCAGGACGACGAGGACGAGGACGACGAGGACGAGGACGACGAGGACGAGGACGACGAGGACGAGGACGACGAGGACGAGGACGACGAGGACGAGGACGACGAGGACGAGGACGACGACGACGACGAGGACGAGGACGACGAGGACGACGAGGACGAGGACGACGAGGACGAGGACGACGAGGACGAGGACGACGAGGACGAGGACGACGAGGACGAGGACGACGAGGACGAGGACGACGAGGACGAGGACGACGAGGACGAGGACGACGACGACGGGGACGGGGACGACGGGGACGTGGACGACGGGGACGGGGACGACGGGGACGACGGGGACGAGGACGACGAGGACGACGAGGACGACGAGGACGAGGACGACGAGGACGACGAGGACGACGAGGACGAGGACGACGAGGACGAGGACGACGAGGACGAGGACGACGAGGACGAGGACGACGAGGACGAGGACGACGAGGACGAGGACGACGACGACGACGAGGACGAGGACGACGAGGACGAGGACGACGAGGACGAGGACGACGAGGACGAGGACGACGAGGACGAGGACGACGAGGACGACGAGGACGACGAGGACGAGGACGACGAGGACGACGAGGACGACGAGGACGACGAGGACGACGAGGACGAGGACGAGGACGACGAGGACGAGGACGACGAGGACGAGGACGACGAGGACGAGGACGACGACGACGACGAGGACGAGGACGACGAGGACGAGGACGACGAGGACGAGGACGACGAGGACGAGGACGACGAGGACGGCGAGGACGAGGACGACGAGGACGAGGACGATGAGGACGAGGACGACGAGGACGAGGACGACGAGGACGACGAGGACGAGGACGAGGACGACGAGGACGAGGACGGCGAGGACGAGGACGACGAAGACGAGGAGGACGAGGACGGGGACGACGAGGACGACGAGGTCGAGGACGACGACGACGACGACGAGGACGTGGACGACGAGGACGAGGACGACGAGGACGAGGACGACGAGGACGAGGACGACGAGGACGACGAGGACGACGAGGACGAGGACGACGAGGACGACGAGGACGACGAGGACGAGGACGAGGACGACGAGGACGACGAAGACGAGGACGACGAGGACGACGAGGACGAGGACGAGGACGACGAGGACGAGGACGACGAGGACGACGAGGACGAGGACGACGAGGACGACGAGGACGAGGACGACGAGGACGACGAGGACGAGGACGACGAGGACGACGAGGACGAGGACGAGGACGACGAGGACGAGGACGAGGACGACGAGGACGAGGACGAGGACGACGAGGACGACGAGGACGAGGATGACGAGGACGAGGACGACGAGGACGACGAGGACGAGGACGAGGACGACGAGGACGAGGACGACGAGGACGAGGACGACGAGGACGTGGACGACGAGGACGAGGACGACGAGGACGAGGACGACGAGGACGAGGACGACGAGGACGAGGACGACGAGGACGAGGACGTCGAGGACGAGGACGACGAGGACGAGGACGACGAGGACGAGGACGACGAGGACGAGGACGACGACGACGACGATGACGAGGACGACGAGGACGAGGACGACGAGGACGAGGACGACGAGGACGAGGACGACGAGGACGACGAGGACGAGGACGACGAGGACGACGAGGACGACGAGGACGACGAGGACAACGAGGACGAGGACGAGGACGACGAGGACGACGAAGACGAGGACGACGAGGACGACGAGGACGAGGACGAGGACGACGAGGACGAGGACGAGGACGACGAGGACGACGAGGACGAGGACGACGAGGACGACGAGGACGAGGACGAGGACGACGAGGACGACGAGGAGGAGGACGACGAGGATGACGAGGACGAGGACGACGAGGACGAGGACGACGAGGACGAGGACGACGAGGACGAGGACGACGAGGACGAGGACGAGGACGACGAGGACGAGGACGACGAGGACGACGAGGACGAGGACGACGAGGACGAGGACGACGAGGACGAGGACGACGAGGACCAGGACGACGAGGACGAGGACGACGAGGACGAGGACGACGAGGACGAGGACGACGAGGACGAGGACGACGAGGACGAGGACGACGAGGACGAGGACGACGACGACGACGAGGACGAGGACGACGAGGACGACGAGGACGAGGACGACGAGGACGAGGACGACGAGGACGAGGACGACGAGGACGAGGACGACGAGGACGAGGACGACGAGGACGAGGACGACGAGGACGAGGACGACGAGGACGAGGACGACGACGACGGGGACGACGACGACGACGAGGACGAGGACGACGAGGACGACGAAGACGAGGACGGCGAGGACGACGAGGACGAGGAGGACGAGGACGGGGACGACGAGGACGAGGACGACGAGGTCGAGGACGACGAGGACGAGGACGACGAGGACGAGGACGACGAGGGCGACGACGACGAGGACGACGAGGACGAGGACGAGGACGACGACGACGACGACGAGGACGTGGACGACGAGGACGAGGACGAGGACGACGAGGACGAGGACGACGAGGACGACGAGGACGAGGACGACGAGGACGAGGACGACGAGGACGAGGACGACGAGGACCAGGACGACGAGGACGACGAGGACGAGGACGACGAGGACGAGGACGACGAGGACGAGGACGACGAGGACGACGAGGACGAGGACGACGAGGACGAGGACGACGAGGACGACGAGGACGAGGACGACGAGGACGACGAGGACGAGGACGGCGAGGACGAGGACGACGAGGACGAGGAGGACGAGGACGGGGACGACGAGGACGAGGACGACGAGGTCGAGGACGACGACGACGACGACGAGGACGTGGACGACGAGGACGAGGACGACGAGGACGAGGACGACGAGGACGACGAGGACGAGGACGACGAGGACGACGAGGACGACGAGGACGAGGACGACGAGGACGACGAGGACGACGAGGACGACGAGGACGACGAGGACGAGGACGAGGACGACGAGGACGACGAAGACGAGGACGACGAGGACGACGAGGACGAGGACGAGGACGACGAGGACGAGGACGAGGACGACGAGGACGACGAGGACGAGGACGACGAGGACGACGAGGACGAGGACGACGAGGACGACGAGGACGAGGACGAGGACGACGAGGAGGAGGACGACGAGGATGACGAGGACGAGAACGACGAGGACGAGGACGACGAGGACGAGGACGAGGACGACGAGGACGAGGACGACGAGGACGACGAGGACGAGGACGACGAGGACGAGGACGACGAGGACGAGGACGACGAGGACCAGGACGACGAGGACGAGGACGACGAGGACGAGGACGACGAGGACGAGGACGACGAGGACGAGGACGACGAGGACGAGGACGACGAGGACGAGGACGACGACGACGACGAGGACGAGGACGACGAGGACGAGGACGACGAGGACGAGGACGAGGACGACGAGGACGAGGACGACGAGGACGAGGACGACGAGGACGAGGACGACGAGGACGAGGACGACGAGGACGAGGACGACGACGACGGGGACGGGGACGACGGGGTCGTGGACGACGGGGACGGGGACGACGGGGACGACGGGGACGAGGACGACGAGGACGACGAGGACGACGAGGACGAGGACGACGAGGACGACTAGGACGACGAGGACGAGGACGACGAGGACGACGAGGACGAGGACGACGAGGACGAGGACGACGAGGACGAGGACGACGAGGACGAGGACGACGAGGACGAGGACGACGAGGACGAGGACGACGAGGACGAGGACGACGAGGACGAGGACGACGAGGACGAGGACGACGAGGACGACGAGGACGAGGACGACGAGGACGAGGACGACGAGGACGACGAGGACGAGGGCGACGAGGACGAGGACGACGAGGACGAGGACGACGAGGACGAGGACGACGAGGACGACGAGGACGAGGACGACGAGGACGAGGACGATGAGGACGAGGACGACGAGGACGAGGACGACGAGGACGACGAGGACGAGGACGAGGACGACGAGGACGAGGACGGCGAGGACGAGGACGACGAAGACGAGGAGGACGAGGACGGGGACGACGAGGACGACGAGGTCGAGGACGACGACGACGACGACGAGGACGTGGACGACGAGGACGAGGACGACGAGGACGAGGACGACGAGGACGAGGACGACGAGGACGACGAGGACGAGGACGACGAGGACGACGAGGACGACGAGGACGAGGACGACGAGGACGACGAGGACGACGAGGACGAGGACGAGGACGACGAGGACGACGAAGACGAGGACGACGAGGACGACGAGGACGAGGACGAGGACGACGAGGACGAGGACGACGAGGACGACGAGGACGAGGACGACGAGGACGACGAGGACGAGGACGACGAGGACGACGAGGACGAGGACGAGGACGACGAGGACGAGGACGAGGACGACGAGGACGAGGACGAGGACGACGAGGACGAGGACGAGGACGACGAGGACGACGAGGACGAGGACGACGAGGATGACGAGGACGAGGACGACGAGGACGACGAGGACGAGGACGACGAGGACGAGGACGACGAGGACGAGGACGACGAGGACGTGGACGACGAGGACGAGGACGACGAGGACGAGGACGACGAGGACGAGGACGACGAGGACGAGGACGACGAGGACGAGGACGTCGAGGACGAGGACGACGAGGACGAGGACGACGAGGACGAGGACGACGACGACGACGAGGACGAGGACGACGAGGACGAGGACGACGAGGACGAGGACGACGAGGACGACGAGGACGAGGACGACGAGGACGACGAGGACGACGAGGACGACGAGGACGACGAGGACGAGGACGAGGACGACGAGGACGACGAAGACGAGGACGACGAGGACGACGAGGACGAGGACGAGGACGACGAGGACGAGGACGAGGACGACGAGGACGACGAGGACGAGGACGACGAGGACGACGAGGACGAGGACGAGGACGACGAGGACGACGAGGAGGAGGACGACGAGGATGACGAGGACGAGGACGACGAGGACGAGGACGACGAGGACGAGGACGACGAGGACGAGGACGACGAGGACGAGGACGAGGACGACGAGGACGAGGACGACGAGGACGACGAGGACGAGGACGACGAGGACGAGGACGACGAGGACGAGGACGACGAGGACGAGGACGACGAGGACCAGGACGACGAGGACGAGGACGACGAGGACGAGGACGACGAGGACGAGGACGACGAGGACGAGGACGACGAGGACGAGGACGACGAGGACGAGGACGACGACGACGACGAGGACGAGGACGACGAGGACGACGAGGACGAGGACGACGAGGACGAGGACGACGAGGACGAGGACGACGAGGACGAGGACGACGAGGACGAGGACGACGAGGACGAGGACGACGAGGACGAGGACGACGACGACGGGGACGGGGACGACGGGGACGTGGACAACGGGGACGGGGACGACGGGGACGACGGGGACGAGGACGACGAGGACGACGAGGACGACGAGGACGAGGACGACGAGGACGACGAGGACGACGAGGACGAGGACGACGAGGACGAGGACGACGAGGACGAGGACGACGAGGACGAGGACGACGAGGACGAGGACGACGAGGACGAGGACGACGACGACGACGAGGACGAGGACGACGAGGACGAGGACGACGAGGACGAGGACGACGAGGACGAGGACGACGAGGACGAGGACGACGAGGACGAGGACGACGAGGACGAGGACGACGAGGACGACGAGGACGACGAGGACGAGGACGACGAGGACGACGAGGACGACGAGGACGACGAGGACGACGAGGACGAGGACGAGGACGACGAGGACGACGAAGACGAGGACGACGAGGACGACGAGGACGAGGACGAGGACGACGAGGACGAGGACGAGGACGACGAGGGCGACGAGGACGAGGACGACGAGGACGAGGACGACGAGGACGAGGACGACGAGGACGACGAGGACGAGGACGACGAGGACGAGGACGATGAGGACGAGGATGACGAGGACGAGGACGACGAGGACGACGAGGACGAGGACGACGAGGACGACGAGGACGAGGACGACGAGGACGACGAGGACGAGGACGACGAGGACGACGAGGACGACGAGGACGACGAGGACGAGGACGACGAGGACGACGAGGACGACGAGGACGACGAGGACGACGAGGACGACGAGGACGAGGACGACGAGGACGACGAGGACGACGAGGACGACGAGGACGACGAGGACGACGAGGACGACGAGGACGACGAGGACGACGAGGACGACGAGGACGACGAGGACGACGAGGACGAGGACGACGAGGACGACGAGGACGAGGACGACGAGGACGACGAGGACGAGGACGACGAGGACGACGAGGACGAGGACGAGGACGACGAGGACGAGGACGAGGACGACGAGGACGAGGACGAGGACGACGAGGACGAGGACGAGGACGACGAGGAGGAGGACGACGAGGATGACGAGGACGAGAACGACGAGGACGAGGACGACGAGGACGAGGACGAGGACGACGAGGACGAGGACGACGAGGACGACGAGGACGAGGACGACGAGGACGAGGACGACGAGGACGAGGACGACGAGGACCAGGACGACGAGGACGAGGACGACGAGGACGAGGACGACGAGGACGAGGACGACGAGGACGAGGACGACGAGGACGAGGACGACGAGGACGAGGACGACGACGACGACGAGGACGAGGACGACGAGGACGAGGACGACGAGGACGAGGACGAGGACGACGAGGACGAGGACGACGAGGACGAGGACGACGAGGACGAGGACGACGAGGACGAGGACGACGAGGACGAGGACGACGACGACGGGGACGGGGACGACGGGGTCGTGGACGACGGGGACGGGGACGACGGGGACGACGGGGACGAGGACGACGAGGACGACGAGGACGACGAGGACGAGGACGACGAGGACGACGAGGACGACGAGGACGAGGACGACGAGGACGACGAGAACGAGGACGACGAGGACGAGGACGACGAGGACGAGGACGACGAGGACGAGGACGACGAGGACGAGGACGACGAGGACGAGGACGACGAGGACGAGGACGACGAGGACGAGGATGACGAGGACGACGAGGACGAGGACGACGAGGACGAGGACGACGAGGACGACGAGGACGAGGACGAGGACGACGAGGACGAGGACGACGAGGACGAGGACGACGAGGACGACGAGGACGAGGACGACGAGGACGAGGACGATGAGGACGAGGACGACGAGGACGAGGACGACGAGGACGACGAGGACGAGGACGAGGACGACGAGGACGAGGACGGCGAGGACGAGGACGACGAAGACGAGGAGGACGAGGACGGGGACGACGAGGACGACGAGGTCGAGGACGACGACGACGACGACGAGGACGTGGACGACGAGGACGAGGACGACGAGGACGAGGACGACGAGGACGAGGACGAGGACGACGAGGACGACGAGGACGACGAGGACGAGGACGACGAGGACGACGAGGACGACGAGGACGAGGACGAGGACGACGAGGACGACGAAGACGAGGACGACGAGGACGACGAGGACGAGGACGAGGACGACGAGGACGAGGACGACGAGGACGACGAGGACGAGGACGACGAGGACGACGAGGACGAGGACGACGAGGACGACGAGGACGAGGACGAGGACGACGAGGACGAGGACGAGGACGACGAGGACGAGGACGAGGACGACGAGGACGAGGACGAGGACGACGAGGACGACGAGGACGAGGACGACGAGGATGACGAGGACGAGGACGACGAGGACGACGAGGACGAGGACGAGGACGACGAGGACGAGGACGACGAGGACGAGGACGACGAGGACGTGGACGACGAGGACGAGGACGACGAGGACGAGGACGACGAGGACGAGGACGACGAGGACGAGGACGACGAGGACGAGGACGTCGAGGACGAGGACGACGAGGACGAGGACGACGATGACGAGGACGACGAGGACGAGGACGACGACGACGACGAGGACGAGGACGACGAGGACGAGGACGACGAGGACGAGGACGACGAGGACGAGGACGACGAGGACGACGAGGACGAGGACGACGAGGACGACGAGGACGACGAGGACGACGAGGACGACGAGGACGAGGACGAGGACGACGAGGACGACGAAGACGAGGACGACGAGGACGACGAGGACGAGGACGAGGACGACGAGGACGAGGACGAGGACGACGAGGACGACGAGGACGAGGACGACGAGGACGACGAGGACGAGTACGAGGACGACGAGGACGACGAGGTGGAGGACGACGAGGATGACGAGGACGAGGACGACGAGGACGAGGACGACGAGGACGAGGACGACGAGGACGAGGACGACGAGGACGAGGACGAGGACGACGAGGACGAGGACGACGAGGACGACGAGGACGAGGACGACGAGGACGAGGACGACGAGGACGAGGACGACGAGGACCAGGACGACGAGGACGAGGACGACGAGGACGAGGACGACGAGGACGAGGACGACGAGGACGAGGACGACGAGGACGAGGACGACGAGGACGAGGACGACGACGACGACGAGGACGAGGACGACGAGGACGACGAGGACGAGGACGACGAGGACGAGGACGACGAGGACGAGGACGACGAGGACGAGGACGACGAGGACGAGGACGACGAGGACGAGGACGACGAGGACGAGGACGACGAGGACGAGGACGACGACGACGGGGACGGGGACGACGGGGACGTGGACGACGGGGACGGGGACGACGGGGACGACGGGGACGAGGACGACGAGGACGACGAGGACGACGAGGACGAGGACGACGAGGACGACGAGGACGACGAGGACGAGGACGACGAGGACGAGGACGACGAGGACGAGGACGACGAGGACGAGGACGACGAGGACGAGGACGACGAGGACGAGGACGACGACGACGACGAGGACGAGGACGACGAGGACGAGGACGACGAGGACGAGGACGACGGGGACGAGGACGACGAGGACGAGGACGACGAGGACGACGAGGACGACGAGGACGAGGACGACGAGGACGACGAGGACGACGAGGACGACGAGGACGACGAGGACGAGGACGAGGACGACGAGGACGACGAAGACGAGGACGACGAGGACGACGAGGACGAGGAGGAGGACGACGAGGACGAGGACGAGGACGACGAGGGCGACGAGGACGAGGACGACGAGGACGAGGACGACGAGGACGAGGACGACGAGGACGACGAGGACGAGGACGACGAGGACGAGGACGATGAGGACGAGGACGACGAGGACGAGGACGACGAGGACGACGAGGACGAGGACGAGGACGACGAGGACGACGAGGACGAGGACGAGGACGACGAGGACGAGGAGGACGAGGACGGGGACGACGAGGACGACGAGGTCGAGGACGACGACGACGACGACGAGGACGTGGACGACGAGGACGAGGACGACGAGGACGAGGACGACGAGGACGAGGACGACGAGGACGACGAGGACGAGGACGACGAGGACGACGAGGACGACGAGGACGAGGACGACGAGGACGACGAGGACGACGAGGACGAGGACGAGGACGACGAGGACGACGAAGACGAGGACGACGAGGACGACGAGGACGAGGACGAGGACGACGAGGACGACGAGGACGAGGACGACGAGGATGACGAGGACGAGGACGACGAGGACGACGAGGACGAGGACGACGAGGACGACGAGGACGAGGACGACGAGGACGACGAGGACGAGGACGACGAGGACGAGGACGACGAGGACGACGAGGACGACGAGGACGACGAGGACGAGGACGACGAGGACGACGAGGACGACGAGGACGACGAGGACGACGAGGACGACGAGGACGAGGATGACGAGGACGACGAGGACGACGAGGACGACGAGGACGACGAGGACGACGAGGACGACGAGGACGACGAGGACGACGAGGACGACGAGGACGACGAGGACGACGAGGACGAGGACGACGAGGACGACGAGGACGAGGACGACGAGGACGACGAGGACGAGGACGACGAGGACGACGAGGACGAGGACGAGGACGACGAGGACGAGGACGAGGACGACGAGGACGAGGACGAGGACGACGAGGACGAGGACGAGGACGACGAGGACGACGAGGACGAGGACGACGAGGATGACGAGGACGAGGACGACGAGGACGACGAGGACGAGGACGACGAGGACGAGGACGAGGACGACGAGGACGAGGACGACGAGGACGAGGACGACGAGGACGAGGACGACGAGGACGAGGACGACGAGGACGAGGACGACGAGGACGAGGACGACGAGGACGAGGACGACGAGGACGAGGACGTCGAGGACGAGGACGACGAGGACGAGGACGACGAGGACGAGGACGACGAGGACGAGGACGACGACGACGACGAGGACGAGGACGACGAGGACGAGGACGACGAGGACGAGGACGACGAGGACGAGGACGACGAGGACGAGGACGACGAGGACGAGGACGACGAGGACGACGAGGACGAGGACGACGAGGACGAGGACGACGAGGACGAGGGCGACGAGGACGAGGGCGACGAGGACGACGAGGACGACGAGGACGACGAGGACGACGAGGACGAGGACGAGGACGACGAGGACGACGAAGACGAGGACGACGAGGACGACGAGGACGAGGACGAGGACGACGAGGACGACGAGGACGAGGACGACGAGGATGACGAGGACGAGGACGACGAGGACGACGAGGACGAGGACGACGAGGACGACGAGGACGAGGACGACGAGGACGAGGACGACGAGGACGACGAGGACGACGAGGACGACGAGGACGAGGGCGACGAGGACGAAGAGGACGACGAGGACGACGAGGACGACGAGGACGACGAGGACGACGAGGACGAGGACGACGAGGACGACGAGGACGAGGACGAGGACGACGAGGACGAGGACGACGGGGACGAGTACGACGGGGACGAGGACGACGGGGACGAGGACGACGGGGACGAGGACGACGGGGACGAGGACGACGAGGACGAGGACGACGAGGACGAGGACGACGAAGACGACGAGGACGAGGACGACGAGGACGACGAGGACGACGAGGACGAGGACGACGAGGACGACGACGACGTCGAGGACGAGGACGACGAGGACGACGAGGACGACGAGGACGAGGACGAGGACGTCGAGGACGACGACGACGAGGACGACGAGGACGAGGACGACGAGGACGAGGACGATGAGGACGAGGACGACGAGGACGAGGACGACGAGGACGACGAGGACGAGGACGGCGAGGACGACGAGGACGAGGAGGACGAGGACGGGGACGACGAGGACGAGGACGACGAGGTCGAGGACGACGAGGACGAGGACGACGAGGACGAGGACGACGAGGGCGACGACGACGAGGACGACGAGGACGAGGACGAGGACGACGACGACGACGACGAGGACGTGGACGACGAGGACGAGGACGAGGACGACGAGGACGAGGACGACGAGGACGACGAGGACGAGGACGACGAGGACGAGGACGACGAGGACGAGGACGACGAGGACCAGGACGACGAGGACGACGAGGACGAGGACGACGAGGACGAGGACGACGAGGACGAGGACGACGAGGACGACGAGGACGAGGACGACGAGGACGAGGACGACGAGGACGACGAGGACGAGGACGACGAGGACGACGAGGACGAGGACGGCGAGGACGAGGACGACGAGGACGAGGAGGACGAGGACGGGGACGACGAGGACGAGGACGACGAGGTCGAGGACGACGACGACGACGACGAGGACGTGGACGACGAGGACGAGGACGACGAGGACGAGGACGACGAGGACGACGAGGACGAGGACGACGAGGACGACGAGGACGACGAGGACGAGGACGACGAGGACGACGAGGACGACGAGGACGACGAGGACGACGAGGACGAGGACGAGGACGACGAGGACGAGGACGAGGACGACGAGGACGACGAAGACGAGGACGACGAGGACGACGAGGACGAGGACGAGGACGACGAGGACGAGGACGAGGACGACGAGGACGACGAGGACGAGGACGACGAGGACGACGAGGACGAGGACGACGAGGACGACGAGGACGAGGACGAGGACGACGAGGAGGAGGACGACGAGGATGACGAGGACGAGAACGACGAGGACGAGGACGACGAGGACGAGGACGAGGACGACGAGGACGAGGACGACGAGGACGACGAGGACGAGGACGACGAGGACGAGGACGACGAGGACGAGGACGACGAGGACCAGGACGACGAGGACGAGGACGACGAGGACGAGGACGACGAGGACGAGGACGACGAGGACGAGGACGACGAGGACGAGGACGACGACGACGACGAGGACGAGGACGACGAGGACGAGGACGACGAGGACGAGGACGAGGACGACGAGGACGAGGACGACGAGGACGAGGACGACGAGGACGAGGACGACGAGGACGAGGACGACGAGGACGAGGACGACGAGGACGAGGACGACGACGACGGGGACGGGGACGACGGGGTCGTGGACGACGGGGACGGGGACGACGGGGACGACGGGGACGAGGACGACGAGGACGACGAGGACGACGAGGACGAGGACGACGAGGACGACGAGGACGACGAGGACGAGGACGACGAGGACGACGAGGACGAGGACGACGAGGACGAGGACGACGAGGACGAGGACGACGAGGACGAGGACGACGAGGACGAGGACGACGAGGACGAGGACGACGAGGACGAGGACGACGAGGACGAGGACGACGAGGACGACGAGGACGAGGACGACGAGGACGAGGACGACGAGGACGACGAGGACGAGGGCGACGAGGACGAGGACGACGAGGACGAGGACGACGAGGACGAGGACGAAGAGGACGACGAGGACGAGGACGACGAGGACGAGGACGATGAGGACGAGGACGACGAGGACGAGGACGACGAGGACGACGAGGACGAGGACGAGGACGACGAGGACGAGGACGGCGAGGACGAGGACGACGAAGACGAGGAGGACGAGGACGGGGACGACGAGGACGACGAGGTCGAGGACGACGACGACGACGACGAGGACGTGGACGACGAGGACGAGGACGACGAGGACGAGGACGACGAGGACGAGGACGACGAGGACGACGAGGACGAGGACGACGAGGACGACGAGGACGACGAGGACGAGGACGACGAGGACGACGAGGACGACGAGGACGACGAAGACGAGGACGACGAGGACGACGAGGACGAGGACGAGGACGACGAGGACGAGGACGAGGACGACGAGGACGACGAGGACGAGGACGACGAGGATGACGAGGACGAGGACGACGAGGATGACGAGGACGAGGACGACGAGGACGACGAGGACGAGGACGACGAGGACGACGAGGACGAGGACGACGAGGACGAGGACGACGAGGCCGACGAGGACGACGAGGACGACGAGGACGAGGACGACGAGGACGACGAGGACGACGAGGACGACGAGGACGACGAGGACGACGAGGACGACGAGGACGAGGACGACGAGGACGAGGACGAGGACGACGAGGACGAGGACGAGGACGACGAGGACGAGGACGACGAGGACGAGGACGACGAGGACGAGGACGACGAGGACGAGGACGACGAGGACGAGGACGACGAGGACGAGGACGACGAGGACGACGAGGACGAGGACGACGAGGACGAGGACGACGAGGACGAGGACGACGAGGACGACGAGGACGAGGACGACGAGGACGACGAGGACGAGGACGAGGACGACGAGGACGAGGACGACGAGGACGAGGACGACGAGGACCAGGACGACGAGGACGAGGACGACGAGGACGAGGACGACGAGGACGAGGACGACGAGGACGAGGACGACGAGGACGAGGACGACGACGACGACGAGGACGAGGACGACGAGGACGAGGACGACGAGGACGAGGACGAGGACGACGAGGACGAGGACGACGAGGACGAGGACGACGAGGACGAGGACGACGAGGACGAGGACGACGAGGACGAGGACGACGAGGACGAGGACGACGACGACGGGGACGGGGACGACGGGGTCGTGGACGACGGGGACGGGGACGACGGGGACGACGGGGACGAGGACGACGAGGACGACGAGGACGACGAGGACGAGGACGACGAGGACGACGAGGACGACGAGGACGAGGACGACGAGGACGACGAGGACGAGGACGACGAGGACGAGGACGACGAGGACGAGGACGACGAGGACGAGGACGACGAGGACGAGGACGACGAGGACGAGGACGACGAGGACGAGGACGACGAGGACGAGGACGACGAGGACGACGAGGACGAGGACGACGAGGACGAGGACGACGAGGACGACGAGGACGAGGGCGACGAGGACGAGGACGACGAGGACGAGGACGACGAGGACGAGGACGAAGAGGACGACGAGGACGAGGACGACGAGGACGAGGACGATGAGGACGAGGACGACGAGGACGAGGACGACGAGGACGACGAGGACGAGGACGAGGACGACGAGGACGAGGACGGCGAGGACGAGGACGACGAAGACGAGGAGGACGAGGACGGGGACGACGAGGACGACGAGGTCGAGGACGACGACGACGACGACGAGGACGTGGACGACGAGGACGAGGACGACGAGGACGAGGACGACGAGGACGAGGACGACGAGGACGACGAGGACGAGGACGACGAGGACGACGAGGACGACGAGGACGAGGACGACGAGGACGACGAGGACGACGAGGACGACGAAGACGAGGACGACGAGGACGACGAGGACGAGGACGAGGACGACGAGGACGAGGACGAGGACGACGAGGACGACGAGGACGAGGACGACGAGGATGACGAGGACGAGGACGACGAGGATCACGAGGACGAGGACGACGAGGACGACGAGGACGAGGACGACGAGGACGACGAGGACGAGGACGACGAGGACGAGGACGACGAGGCCGACGAGGACGACGAGGACGACGAGGACGAGGACGACGAGGACGACGAGGACGACGAGGACGACGAGGACAACGAGGACGACGAGGACGACGAGGACGAGGACGACGAGGACGAGGACGAGGACGACGAGGACGAGGACGAGGACGACGAGGACGAGGACGACGAGGACGAGGACGACGAGGACGAGGACGACGAGGACGAGGACGACGAGGACGAGGACGACGAGGACGACGAGGACGAGGACGACGAGGACGAGGACGACGAGGACGAGGACGACGAGGACGACGAGGACGAGGACGGCGAGGACGAGGACGACGAGGACGAGGAGGACGAGGACGGGGACGACGAGGACGAGGACGACGAGGTCGAGGACGACGACGACGACGACGAGGACGTGGACGACGAGGACGAGGACGACGAGGACGAGGACGACGAGGACGACGAGGACGAGGACGACGAGGACGACGAGGACGACGAGGACGAGGACGACGAGGACGACGAGGACGACGAGGACGACGAGGACGACGAGGACGAGGACGAGGACGACGAGGACGACGAAGACGAGGACGACGAGGACGACGAGGACGAGGACGAGGACGACGAGGACGAGGACGAGGACGACGAGGACGACGAGGACGAGGACGACGAGGACGACGAGGACGAGGACGACGAGGACGACGAGGACGAGGACGAGGACGACGAGGAGGAGGACGACGAGGATGACGAGGACGAGGACGACGAGGACGAGGACGACGAGGACGAGGACGAGGACGACGAGGACGAGGACGACGAGGACGACGAGGACGAGGACGACGAGGACGAGGACGACGAGGACGAGGACGACGAGGACGAGGACGACGAGGACCAGGACGACGAGGACGAGGACGACGAGGACGAGGACGACGAGGACGAGGACGACGAGGACGAGGACGACGAGGACGAGGACGACGAGGACGAGGACGACGACGACGACGAGGACGACGAGGACGAGGACGAGGACGACGAGGACGAGGACGACGAGGACGAGGACGACGAGGACGAGGACGACGAGGACGAGGACGACGAGGACGACGAGGACGAGGACGACAAGGACGAGGACGACGAGGACGACGAGGACGAGGACGACGAGGACGACGAGGACGAGGACGGCGAGGACGAGGACGACGAGGACGAGGAGGACGAGGACGGGGACGACGAGAACGAGGACGACGAGGTCGAGGACGACGACGACGACGACGAGGACGTGGACGACGAGGACGAGGACGACGAGGACGAGGACGACGAGGACGACGAGGACGAGGACGACGAGGACGACGAGGACGACGAGGACGAGGACGACGAGGACGACGAGGACGACGAGGACGACGAGGACGACGAGGACGAGGACGAGGACGACGAGGACGACGAAGACGAGGACGACGAGGACGACGAGGACGAGGACGAGGACGACGAGGACGAGGACGAGGACGACGAGGACGACGAGGACGAGGACGACGAGGACGACGAGGACGAGGACGACGAGGACGACGAGGACGAGGACGAGGACGACGAGGAGGAGGACGACGAGGATGACGAGGACGAGGACGACGAGGACGAGGACGACGAGGACGAGGACGAGGACGACGAGGACGAGGACGACGAGGACGACGAGGACGAGGACGACGAGGACGAGGACGACGAGGACGAGGACGACGAGGACGAGGACGACGAGGACGAGGACGACGAGGACCAGGACGACGAGGACGAGGACGACGAGGACGAGGACGACGAGGACGAGGACGACGAGGACGAGGACGACGAGGACGAGGACGACGAGGACGAGGACGACGACGACGACGAGGACGAGGACGACGAGGACGACGAGGACGAGGACGACGAGGACGAGGACGACGAGGACGAGGACGACGAGGACGAGGACGACGAGGACGAGGACGACGAGGACGAGGACGACGAGGACGAGGACGACGACGACGGGGACGGGGACGACGGGGACGTGGACGACGGGGACGGGGACGACGGGGACGACGGGGACGAGGACGACGAGGACGACGAGGACGACGAGGACGAGGACGACGAGGACGACGAGGACGACGAGGACGAGGACGACGAGGACGAGGACGACGAGGACGAGGACGACGAGGACGAGGACGACGAGGACGAGGACGACGAGGACGAGGACGACGAGGACGAGGACGACGAGGACGACGAGGACGAGGACGACGAGGACGAGGACGACGAGGACGACGAGGACGAGGGCGACGAGGACGAGGACGACGAGGACGAGGACGACGAGGACGAGGACGACGAGGACGAGGACGACGAGGACGAGGACGACGAGGACGACGAGGACGAGGACGACGAGGACGAGGACGATGAGGACGAGGACGACGAGGACGAGGACGACGAGGACGACGAGGACGAGGACGAGGACGACGAGGACGACGAGGACGACGAGGACGACGAGGACGAGGACGGCGAGGACGAGGACGACGAAGACGAGGAGGACGAGGACGGGGACGACGAGGACGACGAGGTCGAGGACGACGACGACGACGACGAGGACGTGGACGACGAGGACGAGGACGACGAGGACGAGGACGACGAGGACGAGGACGACGAGGACGAGGACGACGAGGACGACGAGGACGAGGACGACGAGGACGACGAGGACGACGAGGACGAGGACGACGAGGACGACGAGGACGACGAGGACGACGAGGACGACGAGGACGAGGACGAGGACGACGAGGACGACGAAGACGAGGACGACGAGGACGACGAGGACGAGGACGAGGACGACGAGGACGAGGACGAGGACGACGAGGACGACGAGGACGAGGACGACGAGGATGACGAGGACGAGGACGACGAGGATGACGAGGACGAGGACGACGAGGACGACGAGGACGAGGACGACGAGGACGAGGACGACGAGGACGACGAGGACGAGGACGACGAGGACGAGGACGACGAGGCGGACGAGGACGACGAGGACGACGAGGACGAGGACGACGAGGACGACGAGGACGACGAGGACGACGAGGACGACGAGGACGACGAGGACGACGAGGACGACGAGGACGACGAGGACGACGAGGACGACGAGGACGACGAGGACGACGAGGACGAGGACGACGAGGACGACGAGGACGAGGACGACGAGGACGACGAGGACGAGGACGACGAGGACGACGAGGACGAGGACGAGGACGACGAGGACGAGGACGAGGACGACGAGGACGAGGACGAGGACGACGAGGACGAGGACGAGGACGACGAGGACGACGAGGACGAGGACGACGAGGATGACGAGGACGAGGACGACGAGGACGACGAGGACGAGGACGACGAGGACGAGGACGAGGACGACGAGGACGAGGACGAGGACGACGAGGACGAGGACGACGAGGACGAGGACGACGAGGACGAGGACGACGAGGACGAGGACGACGAGGACGAGGACGACGAGGACGAGGACGACGAGGACGAGGACGTCGAGGACGAGGACGACGAGGACGAGGACGACGAGGACGAGGACGACGAGGACGAGGACGACGACGACGACGAGGACGAGGACGACGAGGACGAGGACGACGAGGACGAGGACGACGAGGACGAGGACGACGAGGACGAGGACGACGAGGACGACGAGGACGACGAGGACGAGGACGACGAGGACGACGAGGACGACGAGGACGAGGACGAGGACGACGAGGACGACGAAGACGAGGACGACGAGGACGACGAGGACGAGGACGAGGACGACGAGGACGAGGACGAGAACGACGAGGACGACGAGGACGAGGACGACGAGGACGACGAGGACGAGGACGAGGACGAGGAGGACGACGAGGAGGAGGACGACGAGGATGACGAGGACGAGGACGACGAGGACGAGGACGACGAGGACGAGGACGAGGACGACGAGGACGAGGACGACGAGGACGACGAGGACGAGGACGACGAGGACGAGGACGAGGACGACGAGGACGAGGACGACGAGGACGAGGACGACGAGGACGAGGACGAGGACGACGAGGACGACGAGGACGAGGACGGCGAGGACGAGGACGACGAGGACGAGGAGGACGAGGACGGGGACGACGAGGACGACGAGGTCGAGGACGACGACGACGACGACGAGGACGTGGACGACGAGGACGAGGACGACGAGGACGAGGACGACGAGGACGACGAGGACGAGGACGACGAGGACGACGAGGACGACGAGGACGAGGACGACGAGGACGACGAGGACGACGAGGACGACGAGGACGACGAGGACGAGGACGAGGACGACGAGGACGACGAAGACGAGGACGACGAGGACGACGAGGACGAGGACGAGGACGACGAGGACGAGGACGAGGACGACGAGGACGACGAGGACGAGGACGACGAGGATGACGAGGACGAGGACGACGAGGACGACGAGGACGAGGGCGACGAGGACGACGAGGACGAGGACGACGAGGACGAGGACGACGAGGACGACGAGGACGACGAGGACGACGAGGACGAGGACGACGAGGACGACGAGGACGACGAGGACGAGGACGACGAGGACGAGGACGACGAGGACGAGGACGACGACGACGACGAGGACGACGACGACGACGAGGACGAGGACGACGAGGACGACGAGGACGAGGACGACGAGGACGAGGACGACGAGGACGAGGACGACGAGGACGAGGACGACGAGGACGAGGACGACGAGGACGAGGACGACGACGACGGGGACGGGGACGACGGGGACGTGGACGACGGGGACGGGGACGACGGGGACGACGGGGACGAGGACGACGAGGACGACGAGGACGACGAGGACGAGGACGACGAGGACGACGAGGACGACGAGGACGAGGACGACGAGGACGAGGACGACGAGGACGAGGACGACGAGGACGAGGACGACGAGGACGAGGACGACGAGGACGAGGACGACGAGGACGACGAGGACGAGGACGACGAGGACGAGGACGACGAGGACGACGAGGACGAGGGCGACGAGGACGAGGACGACGAGGACGAGGACGACGAGGACGAGGACGACGAGGACGACGAGGACGAGGACGACGAGGACGAGGACGATGAGGACGAGGACGACGAGGACGAGGACGACGAGGACGACGAGGACGAGGACGAGGACGACGAGGACGACGAGGACGAGGACGGCGAGGACGAGGACGACGAAGACGAGGAGGACGAGGACGAGGACGACGAGGACGACGAGGTCGAGGACGACGACGACGACGACGAGGACGTGGACGACGAGGACGAGGACGACGAGGACGAGGACGACGAGGACGAGGACGACGAGGACGACGAGGACGAGGACGACGAGGACGACGAGGACGACGAGGACAAGGACGACGAGGACGACGAGGACGACGAGGACGAGGACGAGGACGACGAGGACGACGAAGACGAGGACGACGAGGACGACGAGGACGAGGACGAGGACGACGAGGACGAGGACGAGGACGACGAGGACGACGAGGACGAGGACGACGAGGATGACGAGGACGAGGACGAAGAGGATGACGAGGACGAGGACGACGAGGACGACGAGGACGAGGACGACGAGGACGACGAGGACGAGGACGACGAGGACGAGGACGACGAGGCCGACGAGGACGACGAGGACGACGAGGACGAGGACGACGAGGACGACGAGGACGACGAGGACGACGAGGACGACGAGGACGACGAGGACGACGAGGACGACGAGGACGACGAGGACGACGAGGACGACGAGGACGACGAGGACGACGAGGACGACGAGGACGACGAGGACGACGAGGACGACGAGGACGACGAGGACGACGAGGACGACGAGGACGAGGACGACGAGGACGACGAGGACGAGGACGAGGACGACGAGGACGAGGACGAGGACGACGAGGACGAGGACGAGGACGACGAGGACGAGGACGAGGACGACGAGGACGACGAGGACGAGGACGACGAGGATGACGAGGACGAGGACGACGAGGACGACGAGGACGAGGACGACGAGGATGACGAGGACGAGGACGACGAGGACGACGCGGACGAGGACGACGAGGACGAAGACGAGGACGACGAGGACGAGGACGACGAGGACGAGGACGACGAGGACGAGGACGACGAGGACGAGGACGACGAGGACGAGGACGTCGAGGACGAGGACGACGAGGACGAGGACGACGAGGACGAGGACGACGAGGACGAGGACGACGAGGACGAGGACGACGAGGACGAGGACGACGAGGACGAGGACGACGACGACGACGAGGACGAGGACGACGAGGACGAGGACGACGAGGACGAGGACGACGAGGACGAGGACGACGAGGACGAGGACGACGAGGACGAGGACGACGAGGACGAGGACGACGAGGACGACGAGGACGACGAGGACGAGGACGACGAGGACGACGAGGACGACGAGGACGACGAGGACGAGGACGACGAGGACGACGAGGACGACGAGGACGAGGACGAGGACGACGAGGACGACGAAGACGAGGACGACGAGGACGACGAGGACGAGGACGAGGACGACGAGGACGAGGACGAGGACGACGAGGACGACGAGGACGAGGACGACGAGGACGACGAGGACGAGGACGAGGACGAGGAGGACGACGAGGAGGAGGACGACGAGGATGACGAGGACGAGGACGACGAGGACGAGGACGACGAGGACGAGGACGAGGACGACGAGGACGAGGACGACGAGGACGACGAGGACGAGGACGACGAGGACGAGGACGACGAGGACGAGGACGAGGACGACGAGGACGACGAGGACGAGGACGGCGAGGACGAGGACGACGAGGACGAGGAGGACGAGGACGGGGACGACGAGGACGACGAGGTCGAGGACGACGACGACGACGACGAGGACGTGGACGACGAGGACGAGGACGACGAGGACGAGGACGACGAGGACGACGAGGACGAGGACGACGAGGACGACGAGGACGACGAGGACGAGGACGACGAGGACGACGAGGACGACGAGGACGACGAGGACGACGAGGACGAGGACGAGGACGACGAGGACGACGAAGACGAGGACGACGAGGACGACGAGGACGAGGACGAGGACGACGAGGACGAGGACGAGGACGACGAGGACGACGAGGACGAGGACGACGAGGACGACGAGGACGAGGACGACGAGGATGTCGAGGACGAGGACGACGAGGACGACGAGGACGACGAGGACGAGGACGACGAGGACGAGGACGAGAACGACGAGGACGAGGACGACGAGGACGAGGACGACGAGGACGAGGACGACGAGGATGTCGAGGACGAGGACGACGAGGACGACGAGGACGAGGACGACGAGGATGACGAGGACGAGGACGACGAGGACGACGAGGACGAGGACGACGAGGACGAGGACGACGAGGACGACGAGGACGACGAGGACGACGAGGACGACGAGGACGAGGACGAGGACGACGAGGACGACGAAGACGAGGACGACGAGGACGACGAGGACGAGGACGAGGACGACGAGGACGAGGACGAGGACGACGAGGACGACGAGGACGAGGACGACGAGGATGACGAGGACGAGGACGACGAGGACGACGAGGACGAGGACGACGAAGACGAGGACGACGAGGACGACGAGGACGACGAGGACGACGAGGACGAGGACGACGAGGACGACGAGGACGACGAGGACGACGAGGACGACGAGGACGACGAGGACGACGAGGACGACGAGGACGAGGACGAGGACGACGAGGACGACGAAGACGAGGACGACGAGGACGACGAGGACGAGGACGAGGACGACGAGGACGAGGACGAGGACGACGAGGACGACGAGGACGAGGACGACGAGGACGACGAGGACGAGGACGACGAGGACGACGAGGACGAGGACGAGGACGACGAGGAGGAGGACGACGAGGATGACGAGGACGAGGACGACGAGGACGAGGACGACGAGGACGAGGACGAGGACGACGAGGACGAGGACGACGAGGACGACGAGGACGAGGACGACGAGGACGAGGACGACGAGGACGAGGACGACGAGGACCAGGACGACGAGGACGAGGACGACGAGGACGAGGACGACGAGGACGAGGACGACGAGGACGAGGACGACGAGGACGAGGACGACGAGGACGAGGACGACGACGACGACGAGGACGAGGACGACGAGGACGACGAGGACGAGGACGACGAGGACGAGGACGACGAGGACGAGGACGACGAGGACGAGGACGACGAGGACGAGGACGACGAGGACGAGGACGACGACGACGGGGACGGGGACGACGGGGACGTGGACGACGGGGACGGGGACGACGGGGACGACGGGGACGAGGACGACGAGGACGACGAGGACGACGAGGACGAGGACGACGAGGACGACGAGGACGACGAGGACGAGGACGACGAGGACGAGGACGACGAGGACGAGGACGACGAGGACGAGGACGACGAGGACGAGGACGACGAGGACGAGGACGACGAGGACGACGAGGACGAGGACGACGAGGACGAGGACGACGAGGACGACGAGGACGAGGGCGACGAGGACGAGGACGACGAGGACGAGGACGACGAGGACGAGGACGACGAGGACGACGAGGACGAGGACGACGAGGACGAGGACGATGAGGACGAGGACGACGAGGACGAGGACGACGAGGACGACGAGGACGAGGACGAGGACGACGAGGACGACGAGGACGAGGACGGCGAGGACGAGGACGACGAAGACGAGGAGGACGAGGACGAGGACGACGAGGACGACGAGGTCGAGGACGACGACGACGACGACGAGGACGTGGACGACGAGGACGAGGACGACGAGGACGAGGACGACGAGGACGAGGACGACGAGGACGACGAGGACGAGGACGACGAGGACGACGAGGACGACGAGGACAAGGACGACGAGGACGACGAGGACGACGAGGACGAGGACGAGGACGACGAGGACGACGAAGACGAGGACGACGAGGACGACGAGGACGAGGACGAGGACGACGAGGACGAGGACGAGGACGACGAGGACGACGAGGACGAGGACGACGAGGATGACGAGGACGAGGACGAAGAGGATGACGAGGACGAGGACGACGAGGACGACGAGGACGAGGACGACGAGGACGACGAGGACGAGGACGACGAGGACGAGGACGACGAGGCCGACGAGGACGACGAGGACGACGAGGACGAGGACGACGAGGACGACGAGGACGACGAGGACGACGAGGACGACGAGGACGACGAGGACGACGAGGACGACGAGGACGACGAGGACGACGAGGACGACGAGGACGACGAGGACGACGAGGACGACGAGGACGAGGACGACGAGGACGACGAGGACGAGGACGACGAGGACGACGAGGACGAGGACGAGGACGACGAGGACGAGGACGAGGACGACGAGGACGAGGACGAGGACGACGAGGACGAGGACGAGGACGACGAGGACGACGAGGACGAGGACGACGAGGATGACGAGGACGAGGACGACGAGGACGACGAGGACGAGGACGACGAGGATGACGAGGACGAGGACGACGAGGACGACGCGGACGAGGACGACGAGGACGAAGACGAGGACGACGAGGACGAGGACGACGAGGACGAGGACGACGAGGACGAGGACGACGAGGACGAGGACGACGAGGACGAGGACGAGGACGACGAGGACGAGGACGTCGAGGACGAGGACGACGAGGACGAGGACGACGAGGACGAGGACGACGAGGACGAGGACGACGAGGACGAGGACGACGAGGACGAGGACGACGAGGACGAGGACGACGACGACGACGAGGACGAGGACGACGAGGACGAGGACGACGAGGACGAGGACGACGAGGACGAGGACGACGAGGACGAGGACGACGAGGACGAGGACGACGAGGACGACGAGGACGACGAGGACGAGGACGACGAGGACGACGAGGACGACGAGGACGACGAGGACGAGGACGACGAGGACGACGAGGACGACGAGGACGAGGACGAGGACGACGAGGACGACGAAGACGAGGACGACGAGGACGACGAGGACGAGGACGAGGACGACGAGGACGAGGACGAGGACGACGAGGACGACGAGGACGAGGACGACGAGGACGACGAGGACGAGGACGAGGACGAGGAGGACGACGAGGAGGAGGACGACGAGGATGACGAGGACGAGGACGACGAGGACGAGGACGACGAGGACGAGGACGAGGACGACGAGGACGAGGACGACGAGGACGACGAGGACGAGGACGACGAGGACGAGGACGACGAGGACGAGGACGAGGACGACGAGGACGACGAGGACGAGGACGGCGAGGACGAGGACGACGAGGACGAGGAGGACGAGGACGGGGACGACGAGGACGACGAGGTCGAGGACGACGACGACGACGACGAGGACGTGGACGACGAGGACGAGGACGACGAGGACGAGGACGACGAGGACGACGAGGACGAGGACGACGAGGACGACGAGGACGACGAGGACGAGGACGACGAGGACGACGAGGACGACGAGGACGACGAGGACGACGAGGACGAGGACGAGGACGACGAGGACGACGAAGACGAGGACGACGAGGACGACGAGGACGAGGACGAGGACGACGAGGACGAGGACGAGGACGACGAGGACGACGAGGACGAGGACGACGAGGACGACGAGGACGAGGACGACGAGGATGTCGAGGACGAGGACGACGAGGACGACGAGGACGAGGACGACGAGGACGAGGACGAGAACGACGAGGACGAGGACGACGAGGACGAGGACGACGAGGACGAGGACGACGAGGACGAGGACGACGAGGATGTCGAGGACGAGGACGACGAGGACGACGAGGACGAGGACGACGAGGATGACGAGGACGAGGACGACGAGGACGACGAGGACGAGGACGACGAGGACGAGGACGACGAGGACGACGAGGACGACGAGGACGACGAGGACGACGAGGACGAGGACGAGGACGACGAGGACGACGAAGACGAGGACGACGAGGACGACGAGGACGAGGACGAGGACGACGAGGACGAGGACGAGGACGACGAGGACGACGAGGACGAGGACGACGAGGATGACGAGGACGAGGACGACGAGGACGACGAGGACGAGGACGACGAAGACGAGGACGACGAGGACGACGAGGACGACGAGGACGACGAGGACGAGGACGACGAGGACGACGAGGACGACGAGGACGACGAGGACGACGAGGACGACGAGGACGACGAGGACGACGAGGACGACGAGGACGACGAGGACGACGAGGACGAGGACGACGAGGACGACGAGGACGAGGACGACGAGGACGACGAGGACGAGGACGACGAGGACGACGAGGACGAGGACGAGGACGACGAGGACGAGGACGACGAGGACGAGGACGAGGACGACGAGGACGACGAGGACGAGGACGACGAGGATGTCGAGGACGAGGACGACGAGGACGACGAGGACGAGGACGACGAGGACGAGGACGACGAGGACGAGGACGACGAGGACGAGGACGACGAGGACGAGGACGACGAGGACGAGGACGACGAGGACGAGGACGACGAGGACGAGGACGACGAGGACGACGAGGACGAGGACGACGACGACGACGAGGACGAGGACGACGAGGACGAGGACGACGAGGACGAGGACGACGAGGACGAGGACGACGAGGACGAGGACGACGAGGACGAGGACGACGAGGACGAGGACGACGAGGACGAGGACGACGAGGACGAGGACGACGAGGACGAGGACGACGAGGACGAGGACGACGAGGACGAGGACGACGAGGACGAGGACGACGAGGACGACGAGGACGACGAGGACGAGGAGGACGAGGACGACGAGGACGACGAGGACGAGGACGAGGACGACGAGGACGACGAAGACGAGGACGACGAGGACGACGAGGACGAGGACGAGGACGACGAGGACGAGGACGAGGACGACGAGGACGACGAGGACGAGGACGACGAGGACGACGAGGACGAGGACGAGGACGAGGAGGACGACGAGGAGGAGGACGACGAGGATGACGAGGACGAGGACGACGAGGACGAGGACGACGAGGACGAGGACGAGGACGACGAGGACGAGGACGACGAGGACGACGAGGACGAGGACGACGAGGACGAGGACGACGAGGACGAGGACGACGAGGACCAGGACGACGAGGACGAGGACGACGAGGACGAGGACGACGAGGACGAGGACGACGAGGACGAGGACGACGAGGACGAGGACGACGAGGACGAGGACGACGACGACGACGAGGACGAGGACGACGAGGACGACGAGGACGAGGACGACGAGGACGAGGACGACGAGGACGAGGACGACGAGGACGAGGACGACGAGGACGAGGACGACGAGGACGAGGACGACGAGGACGAGGACGACGAGGACGAGGACGACGAGGACGAGGACGACGAGGACGAGGACGACGAGGACGAGGACGACGAGGACGAGGACGACGAGGACGAGGACGACGAGGACGAGGACGACGAGGACGAGGACGACGAGGACGAGGACGACGACGACGGGGACGACGAGGACGAGGACGACGAGGACGAGGACGAGGACGACGACGACGGGGACGACGAGGACGAGGACGACGAGGACGAGGACGGGGACGACGGGGACGACGGGGACGAGGACGACGAGGACGACGAGGACGACGAGGACGAGGACGACGAGGACGACGAGGACGACGAGGACGAGGACGACGAGGACGAGGACGACGAGGACGAGGACGACGAGGACGAGGACGACGAGGACGAGGACGACGAGGACGAGGACGACGAGGACGAGGACGACGAGGACGAGGACGACGAGGACGAGGACGACGAGGACGAGGACGACGACGACGGGGACGGGGACGACGGGGACGTGGACGACGGGGACGGGGACGACGGGGACGACGGGGACGAGGACGACGAGGACGACGAGGACGACGAGGACGACGAGGACGAGGACGACGAGGACGACGAGGACGACGAGGACGAGGACGACGAGGACGAGGACGACGAGGACGAGGACGACGAGGACGAGGACGACGAGGACGAGGACGACGAGGACGAGGACGACGAGGACGAGGACGACGAGGACGAGGACGACGAGGACGAGGACGACGAGGACGAGGACGACGAGGACGAGGACGACGAGGACGAGGACGACGAGGACGACGAGGACGAGGACGACGAGGACGAGGACGACGAGGACGACGAGGACGAGGGCGACGAGGACGAGGACGACGAGGACGAGGACGACGAGGACGAGGACGACGAGGACGACGAGGACGAGGACGACGAGGACGAGGACGATGAGGACGAGGACGACGAGGACGAGGACGACGAGGACGACGAGGACGAGGACGACGAGGATGACGAGGACGAGGACGACGAGGACGACGAGGACGAGGACGACGAGGACGAGGACGAGGACGACGAGGACGAGGACGACGAGGACGAGGACGACGAGGACGAGGACGACGAGGACGAGGACGACGAGGACGAGGACGACGAGGACGAGGACGACGAGGACGAGGACGACGAGGACGAGGACGACGAGGACGAGGACGTCGAGGACGAGGACGACGAGGACGAGGACGACGAGGACGAGGACGACGAGGACGAGGACGACGACGACGACGAGGACGAGGACGACGAGGACGAGGACGACGAGGACGAGGACGACGAGGACGAGAACGACGAGGACGAGGACGACGAGGACGACGAGGACGACGAGGACGAGGACGACGAGGACGACGAGGACGACGAGGACGAGGACGAGGACGACGAGGACGAGGACGACGAGGACGAGGACGACGAGGACGACGAGGACGAGGACGACGAGGACGAGGACGATGAGGACGAGGACGACGAGGACGAGGACGACGAGGACGACGAGGACGAGGACGAGGACGACGAGGACGACGAGGACGAGGACGGCGAGGACGAGGACGACGAAGACGAGGACGGCGAGGACGAGGACGACGAGGACGAGGAGGACGAGGACGGGGACGACGAGGACGACGAGGTCGAGGACGACGACGACGACGACGAGGACGTGGACGACGAGGACGAGGACGACGAGGACGAGGACGACGAGGACGACGAGGACGAGGACGACGAGGACGACGAGGACGAGGACGACGAGGACGACGAGGACGACGAGGACGAGGACGACGAGGACGACGAGGACGACGAGGACGACGAGGACGACGAGGACGAGGACGAGGACGACGAGGACGACGAGGACGAGGACGACGAGGACGACGAGGACGACGAGGACGACGAGGACGAGGACGACGAGGACGACGAGGACGACGAGGACGACGAGGACGAGGACGACGAGGACGACGAGGACGACGAGGACGACGAGGACGACGAGGACGACGAGGACGACGAGGACGACGAGGACGACGAGGACGAGGACGACGAGGACGACGAGGACGAGGACGACGAGGACGACGAGGACGAGGACGACGAGGACGACGAGGACGAGGACGAGGACGACGAGGACGAGGACGAGGACGACGAGGACGACGAGGACGAGGACGACGAGGATGTCGAGGACGAGGACGACGAGGACGAGGACGAGGACGACGAGGACGACGAGGACGAGGACGACGAGGATGACGAGGACGAGGACGACGAGGACGACGAGGACGAGGACGACGAGGACGAGGACGAGGACGACGAGGACGAGGACGACGAGGACGACGAGGACGAGGACGACGAGGATGACGAGGACGAGGACGACGAGGACGACGAGGACGAGGACGACGAGGACGAGGACGAGGACGACGAGGACGAGGACGACGAGGACGAGGACGACGACGACGACGAGGACGAGGACGACGAGGACGAGGACGACGAGGACGAGGACGACGAGGACGAGGACGACGAGGACGAGGACGACGAGGACGAGGACGACGAGGACGAGGACGACGAGGACGACGAGGACGACGAGGACGAGGACGACGAGGACGACGAGGACGACGAGGACGAGGACGAGGACGACGAGGACGACGAAGACGAGGACGACGAGGACGACGAGGACGAGGACGACGAGGACGACGAGGACGAGGACGACGAGGACGAGGACGAGGACGACGAGGACGAGGACGACGAGGACGACGAGGACGAGGACGACGAGGATGACGAGGACGAGGACGACGAGGACGACGAGGACGAGGACGACGAGGACGAGGACGAGGACGACGAGGACGAGGACGACGAGGACGAGGACGACGACGACGACGAGGACGAGGACGACGAGGACGAGGACGACGAGGACGAGGACGACGAGGACGAGAACGACGAGGACGAGGACGACGAGGACGAGGACGACGAGGACGAGGACGACGAGGACGAGGACGACGAGGACGACGAGGACGACGAGGACGAGGACGACGAGGACGACGAGGACGACGAGGACGACGAGGACGAGGACGACGAGGACGACGAGGACGACGAGGACGACGAGGACGACGAGGACGACGAGGACGACGAGGACGAGGACGACGAGGACGAGGACGAGGACGACGAGGACGACGAGGACGAGGACGACGAGGATGACGAGGACGAGGACGACGAGGACGACGAGGACGAGGACGACGAGGACGAGGACGAGGACGACGAGGACGAGGACGACGAGGACGACGAGGACGAGGACGACGAGGATGACGAGGACGAGGACGACGAGGACGAGGACGACGAGGACGTGGACGACGAGGACGAGGACGACGAGGACGAGGACGACGAGGACGACGAGGACGAGGGCGACGAGGACGAGGACGACGAGGACGACGAGGACGAGGACGACGAGGACGACGAGGACGACGAGGACGAGGACGACGAGGACGACGAGGACGACGAGGACGACGAGGACGACGAGGACGAGGACGAGGACGACGAGGACGACGAAGACGAGGACGACGAGGACGACGAGGACGACGAGGACGACGAGGACGACGAGGACGACGAGGACGACGAGGACGACGAGGACGAGGACGACGAGGACGACGAGGACGAGGACGACGAGGACGACGAGGACGAGGACGACGAGGACGACGAGGACGAGGACGAGGACGACGAGGACGAGGACGAGGACGACGAGGACGACGAGGACGAGGACGACGAGGATGTCGAGAACGAGGACGACGAGGACGACGAGGACGAGGACGACGAGGATGACGAGGACGAGGACGACGAGGACGACGAGGACGAGGACGACGAGGACGAGGACGACGAGGACGACGAGGACGACGAGGACGACGAGGACGACGAGGACGAGGACGAGGACGACGAGGACGACGAAGACGAGGACGACGAGGACGACGAGGACGAGGACGAGGACGACGAGGACGAGGACGAGGACGACGAGGACGACGAGGACGAGGACGACGAGGATGACGAGGACGAGGACGACGAGGACGACGAGGACGAGGACGACGAGGACGAGGACGACGAGGACGACGAGGACGACGAGGACGAGGACGACGAGGACGACGAGGACGACGAGGACGACGAGGACGAAGAGGACGACGAGGACGAGGACGACGAGGACGACGAGGACGAGGACGACGAGGACGACGAGGACGAGGACGACGAGGACGACGAGGACGACGAGGACGAGGACGACGAGGATGTCGAGGACGAGGACGACGAGGACGACGAGGACGAGGACGACGAGGATGTCGAGGACGAGGACGACGAGGACGACGAGGACGAGGACGACGAGGACGAGGACGAGAACGACGAGGACGAGGACGACGAGGACGAGGACGACGAGGACGAGGACGACGAGGACGAGGACGACGAGGACGAGGACGACGAGGACGAGGACGACGAGGACGAGGACGACGAGGACGACGAGGACGAGGACGACGACGACGACGAGGACGAGGACGACGAGGACGAGGACGACGAGGACGAGGACGACGAGGACGAGGACGACGAGGACGAGGACGACGAGGACGAGGACGACGAGGACGAGGACGACGAGGACGAGGACGACGAGGACGAGGACGACGAGGACGAGGACGACGAGGACGAGGACGACGAGGACGAGGACGACGAGGACGAGGACGACGAGGACGAGGACGACGAGGACGACGAGGACGACGAGGACGAGGACGACGAGGACGACGAGGACGACGAGGACGAGGACGAGGACGACGAGGACGACGAAGACGAGGACGACGAGGACGACGAGGACGAGGACGAGGACGACGAGGACGAGGACGAGGACGACGAGGACGACGAGGACGAGGACGACGAGGACGACGAGGACGAGGACGAGGAGGACGACGAGGAGGAGGACGACGAGGATGACGAGGACGAGGACGACGAGGACGAGGACGACGAGGACGAGGACGAGGACGACGAGGACGAGGACGACGAGGACGACGAGGACGAGGACGACGAGGACGAGGACGACGAGGACGAGGACGACGAGGACCAGGACGACGAGGACGAGGACGACGAGGACGAGGACGACGAGGACGAGGACGACGAGGACGAGGACGACGAGGACGAGGACGACGAGGACGAGGACGACGACGACGACGAGGACGAGGACGACGAGGACGACGAGGACGAGGACGACGAGGACGAGGACGACGAGGACGAGGACGACGAGGACGATGACGACGAGGACGAGGACGACGAGGACGAGGACGACGAGGACGAGGACGACGAGGACGAGGACGACGAGGACGAGGACGACGAGGACGAGGACGACGAGGACGAGGACGACGAGGACGAGGACGACGAGGACGAGGACGACGAGGACGAGGACGACGACGACGGGGACGACGAGGACGAGGACGACGAGGACGAGGACGGGGACGACGGGGACGACGGGGACGAGGACGACGAGGACGACGAGGACGACGAGGACGAGGACGACGAGGACGACGAGGACGACGAGGACGAGGACGACGAGGACGAGGACGACGAGGACGAGGACGACGAGGACGAGGACGACGAGGACGAGGACGACGAGGACGAGGACGACGAGGACGAGGACGACGAGGACGAGGACGACGAGGACGAGGACGACGAGGACGAGGACGACGAGGACGAGGACGACGAGGACGAGGACGACGACGACGGGGACGGGGACGACGGGGACGGGGACGACGGGGACGACGGGGACGAGGACGACGAGGACGACGAGGACGACGAGGACGAGGACGACGAGGACGACGAGGACGACGAGGACGAGGACGACGAGGACGAGGACGACGAGGACGAGGACGACGAGGACGAGGACGACGAGGACGAGGACGACGAGGACGAGGACGACGAGGACGAGGACGACGAGGACGAGGACGACGAGGACGACGAGGACGAGGACGACGAGGACGAGGACGACGAGGACGACGAGGACGAGGGCGACGAGGACGAGGACGACGAGGACGAGGACGACGAGGACGAGGACGACGAGGACGACGAGGACGAGGACGACGAGGACGAGGACGATGAGGACGAGGACGACTAGGACGAGGACGACGAGGACGACGAGGACGAGGACGAGGACGACGAGGACGACGAGGACGAGGACGGCGAGGACGAGGACGACGAAGACGAGGAGGACGAGGACGGGGACGACGAGGACGACGAGGTCGAGGACGACGACGACGACGACGAGGACGTGGACGACGAGGACGTGGACGACGAGGACGAGGACGACGAGGACGAGGACGACGAGGACGAGGACGACGAGGACGACGAGGACGAGGACGACGAGGACGACGAGGACGACGAGGACGAGGACGACGAGGACGACGAGGACGACGAGGACGAGGACGAGGACGACGAGGACGACGAAGACGAGGACGACGAGGACGACGAGGACGAGGACGAGGACGACGAGGACGAGGACGAGGACGACGAGGACGACGAGGACGAGGACGACGAGGATGACGAGGACGAGGACGACGAGGATGACGAGGACGAGGACGACGAGGACGACGAGGACGAGGACGACGAGGACGACGAGGACGAGGACGACGAGGACGAGGACGACGAGGCCGACGAGGACGACGAGGACGACGAGGACGAGGACGACGAGGACGACGAGGACGACGAGGACGACGAGGACGACGAGGACGACGAGGACGACGAGGACGACGAGGACGACGAGGACGAGGACGACGAGGACGACAAGGACGAGGACGACGAGGACGACGAGGACGAGGACGAGGACGACGAGGACGAGGACGAGGACGACGAGGACGAGGACGAGGACGACGAGGACGAGGACGAGGACGACGAGGACGACGAGGACGAGGACGACGAGGACGACGAGGACGAGGACGAGGACGAGGAGGACGACGAGGAGGAGGACGACGAGGATGACGAGGACGAGGACGACGAGGACGAGGACGACGAGGACGAGGACGAGGACGACGAGGACGAGGACGACGAGGACGACGAGGACGAGGACGACGAGGACGAGGACGACGAGGACGAGGACGAGGACGACGAGGGCGACGAGGACGAGGACGGCGAGGACGAGGACGACGAGGACGAGGAGGACGAGGACGGGGACGACGAGGACGAGGACGACGAGGACGAGGACGAGGACGACGAGGACGAGGACGACGACGACGACGAGGACGAGGACGACGAGGACGAGGACGACGAGGACGAGGACGACGAGGACGAGGACGACGAGGACGAGGACGACGAGGACGACGAGGACGACGAGGACGAGGACGACGAGGACGACGAGGACGACGAGGACGAGGACGAGGACGACGAGGACGACGAAGACGAGGACGACGAGGACGACGAGGACGAGGACGAGGACGACGAGGACGAGGACGAGGACGACGAGGACGACGAGGACGAGGACGACGAGGACGACGAGGACGAGGACGAGGACGAGGAGGACGACGAGGACGACGAGGACGAGGACGAGGACGAGGAGGACGACGAGGAGGAGGACGACGAGGATGACGAGGACGAGGACGACGAGGACGAGGACGACGAGGACGAGGACGAGGACGACGAGGACGAGGACGACGAGGACGACGAGGACGAGGACGACGAGGACGAGGACGACGAGGACGGCGAGGACGAGGACGACGAGGACGACGAGGACGAGGACGGCGAGGACGAGGACGACGAGGACGAGGAGGACGAGGACGGGGACGACGAGGACGACGAGGTCGAGGACGACGACGACGACGACGACGAGGACGAGGACGACGAGGACGACGAGGACGAGGACGACGAGGACGAGGACGACGAGGACGAGGACGACGAGGACGAGGACGACGAGGACGAGGACGACGAGGACGAGGACGACGAGGACGAGGACGACGAGGACGAGGACGACGAGGACGAGGACGACGAGGACGAGGACGACGAGGACGAGGACGACGAGGACGAGGACGACGAGGACGAGGACGACGAGGACGAGGACGACGAGGACGAGGACGACGAGGACGAGGACGACGAGGACGAGGACGACGAGGACGACGAGGACGACGAGGACGAGGACGACGAGGACGACGAGGACGACGAGGACGAGGACGAGGACGACGAGGACGACGAAGACGAGGACGACGAGGACGACGAGGACGAGGACGAGGACGACGAGGACGAGGACGAGGACGACGAGGACGACGAGGACGAGGACGACGAGGACGACGAGGACGAGGACGAGGACGAGGAGGACGACGAGGAGGAGGACGACGAGGATGACGAGGACGAGGACGACGAGGACGAGGACGACGAGGACGAGGACGAGGACGACGAGGACGAGGACGACGAGGACCACGAGGACGAGGACGACGAGGACGAGGACGACGAGGACGAGGACGACGAGGACCAGGACGACGAGGACGAGGACGACGAGGACGAGGACGACGAGGACGAGGACGACGAGGACGAGGACGACGAGGACGAGGACGACGAGGACGAGGACGACGACGACGACGAGGACGAGGACGACGAGGACGACGAGGACGAGGACGACGAGGACGAGGACGACGAGGACGAGGACGACGAGGACGAGGACGACGAGGACGAGGACGACGAGGACGAGGACGACGAGGACGAGGACGACGAGGACGAGGACGACGAGGACGAGGACGACGAGGACGAGGACGACGAGGACGAGGACGACGAGGACGAGGACGACGAGGACGAGGACGACGAGGACGAGGACGAAGAGGACGAGGACGACGAGGACGAGGACGACGACGACGGGGACGGGGACGACGGGGACGTGGACGACGGGGACGGGGACGACGGGGACGACGGGGACGAGGACGACGAGGACGACGAGGACGACGAGGACGAGGACGACGAGGACGACGAGGACGACGAGGACGAGGACGACGAGGACGAGGACGACGAGGACGAGGACGACGAGGACGAGGACGACGAGGACGAGGACGACGAGGACGAGGACGACGAGGACGAGGACGACGAGGACGAGGCCGACGAGGACGAGGACGACGAGGACGACGAGGACGACGAGGACGACGAGGACGAGGACGACGAGGACGAGGACGACGAGGACGAGGACGACGAGGACGAGGGCGACGAGGACGAGGACGACGAGGACGAGGACGACGAGGACGAGGACGACGAGGACGACGAGGACGAGGACGACGAGGACGAGGACGAGGACGACGAGGACGAGGACGACGAGGACGACGAGGACGAGGACGAGGACGACGAGGACGACGAGGACGAGGACGGCGAGGACGAGGACGACGAGGACGAGGAGGACGAGGACGGGGACGACGAGGACGACGAGGTCGAGGACGACGACGACGACGACGAGGACGTGGACGACGAGGACGAGGACGACGAGGACGAGGACGACGAGGACGACGAGGACGAGGACGACGAGGACGACGAGGACGACGAGGACGAGGACGACGAGGACGACGAGGACGACGAGGACGACGAGGACGACGAGGACGACGAAGACGAGGACGACGAGGACGACGAGGACGAGGACGAGGACGACGAGGACGAGGACGAGGACGACGAGGACGACGAGGACGAGGAAGACGAGGATGACGAGGACGAGGACGACGAGGACGACGAGGACGAGGACGACGAGGACGACGAGGACGAGGACGACGAGGACGACGAGGACGACGAGGACGACGAGGACGACGAGGACGACGAGGACGAGGACGACGAGGACGACGAGGACGACGAGGACGACGAGGACGACGAGGACGACGAGGACGACGAGGACGACGAGGACGACGAGGACGACGAGGACGAGGACGACGAGGACGACGAGGACGAGGACGACGAGGACGACGAGGACGAGGACGACGAGGACGACGAGGACGAGGACGAGGACGACGAGGACGAGGACGAGGACGACGAGGAAGACGAGGACGAGGACGACGAGGACGAGGAGGACGACGAGGACGAGAACGAGGACGTCGAGGACGAGGACGACGAGAACGACGAGGACGAGGACGACGAGGACGAGGACGATGAGGACGAGGACGACGAGGACGAGGACGACGAGAACGAGGACGATGAGGACGAGGACGACGAGGACGAGGACGACGAGGACGACGAGGACGAGGACGACGAGGACGACGAGGACGAGGACGAGGACGACGAGGACGACGAGGACGAGGACGGCGAGGACGAGGACGACGAGGACGAGGAGGACAAGGACGACGAGGACGACGAGGACGAGGACGACGAGGACGAGGACGACGAGGACGAGGACGACGAGGACGAGGACGACGAGGACGAGGACGACGAGGACGAGGACGACGAGGACGAGGACGACGAGGACGAGGACGACGAGGACGAGGACGACGAGGACGAGGACGACGACGACGGGGACGGGGACGACGGGGACGACGGGGACGAGGACGGGGACGACGGGGACGACGGGGACGAGGACGACGAGGACGACAAGGACGAGGACGACGAGGACGACGAGGACGACGAGGACGAGGACGACGAGGACGAGGACGATGAGGACGAGGACGACGAGGACGAGGACGACGAGGACGACGAGGACGAGGACGACGAGGACGACGAGGTCGAGGACGAGGACGACGAGGACGACGAGGACGAGGACGGCGAGGACGAGGACGACGAGGACGAGGAGGACGAGGACGACGAGGACGACGAGGACGAGGACGACGAGGACGAGGACGACGAGGACGAGGACGACGAGGACGAGGACGACGAGGACGAGGACGACGAGGACGAGGACGACGAGGACGAGGACGACGAGGACGAGGACGACGAGGACGAGGACGACGACGACGGGGACGGGGACGACGGGGACGACGGGGACGAGGACGACGAGGACGACGAGGACGACGAGGACGAGGACGACGAGGACGAGGACGACGAGGACGAGGACGACGAGGACGAGGACGACGAGGACGAGGACGACGAGGACGAGGACGACGAGAACGAGGACGACGAGGACGAGGACGACGAGGACGAGGACGACGAGGACGAGGACGACGAGGACGAGGACGACGAGGACGAGGACGACGAGGACGACGAGGACGAGGACGACGAGGACGACGAGGACGAGGACGAGGACGACGAGGACGAGGACGACGGGGACGAGGACGACGGGGACGAGGACGACGGGGACGAGGACGACGGGGACGAGGACGACGGGGACGAGGACGACGAGGACGAGGACGACGAGGACGAGGACGACGAGGACGAGGACGACGAAGACGACGAGGACGAGGACGACGAGGACGAGGACGACGAAGACGACGAGGACGAGGACGACGAGGACGACGAGGACGACGAGGACGAGGACGACGAGGACGACGAGGACGACGACGACGTCGAGGACGAGGACGACGAGGACGACGAGGACGACGAGGACGAGGACGAGGACGTCGAGGACGAGGACGAGGACGAGGACGTCGAGGACGAGGACGACGAGGACGACGAGGACGAGGACGACGAGGACGAGGACGACGAGGACGAGGCCGACGAGGACGAGGACGACGAGGACGACGAGGACGAGGACGACGAGGACGAGGACGACGAGGACGAGGACGACTAGGACGAGGGCGACGAGGACGAGGACGACGAGGACGAGGACGACGAGGACGAGGACGACGAGGACGACGAGGACGAGGACGACGAGGACGAGGACGATGAGGACGAGGACGACGAGGACGAGGACGACGACGACGACGAGGACGAGGACGAGGACGACGAGGACGACGAGGACGAGGACGGCGAGGACGAGGACGACGAGGACGAGGAGGACGAGGACGGGGACGACGAGGACGACGAGGTCGAGGACGACGACGACGACGACGAGGACGTGGACGACGAGGACGAGGACGACGAGGACGAGGACGACGAGGACGACGAGGACGAGGACGACGAGGACGACGAGGACGACGAGGACGAGGACGACGAGGACGACGAGGACGACGAGGACGACGAGGACGACGAGGACGAGGACGAGGACGACGAGGACGACGAAGACGAGGACGACGAGGACGACGAGGACGAGGACGAGGACGACGAGGACGAGGACGAGGACGACGAGGACGACGAGGACGAGGACGACGAGGATGACGAGGACGAGGACGACGAGGACGACGAGGACGAGGACGACGAGGACGACGAGGACGAGGACGACGAGGACGACGAGGACGACGAGGACGACGAGGACGACGAGGACGACGAGGACGAGGACGACGAGGACGACGAGGACGACGAGGACGACGAGGACGACGAGGACGACGAGGACGACGAGGACGACGAGGACGAGGACGACGAGGACGACGAGGACGAGGACGACGAGGACGACGAGGACGAGGACGACGAGGACGACGAGGACGAGGACGAGGACGACGAGGACGAGGACGAGGACGACGAGGACGACGAGGACGAGGACGACGAGGACGAGGACGACGAGGACGAGGACGACGAGGACGAGGACGACGAGGACGAGGACGACGAGGACGAGGACGACGAGGACGAGGACGACGAGGACGAGGACGACGAGGAAGAGGACGACGAGGACGAGGACGACGAGGACGAGGACGACGAGGACGAGGACGACGAGGACGAGGACGACGAGGACGAGGACGACGAGGACGAGGACGACGAGGACGAGGACGACGAGGACGAGGACGACGAGGACGACGAGGACGAGGACGAGGACGACGAGGACGAGGACGACGGGGACGAGGACGACGGGGACGAGGACGACGGGGACGAGGACGACGGGGACGAGGACGACGAGGACGAGGACGACGAGGACGAGGACGACGAAGACGACGAGGACGAGGACGACGAGGACGACGAGCACGACGAGGACGAGGACGACGAGGACGACGACGACGTCGACGACGAGGACGACGAGGACGACGAGGACGACGAGGACGAGAACGAGGACGTCGAGGACGAGGACGACGAGAACGACGAGGACGAGGACGACGAGGACGAGGACGATGTGGACGAGGACGACGAGGACGAGGACGACGAGGACGAGGACGATGAGGACGAGGACGACGAGGACGAGGACGACGAGGACGACGAGGACGAGGACGACGAGGACGACGAGGACGAGGACGAGGACGACGAGGACGACGAGGACGAGGACGGCGAGGACGAGGACGACGAGGACGAGGAGGACGAGGACGACGAGGACGACGAGGACGAGGACGACGAGGACGAGGACGACGAGGACGAGGACGACGAGGACGAGGACGACGAGGACGAGGACGACGAGGACGAGGACGACGAGGACGAGGACGACGAGGACGAGGACGACGAGGACGAGGACGACGAGGACGAGGACGACGACGACGGGGACGGGGACGACGGGGACGACGGGGACGAGGACGGGGACGACGGGGACGACGGGGACGAGGACGACGAGGACGACGAGGACGACAAGGACGAGGACGACGAGGACGACGAGGACGACGAGGACGAGGACGACGAGGACGAGGACGACGAGGACGAGGACGATGAGGACGAGGACGACGAGGACGAGGACGACGAGGACGACGAGGACGAGGACGACGAGGACGACGAGGACGAGGACGAGGACGACGAGGACGACGAGGACGAGGACGGCGAGGACGAGGACGACGAGGACGAGGAGGACGAGGACGACGAGGACGACGAGGACGAGGACGACGAGGACGAGGACGACGAGGACGAGGACGACGAGGACGAGGACGACGAGGACGAGGACGACGAGGACGAGGACGACGAGGACGAGGACGACGAGGACGAGGACGACGAGGACGAGGACGACGAGGACGAGGACGACGACGACGGGGACGGGGACGACGGGGACGACGGGGACGAGGACGGGGACGACGGGGACGACGGGGACGAGGACGACGAGGACGACGAGGACGACGAGGACGAGGACGACGAGGACGAGGACGACGAGGACGAGGACGAGGACGACGAGGACGAGGACGACGAGGACGAGGACGACGAGAACGAGGACGACGAGGACGAGGACGACGAGGACGAGGACGACGAGGACGAGGACGACGAGGACGAGGACGACGAGGACGAGGACGACGAGGACGAGGACGACGAGGACGACGAGGACGAGGACGACGAGGACGACGAGGACGAGGACGAGGACGACGAGGACGAGGACGACGGGGACGAGGACGACGGGGACGAGGACGACGGGGACGAGGACGACGGGGACGAGGACGACGGGGACGAGGACGACGAGGACGAGGACGACGAGGACGAGGACGACGAAGACGACGAGGACGAGGACGACGAGGACGAGGACGACGAAGACGACGAGGACGAGGACGACGAGGACGACGAGGACGACGAGGACGAGGACGACGAGGACGACGAGGACGACGACGACGTCGAGGACGAGGACGACGAGGACGACGAGGACGACGAGGACGAGGACGAGGACGTCGAGGACGAGGACGACGAGGACGACGAGGACGAGGACGACGAGGACGAGGACGATGAGGACGAGGACGACGAGGACGAGGACGAGGACGACGAGGACGACGAGGACGAGGACGGCGAGGACGAGGACGACGAGGACGACGAGGACGAGGACGGCGAGGACGAGGACGACGAGGACGAGGAGGACGAGGACGGGGACGACGAGGACGAGGACGACGAGGTCGAGGACGACGAGGACGAGGACGACGAGGACGAGGACGACGAGGGCGAGGACGACGAGGACGACGAGGACGAGGACGAGGACGACGACGACGACGACGAGGACCTGGACGACGAGGACGAGGACGACGAGGACGAGGACGACGAGGACGACGAGGACGAGGACGACGAGGACGAGGACGACGAGGACGACGAGGACGAGGACGACGAGGACGACGAGGGCGAGGACGACGAGGACGACGAGGACGACGAGGACGAGGACGACGAGGACGACGAGGACGACGAGGACGACGAGGACGACGAGGACGACGAGGACGACGAGGACGAGGACGAGGACGACGAGAACGACGAGGACGAGGACGACGAGGACGACGAGGACGAGGACGAGGACGACGAGGACGAGGACGACGAGGACGACGAGGACGACGAGGACGACGAGGACGAGGACGACGAGGACGAGGACGAGGACGACGAGGACGAGGACGAGGACGACGAGGACGAGGACGACGAGGACGAGGACGACGAGGACGATGACGACGAGGGCGAGGACGACGAGGACGAGGACGACGAGGACGACGAGGACGAGGACGACGAGGACGAGGACGACGAGGACGACGAGGACGAGGACGACGAGGACGAGGACGACGAGGACGAGGACGACGAGGACGAGGACGACGAGGACGAGGACGACGAGGACGACGAGGACGAGGACGAGGACGACGAGGACGACGAGGACGAGGACGGCGAGGACGAGGACGACGAGGACGAGGACGACGAGGACGAGGACGAGGACGACGAGGACGAGGACGACGAGGACAAGGACGACGACGACGGGGACGGGGACGACGGGGACGGGGACGACGGGGACGTGGACGAGGACGACGGGGACGAGGACGACGGGGACGAGGACGACGAGGACGACGAGGACGACGAGGACGACGAGGACGACGAGGACGAGGACGACGAGGACGACGAGGACGAGGACGAGGACGACGAGGACGACGAAGACGAGGACGACGAGGACGACGAGGACGAGGACGAGGACGACGAGGACGAGGACGAGGACGACGAGGACGAGGACGAGGACGACGAGGACGACGAGGACGAGGACGACGAGGATGACGAGGACGAGGACGACGAGGACGACGAGGAAGAGGACGACGAGGACGACGAGGACGAGGACGACGAGGACGACGAGGACGACGAGGACGAGGACGACGAGGACGACGAGGACGACGAGGACGACGAGGACGACGAGGACGACGAGGACGACGAGGACGACGAGGACGAGGACGAGGACGACGAGGACGACGAGGACGAGGACGACGAGGACGACGAGGACGAGGACGAGGACGACGAGGACGAGGACGAGGACGAGGACGACGAGGACGAGGACGAGGACGACGAGGACGACGAGGACGAGGACGACGAGGACGACGAGGACGAGGACGACGAGGACGACGAGGACGACGAGGACGAGGACGACGAGGACGAGGACGACGAGGACGAGGACGACGAGGACGAGGACGACGACGACGAGGACGAGGACGACGAGGACGAGGACGACGAGGACGAGGACGACGAGGACGAGGACGACGAGGACGAGGACGTCGAGGACGAGGACGACGAGGACGAGGACGACGAGGACGAGGACGACGAGGACGAGGACGACGAGGACGAGGACGACGAGGACGAGGACGACGAGGACGAGGACGACGAGGACGAGGACGAGGACGACGAGGACGAGGACGAGGACGACGAGGACGAGGACGAGGACGACGAGGACGACGAGGACGAGGACGACGAGGACGAGGACGACGAGGACGAGGATGACGAGGACGAGGACGACGAGGACGACGAGGACGAGGACGACGAGGACGAGGACGACGAGGACGACGAGGACGACGAGGACGAAGAGGACGACGAGGACGAGGACGACGAGGACGAGGACGACGAGGACGAGGACGACGAGGACGAGGACGCGGACGACGAGGACGAGGACGACGAGGACGAGGACGACGAGGACGAGGACGAGGACGACGAGGACGAGGACGACGAGGACGAGGACGACGACGACGCGGACGGGGACGCCGGGGACGTGGACGACGGGGACGGGGACGACGGGGACGACGGGGACGAGGACGACGAGGACGACGAGGACGACGAGGACGACGAGGACGAGGACGACGAGGACGAGGACGACGAGGACGAGGACGACGAGGACGAGGACGACGAGGACGAGGACGACGAGGACGAGGACGACGAGGACAAGGACGACGAGGACGAGGACGACGAGGACGAGGACGACGAGGACGAGGACGACGAGGACGAGGACGACGAGGACGACGAGGACGAGGACGACGAGGACGAGGACGACGAGGACGACGAGGACGAGGGCGACGAGGACGAGGACGACGAGGACGAGGACGACGAGGACGAGGACGACGAGGACGACGAGGACGAGGACGACGAGGACGAGGACGATGAGGACGAGGACGACGAGGACGAGGACGACGAGGACGACGAGGACGAGGACGAGGACGACGAGGACGACGAGGACGAGGACGGCGAGGACGAGGACGACGAGGACGAGGAGGACGAGGACGGGGACGACGAGGACGACGAGGTCGAGGACGACGACGACGACGACGAGGACGTGGACGACGAGGACGAGGACGACGAGGACGAGGACGACGAGGAGGAGGACGACGAGGACGACGAGGACGAGGACGACGAGGACGACGAGGACGACGAGGACGAGGACGACGAGGACGACGAGGACGACGAGGACGAGGACGAGGACGACGAGGACGACGAAGACGAGGACGACGAGGACGACGAGGACGAGGACGAGGACGACGAGGACGAGGACGAGGACGACGAGGACGACGAGGACGAGGACGACGAGGATGACGAGGACGAGGACGACGAGGATGACGAGGACGAGGACGACGAGGACGACGAGGACAAGGACGACGAGGACGAGGACGACGAGGACGAGGACGACGAGGACGACGAGGACGACGAGGACGAGGACGACGAGGACGACGAGGACGACGAGGACGACGAGGACGACGAGGACGAGGACCAGGACGACGAGGACGACGAAGACGAGGACGACGAGGACGAGGACGACGAGGACGACGAGGACGACGAGGACGAGGACGACGAGGACGACGAGGACGACGAGGACGACGAGGACGACGAGGACGAGGACCAGGACGACGAGGACGACGAAGACGAGGACGACGAGGACGACGAGGACGAGGACGAGGACGACGAGGACGAGGACGAGGACGACGAGGACGACGAGGACGAGGACGACGAGGACGACGAGGACGAGGACGACGAGGACGACGAGGACGAGGACGAGGACGACGAGGACGACGAGGAGGAGGACGACGAGGATGACGAGGACGAGGACGACGAGGACGAGGACGACGAGGACGAGGACGAGGACGACGAGGACGAGGACGACGAGGACGACGAGGACGAGGACGACGAGGACGAGGACGACGAGGACGAGGACGACGAGGACGAGGACGACGAGGACGAGGACGACGAGGACGAGGACGACGAGGACGAGGACGACGAGGACGAGGACGACGACGACGACGAGGACGAGGACGACGAGGACGACGAGGACGAGGACGACGAGGACGAGGACGAGGACGACGAGGACGAGGACGACGAGGACGAGGACGACGAGGACGAGGACGACGAGGACGAGGGCGACGAGGACGAGGACGACGAGGACGAGGACGACGACGACGGGGACGGGGACGACGGGGACGTGGACGACGGGGACGGGGACGACGGGGACGACGGGGACGAGGACGACGAGGACGACGAGGACGACGAGGACGAGGACGACGAGGACGACGAGGACGACGAGGACGAGGACGACGAGGACGAGGACGACGAGGACGAGGACGACGAGGACGAGGACGACGAGGACGAGGACGACGAGGGCGAGGACGACGAGGACGACGAGGACGAGGACGACGAGGACGAGGACGACGAGGACGAGGACGAGGACGACGAGGACGAGGACGACGAGGACGACGAGGACGAGGACGACGAGGACGAGGACGATGAGGACGAGGACGACGAGGACGGGGACGGGGACGACGGGGACGACGGGGACGAGGATGGGGACGACGGGGACGACGGGGACGAGGACGACGAGGACGACGAGGACGAGGACGACGAGGACGACGAGGACGACGAGGACGAGGACGACGAGGACGAGGACGACGAGGACGAGGACGACGAGGACGAGGACGACGAGGACGAGGACGACGAGGACGAGGACGACGAGGACGAGGACGACGAGGACGAGGACGACGAGGACGAGGACGACGAGGCCGAGGACGACGAGGACGAGGACGACGAGGACGAGGACGACGAGGACGAGGACGACGAGGACGAGGACGACGAGGACGAGGACGACGAGGACGAGGACGACGAGGACGAGGACGACGAGGACGAGGACGACGAGGACGAGGACGACGAGGACGACGAGGACGAGGACGAGGACGACGAGGACGAGGACGACGAGGACGAGGACGACGAGGACGAGGACGACGAGGACGAGGACGACGAGGACGAGGACGACGAGGACGAGGACGACGAGGACGAGGACGACGACGACGGGGACGGGGACGACGGGGACGACGGGGACGAGGACGGGGACGACGGGGACGACGGGGACGAGGACGACGAGGACGACGAGGACGAGGACGACGAGGACGACGAGGACGACGAGGACGAGGACGACGAGGACGAGGACGACGAGGACGAGGACGACGAGGACGAGGACGACGGGGACGAGGACGACGAGGACGAGGACGACGAGGACGAGGACGACGAAGACGACGAGGACGAGGACGACGAGGACGACGAGGACGACGAGGACGAGGACGACGAGGACGACGACGACGTCGAGGACGAGGACGACGAGGACGACGAGGACGACGAGGACGAGGACGAGGACGTCGAGGACGAGGACGACGAGGACGACGAGGACGAGGACGACGAGGACGAGGACGACGAGGACGAGGACGATGAGGACGAGGACGACGAGGACGAGGACGACGAGGACGACGAGGACGAGGACGACGAGGACGACGAGGACGAGGACGAGGACGACGAGGACGACGAGGACGAGGACGGCGAGGACGAGGACGACGAGGACGAGGAGGACGAGGACGAGGACGACGAGGACGAGGAGGACGAGGACGGGGACGACGAGGACGAGGACGACGAGGTCGAGGACGACGAGGACGAGGACGACGAGGACGAGGACGACGAGGGCGAGGACGACGAGGACGACGAGGACGAGGACGAGGACGACGACGACGACGACGAGGACGTGGACGACGAGGACGAGGACGACGAGGACGAGGACGACGAGGACGACGAGGACGACGAGGACGAGGACGACGAGGACGACGAGGACGAGGACGACGAGGACGACGAGGACGAGGACGACGAGGACGACGAGGACGAGGACGACGAGGACGAGGACGACGAGGACGAGGACGACGAGGACGAGGACGACGAGGACGATGAGGACGAGGACGACGAGGACGAGGACGACGAGGACGACGAGGACGAGGACGACGAGGACGACGAGGACGACGAGGACCAGGACGACGAGGACGACGAGGACGACGAGGACGACGAGGACGACGAGGACGAGGACGAGGACGACGAAGACGAGGACGACGAGGACGACGAGGACGAGGACGAGGACGACGAGGACGAGGACGAGGACGACGAGTACGACGAGGACGAGGACGACGAGGATGACGAGGACGAGGACGACGAGGACGAGGACGACGAGGACGACGAGGACGAGGACGACGAGGACGACGAGGACGAGGACGACGAGGACGACGAGGACGAGGACGACGAGGACGACGAGGACGAGGACGACGAGGACGACGAGGACGAGGACGACGAGGACGACGAGGACGACGAGGACGAGGACGACGAGGACGACGAGGACGACGAGGACGACGAGGACGACGAGGACGACGAGGACGACGAGGACGACGCGGACGACGAGGACGACGAGGACGACGAGGACGACGAGGACGACGAGGACGAGGACGAGGACGACGAGGACGACGAGCACGAGGACGACGAGGACGAGGACGAGGACGACGAGGACGAGGACGAGGACGACGAGGACGAGGACGAGGACGAGGACGACGAGGATGACGAGGACGAGGACGACGAGGACGACGAGGACGAGGACGACGAGGACGAGGACGACGAGGACGACGAGGACGAGGACGACGAGGACGAGGACGACGAGGACGAGGACGACGAGGACGAGGACGACGAGGACGAGGACGACGAGGACGAGGACGACGAGGACGAGGACGACGAGGACGAGGACGACGAGGACGAGGACGACGAGGACGAGGACGACGAGGACGAGGACGACGAGAACGGGGACGGGGACGACGGGGACGACGGGGACGAGGACGGGGACGACGGGGACGACGGGGACGAGGACGACGAGGACGACGAGGACGAGGACGACGAGGACGACGAGGACGACGAGGACGAGGACGACGAGGACGAGGACGACGAGGACGAGGACGACGAGGGCGAGGACGACGAGGACGAGGACGACGAGGACGAGGACGACGAGGACGAGGACGACGAGGACGAGGACGACGAGGACGAGGACGACGAGGACGAGGACGACGAGGACGAGGACGACGAGGACGAGGACGACGAGGACGAGGACGACGAGGACGAGGACGACGAGGACGAGGACGACGAGGACGAGGACGACGAGAACGAGGACGACGAGGACGAGGACGACGAGGACGAGGACGACGAGGACGAGGACGACGAGGACGAGGACGACGAGGACGAGGACGACGAGGACGAGGACGACGAGGACGACGAGGACGAGGACGAGGACGACGAGGACGAGGACGACGGGGACGAGGACGACGGGGACGAGGACGACGGGGACGAGGACGACGGGGACGAGGACGACGAGGACGAGGACGACGAGGACGAGGACGACGAAGACGACGAGGACGAGGACGACGAGGACGACGAGGACGACGAGGACGAGGACCAGGACGACGAGGACGACGAAGACGAGGACGACGAGGACGACGAGGACGAGGACGAGGACGACGAGGACGAGGACGAGGACGACGAGGACGACGAGGACGAGGACGACGAGGACGAGGACGACGAGGACGAGGACGACGAGGACGAGGACGACGAGGACGAGGACGACGACGACGGGGACGGGGACGACGGGGACGTGGACGACGGGGACGGGGACGACGGGGACGACGGGGACGAGGACGACGAGGACGACGAGGACGACGAGGACGAGGACGACGAGGACGACGAGGACGACGAGGACGAGGACGACGAGGACGAGGACGACGAGGACGAGGACGACGAGGACGAGGACGACGAGGACGAGGACGACGAGGACGAGGACGACGAGGGCGAGGACGACGAGGACGACGAGGACGAGGACGACGAGGACGAGGACGACGAGGACGAGGACGACGAGGACGAGGGCGACGAGGACGAGGACGACGAGGACGAGGACGACGAGGACGACGAGGACGAGGACGACGAGGACGAGGACGATGAGGACGAGGACGACGAGGACGGGGACGGGGACGACGGGGACGACGGGGACGAGGACGGGGACGACGGGGACGACGGGGACGAGGACGACGAGGACGACGAGGACGAGGACGACGAGGACGACGAGGACGACGAGGACGAGGACGACGAGGACGAGGACGACGAGGACGAGGACGACGAGGACGAGGACGACGAGGACGAGGACGACGAAGACGAGGACGACGAGGACGAGGACGACGAGGACGAGGACGACGAGGCCGAGGACGACGAGGACGAGGACGACGAGGACGAGGACGACGAGGACGAGGACGACGAGGACGAGGACGACGAGGACGAGGACGACGAGGACGAGGACGACGAGGACGAGGACGACGAGGACGAGGACGACGAGGACGAGGACGACGAGGACGAGGACGACGAGGACGAGGACGACGAGGACGACGAGGACGAGGACGAGGACGACGAGGACGAGGACGACGAGGACGAGGACGAGGACGACGAGGACGAGGACGACGAGGACGAGGACGACGAGGACGAGGACGACGAGGACGAGGACGACGAGGACGAGGACGACGAGGACGAGGTCGACGACGACGGGGACGGGGACGACGGGGACGACGGGGACGAGGACGGGGACGACGGGGACGACGGGGACGAGGACGACGAGGACGACGAGGACGAGGACGACGAGGACGACGAGGACGACGAGGACGAGGACGACGAGGACGAGGACGACGAGGACGAGGACGACGAGGACGAGGACGACGGGGACGAGGACGACGAGGACGAGGACGACGAGGACGAGGACGACGAAGACGACGAGGACGAGGACGACGAGGACGACGAGGACGACGAGGACGAGGACGACGAGGACGACGACGACGTCGAGGACGAGGACGACGAGGACGACGAGGACGACGAGGACGAGGACGAGGACGTCGAGGACGAGGACGACGAGGACGACGAGGACGAGGACGACGAGGACGAGGACGACGAGGACGAGGACGATGAGGACGAGGACGACGAGGACGAGGACGACGAGGACGACGAGGACGAGGACGACGAGGACGACGAGGACGAGGACGAGGACGACGAGGACGACGAGGACGAGGACGGCGAGGACGAGGACGACGAGGACGAGGAGGACGAGGACGAGGACGACGAGGACGAGGAGGACGAGGACGGGGACGACGAGGACGAGGACGACGAGGTCGAGGACGACGAGGACGAGGACGACGAGGACGAGGACGACGAGGGCGAGGACGACGAGGACGACGAGGACGAGGACGAGGACGACGACGACGACGACGAGGACGTGGACGACGAGGACGAGGACGACGAGGACGAGGACGACGAGGACGACGAGGACGACGAGGACGAGGACGACGAGGACGACGAGGACGAGGACGACGAGGACGACGAGGACGAGGACGACGAGGACGACGAGGACGAGGACGACGAGGACGAGGACGACGAGGACGATGAGGACGAGGACGACGAGGACGAGGACGACGAGGACGACGAGGACGAGGACGACGAGGACGACGAGGACGACGAGGACCAGGACGACGAGGACGACGAGGACGACGAGGACGACGAGGACGACGAGGACGAGGACGAGGACGACGAAGACGAGGACGACGAGGACGACGAGGACGAGGACGAGGACGACGAGGACGAGGACGAGGACGACGAGTACGACGAGGACGAGGACGACGAGGATGACGAGGACGAGGACGACGAGGACGACGAGGACGAGGACGACGAGGACGACGAGGACGAGGACGACGAGGACGAGGACGACGAGGACGAGGACGACGAGGACGACGAGGACGAGGACGACGAGGACGAGGACGATGAGGACGAGGACGACGAGGACGACGAGGTCGAGGACGACGAGGACGAGGACGACGAGGACGAGGACGACGAGGGCGAGGACGACGAGGACGACGAGGACGAGGACGAGGACGACGACGACGACGACGAGGACGTGGACGACGAGGACGAGGACGACGAGGACGAGGACGACGAGGACGACGAGGACGACGAGGACGAGGACGACGAGGACGACGAGGACGAGGACGACGAGGACGACGAGGACGAGGACGACGAGGACGACGAGGACGAGGACGACGAGGACGACGAGGACGACGAGGACGAGGACGACGAGGACGACGAGGACGACGAGGACGACGAGGACGACGAGGACGACGAGGACGACGAGGACGACGCGGACGACGAGGACGACGAGGACGACGAGGACGAAGAGGACGACGAGGACGAGGACGAGGACGACGAGGACGACGAGCACGAGGACGACGAGGACGAGGACGAGGACGACGAGGACGAGGACGAGGACGACGAGGACGAGGACGAGGACGAGGACGACGAGGATGACGAGGACGAGGACGACGAGGACGACGAGGACGAGGACGACGAGGACGAGGACGACGAGGACGACGAGGACGAGGACGACGAGGACGAGGACGACGAGGACGAGGACGACGAGGACGAGGACGACGAGGACGAGGACGACGAGGACGAGGACGACGAGGACGAGGACGACGAGGACGAGGACGACGAGGACGAGGACGACGAGGACGAGGACGACGAGGACGGGGACGGGGACGACGGGGACGACGGGGACGAGGACGGGGACGACGGGGACGACGGGGACGAGGACGACGAGGACGACGAGGACGAGGACGACGAGGACGACGAGGACGACGAGGACGAGGACGACGAGGACGAGGACGACGAGGACGAGGACGACGAGGACGAGGACGACGAGGGCGAGGACGACGAGGACGAGGACGACGAGGACGAGGACGACGAGGACGAGGACGACGAGGACGAGGACGACGAGGACGAGGACGACGAGGACGAGGACGACGAGGACGAGGACGACGAGGACGAGGACGACGAGGACGAGGACGACGAGGACGAGGACGACGAGGACGAGGACGACGAGGACGAGGACGACGAGAACGAGGACGACGAGGACGAGGACGACGAGGACGAGGACGACGAGGACGAGGACGACGAGGACGAGGACGACGAGGACGAGGACGACGAGGACGAGGACGACGAGGACGACGAGGACGAGGACGAGGACGACGAGGACGAGGACGACGGGGACGAGGACGACGGGGACGAGGACGACGGGGACGAGGACGACGGGGACGAGGACGACGAGGACGAGGACGACGAGGACGAGGACGACGAAGACGACGAGGACGAGGACGACGAGGACGACGAGGACGACGAGGACGAGGACCAGGACGACGAGGACGACGAAGACGAGGACGACGAGGACGACGGGGACGAGGACGAGGACGACGAGGACGAGGACGAGGACGACGAGGACGACGAGGACGAGGACGACGAGGACGAGGACGACGAGGACGAGGACGACGAGGACGAGGACGACGAGGACGACGAGGAGGAGGACGACGAGGATGACGAGGACGAGGACGACGAGGACGAGGACGACGAGGACGAGGACGAGGACGACGAGGACGAGGACGACGAGGACGACGAGGACGAGGACGACGAGGACGAGGACGACGAGGACGAGGACGACGAGGACCAGGACGACGAGGACGAGGACGACGAGGACGAGGACGACGAGGACGAGGACGACGAGGACGAGGACGACGAGGACGAGGACGACGAGGACGAGGACGACGACGACGACGAGGACGAGGACGACGAGGACGACGAGGACGAGGACGACGAGGACGAGGACGAGGACGACGAGGACGAGGACGACGAGGACGAGGGCGACGAGGACGAGGACGACGAGGACGAGGACGACGAGGACGAGGACGACGAGGACGACGAGGACGAGGACGACGAGGACGAGGACGATGAGGACGAGGACGACGAGGACGGGGACGGGGACGACGGGGACGACGGGGACGAGGACGGGGACGACGGGGACGACGGGGACGAGGACGACGAGGACGACGAGGACGAGGACGACGAGGACGACGAGGACGACGAGGACGAGGACGACGAGGACGAGGACGACGAGGACGAGGACGACGAGGACGAGGACGACGAGGACGAGGACGACGAGGACGAGGACGACGAGGACGAGGACGACGAGGACGAGGACGACGAGGCCGAGGACGACGAGGACGAGGACGACGAGGACGAGGACGACGAGGACGAGGACGACGAGGACGAGGACGACGAGGACGAGGACGACGAGGACGAGGACGACGAGGACGAGGACGACGAGGACGAGGACGACGAGGACGAGGACGACGAGGACGAGGACGACGAGGACGACGAGGACGAGGACGAGGACGACGAGGACGAGGACGACGAGGACGAGGACGACGAGGACGAGGACGACGAGGACGAGGACGACGAGGACGAGGACGACGAGGACGAGGACGACGAGGACGAGGACGACGACGACGGGGACGGGGACGACGGGGACGACGGGGACGAGGACGGGGACGACGGGGACGACGGGGACGAGGACGACGAGGACGACGAGGACGAGGACGACGAGGACGACGAGGACGACGAGGACGAGGACGACGAGGACGAGGACGACGAGGACGAGGACGACGAGGACGAGGACGACGGGGACGAGGACGACGAGGACGAGGACGACGAGGACGAGGACGACGAAGACGACGAGGACGAGGACGACGAGGACGACGAGGACGACGAGGACGAGGACGACGAGGACGACGACGACGTCGAGGACGAGGACGACGAGGACGACGAGGACGACGAGGACGAGGACGAGGACGTCGAGGACGAGGACGACGAGGACGACGAGGACGAGGACGACGAGGACGAGGACGACGAGGACGAGGACGATGAGGACGAGGACGACGAGGACGAGGACGACGAGGACGACGAGGACGAGGACGACGAGGACGACGAGGACGAGGACGAGGACGACGAGGACGACGAGGACGAGGACGGCGAGGACGAGGACGACGAGGACGAGGAGGACGAGGACGAGGACGACGAGGACGAGGACGACGAGGACGGGGACGACGAGGACGAGGACGACGAGGTCGAGGACGACGAGGACGAGGACGACGAGGACGAGGACGACGAGGGCGAGGACGACGAGGACGAAGAGGACGAGGACGAAGACGACGACGACGACGACGAGGACGTGGACGACGAGGACGAGGACGACGAGGACGAGGACGACGAGGACGACGAGGACGACGAGGACGAGGACGACGAGGACGACGAGGACGAGGACGACGAGGACGACGAGGACGAGGACGACGAGGACGACGAGGACGAGGACGACGAGGACGAGGACGACGAGGACGAGGACGACGAGGACGATGAGGACGAGGACGACGAGGACGAGGACGACGAGGACGACGAGGACGAGGTCGACGAGGACGACGAGGACGACGAGGACCAGGACGACGAGGACGACGAGGACGACGAGGACGACGAGGACGACGAGGACGAGGACGAGGACGACGAAGACGAGGACGACGAGGACGACGAGGACGAGGACGAGGACGACGAGGACGAGGACGAGGACGACGAGTACGACGAGGACGAGGACGACGAGGATGACGAGGATGACGAGGACGAGGACGACGAGGACGACGAGGACGAGGACGACGAGGACGACGAGGACGAGGACGACGAGGACGACGAGGACGAGGACGACGAGGACGACGAGGGCGAGGACGACGAGGACGACGAGGACGACGAGGACGAGGACGACGAGGACGACGAGGACGACGAGGACGACGAGGACGACGAGGACGACGAGGACGACGAGGACGACGCGGACGACGAGGACGACGAGGACGACGAGGACGACGAGGACGACGAGGACGAGGACGAGGACGACGAGGACGACGAGCACGAGGACGACGAGGACGAGGACGAGGACGACGAGGACGAGGACGAGGACGACGAGGACGAGGACGAGGACGACGAGGACGAGGACGAGGACGAGGACGACGAGGATGACGAGGACGAGGACGACGAGGACGACGAGGACGAGGACGACGAGGACGAGGACGACGAGGACGACGAGGACGAGGACGACGAGGACGAGGACGACGAGGACGAGGACGACGAGGACGAGGACGACGAGGACGAGGACGACGAGGACGAGGACGACGAGGACGAGGACGACGAGGACGAGGACGACGAGGACGAGGACGACGAGGACGAGGACGACGAGGACGAGGACGACGAGGACGAGGACGACGAGGACGAGGACGACGAGGACGAGGACGACGAGGACGAGGACGACGAGGACGAGGACGACGACGACGAGGACGACGAGGACGAGGACGACGAGAACGAGGACGACGAGGACGAGGACGACGAGGACGAGGACGACGAGGACGAGGACGACGAGGACGAGGACGACGAGGACGAGGACGACGAGGACGAGGACGACGAGGACGAGGACGACGAGGACGACGAGGACGAGGACGAGGACGACGAGGACGAGGACGACGGGGACGAGGACGACGGGGACGAGGACGACGGGGACGAGGACGACGGGGACGAGGACGACGAGGACGAGGACGACGAGGACGAGGACGACGAGGACGACGAGGACGACGAGGACGAGGACGACGAGGACGACGAGGACGACGACGACGTCGAGGACGAGGACGACGAGGACGACGAGGACGACGAGGACGAGGACGAGGACGTCGAGGACGAGGACGACGAGGACGACGAGGACGAGGACGACGAGGACGAGGACGATGAGGACGAGGACGACGAGGACGAGGACGAGGACGACGAGGACGACGAGGACGAGGACGGCGAGGACGAGGACGACGAGGACGACGAGGACGAGGACGGCGAGGACGAGGACGACGAGGACGAGGAGGACGAGGACGGGGACGACGAGGACGAGGACGACGAGGTCGAGGACGACGAGGACGAGGACGACGAGGACGAGGACGACGAGGGCGAGGACGACGAGGACGACGAGGACGAGGACGAGGACGACGACGACGATGACGAGGACGTGGACGACGAGGACGAGGACGACGGGGACGAGGACGACGAGGACGACGAGGACGAGGACGACGAGGACGACGAGGACGAGGACGACGAGGACGACGAGGACGACGAGGACGAGGACGACGAGGACGACGAGGACGATGAGGACGACGAGGACGACGAGGACGACGAGGACGACGAGGACGAGGACGAGGTCGACGAGAACGACGAGGACGAGGACGACGAGGACGACGAGGACGAGGACGAGGACGACGAGGACGAGGACGAGGACGACGAGGACGAGGACGACGAGGATGACGAGGACGAGGACGACGAGGACGACGAGGACGAGGACGACGAGGACGAGGACGAGGACGACGAGGACGAGGACGACGAGGACGAAGAGGACGAGGACGACGAGGACGAGGACGACGAGGACGAGGACGACGAGGACGAGGACGACGAGGACGAGGACGACGAGGACGACGAGGACGAGGACGACGAGGACGAGGACGACGAGGACGAGGGCGACGAGGACGAGGACGACGAGGACGAGGACGACGAGGACGAGGACGACGAGGACGACGAGGACGAGGACGACGAGGACGAGGACGATGAGGACGAGGACGACGAGGACGAGGACGACGAGGACGACGAGGACGAGGACGAGGACGACGAGGACGACGAGGACGAGGACGGCGAGGACGAGGACGACGAGGACGAGGAGGACGAGGACGGGGACGACGAGGACGACGAGGTCGAGGACGACGACGACGACGACGAGGACGTGGACGACGAGGACGAGGACGACGAGGACGAGGACGACGAGGACGACGAGGACGAGGACGACGAGGATGACGAGGACGACGAGGACGACGAGGACGACGAGGACGAGGACGAGGACGACGAGGACGACGAAGACGAGGACGACGAGGACGACGAGGACGAGGACGAGGACGACGAGGACGAGGACGAGGACGACGAGGACGACGAGGACGAGGACGACGAGGATGACGAGGACGAGGACGACGAGGACGACGAGGACGAGGACGACGAGGACGACGAGGACGAGGACGACGAGGACGAGGACGACGAGGACGACGAGGACGACGAGGACGACGAGGACGAGGACGACGAGGACGACGAGGACGACGAGGACGACGAGGACGACGAGGACGACGAGGACGAGGACGACGAGGACGACGAGGACGAGGACGACGAGGACGACGAGGACGAGGACGACGAGGACGACGAGGACGAGGACGAGGACGACGAGGACGACGAGGACGAGGACGACGAGGATGACGAGGACGAGGACGACGAGGACGACGAGGACGAGGACGACGAGGACGAGGACGAGGACGACGAGGACGAGGACGACGAGGACGAGGACGACGAGGACGAGGACGACGAGGACGAGGACGACGAGGACGAGGACGACGAGGACGAGGACGACGAGGACGAGGACGACGAGGACGAGGACGACGAGGACGACGAGGACGAGGACGACGACGACGACGACGAGGACGAGGACGATGAGGACGAGGACGACGAGGACGAGGACGACGAGGACGAGGACGACGAGGACGAGGACGACGAGGACGAGGACGACGAGGACGAGGACGACGAGGACGAGGACGACGAGGACGAGGACGACGACGACGGGGACGGGGACGACGGGGACGACGGGGACGAGGACGGGGACGACGGGGACGACGGGGACGAGGACGATGAGGACGACGAGGACGAGGACGACGAGGACGACGAGGACGACGAGGACGAGGACGACGAGGACGAGGACGACGAGGACGAGGACGACGAGGACGAGGACGACGAGGACGAGGACGACGAGGACGAGGACGACGAGGCCGAGGACGACGAGGACGAGGACGACGAGGACGAGGACGACGAGGACGAGGACGACGAGGACGAGGACGACGAGGACGAGGACGACGAGGACGAGGACGACGAGGACGAGGACGACGAGGACGAGGACGACGAGGACGAGGACGACGAGGACGAGGACGACGAGGACGAGGACGACGAGGACGAGGACGACGAGGACGAGGACGACGAGGACGAGGACGACGAGGACGAGGACGACGAGGACGAGGACGACGAGGACGACGAGGACGAGGACGAGGACGACGAGGCCGAGGACGACGAGGACGAGGACGACGAGGACGAGGACGACGAGGACGAGGACGACGAGGACGAGGACGACGAGGACGAGGACGACGACGACGGGGACGGGGACGACGGGGACGACGGGGACGAGGACGGGGACGACGGGGACGACGGGGACGAGGACGACGAGGACGACGAGGACGAGGACGACGAGGACGACGAGGACGACGAGGACGAGGACGACGAGGACGAGGACGACGAGGACGAGGACGACGAGGACGAGGACGACGGGGACGAGGACGACGAGGACGAGGACGACGAGGACGAGGACGACGAAGACGACGAGGACGAGGACGACGAGGACGACGAGGACGACGAGGACGAGGACGACGAGGACGACGACGACGTCGAGGACGAGGACGACGAGGACGACGAGGACGACGAGGACGAGGACGAGGACGTCGAGGACGAGGACGACGAGGACGACGAGGACGAGGACGACGAGGACGAGGACGACGAGGACGAGGACGATGAGGACGAGGACGACGAGGACGAGGACGACGAGGACGACGAGGACGAGGACGACGAGGACGACGAGGACGAGGACGAGGACGACGAGGACGAGGACGAGGACGACGAGGACGACGAGGACGAGGACGGCGAGGACGAGGACGACGAGGACGAGGATGACGAGGACGGGGACGACGAGGACGAGGACGACGAGGTCGAGGACGACGAGGACGAGGACGACGAGGACGAGGACGACGAGGGCGAGGACGACGAGGACGACGAGGACGAGGACGAGGACGACGACGACGACGACGAGGACGTGGACGACGAGGACGAGGACGACGAGGACGAGGACGACGAGGACGACGAGGACGACGAGGACGAGGACGACGAGGACGACGAGGACGAGGACGACGAGGACGACGAGGACGAGGACGACGAGGACGACGAGGACGAGGACGACGAGGACGACGAGGACGAGGACGAGGACGACGAGGACGACGAGGACGAGGACGACGAGGACGAGGACGACGAGGACGAGGACGACGAGGACGACGAGGGCGAGGACGACGAGGACGACGAGGACGACGAGGACCAGGACGACGAGGACGACGAGGACGACGAGGACGACGAGGACGACGAGGACGAGGACGAGGACGACGAAGACGAGGACGACGAGGACGACGAGGACGAGGACGAGGACGACGAGGACGAGGACGAGGACGACGAGTACGACGAGGACGAGGACGACGAGGATGACGAGGACGAGGACGACGAGGACGACGAGGACGAGGACGACGAGGACGACGAGGACGAGGACGACGAGGACGACGAGGACGACGAGGACGACGAGGACGACGAGGACGACGAGGACGAGGACGACGAGGACGACGAGGACGACGAGGACGACGAGGACGACGAGGACGACGAGGACGACGAGGACGACGAGGACGACGAGGACGACGAGGACGACGAGGACGACGAGGACGAGGACGAGGACGACGAGGACGACGAGGACGAGGACGACGAGGACGACGAGGACGAGGACGAGGACGACGAGGACGAGGACGAGGACGACGAGGACGACGAGGACGAGGACGACGAGGATGACGAGGACGAGGACGACGAGGACGACGAGGACGAGGACGACGAGGACGAGGACGACGAGGACGACGAGGACGAGGACGACGAGGACGAGGACGACGAGGACGAGGACGACGAGGACGAGGACGACGAGGACGAGGACGACGAGGACGAGGACGACGAGGACGAGGACGACGAGGACGAGGACGAAGAGGACGAGGACGACGAGGACGAGGACGACGAGGACGAGGACGACGAGGACGGGGACGGGGACGACGGGGACGACGGGGACGAGGACGGGGACGACGGGGACGACGGGGACGAGGACGACGAGGACGACGAGGACGAGGACGACGAGGACGACGAGGACGACGAAGACGAGGACGACGAGGACGAGGACGACGAGGACGAGGACGACGAGGACGAGGACGACGAGGACGAGGACGACGAGGACGAGGACGACGAGGACGAGGACGACGAGGACGAGGACGACGAGGACGAGGACGACGAGGACGAGGACGACGAGGACGAGGACGACGAGGACGAGGACGACGAGGACGAGGACGACGAGGACGAGGACGACGAGAACGAGGACGACGAGGACGAGGACGACGAGGACGAGGACGACGAGGACGAGGACGACGAGGACGAGGACGACGAGGACGAGGACGACGAGGACGAGGACGACGAGGACGAGGACGACGAGGACGACGAGGACGAGGACGAGGACGACGAGGACGAGGACGACGAGGACGAGGACGACGGGGACGAGGACGACGGGGACGAGGACGACGGGGACGAGGACGACGGGGACGAGGACGACGAGGACGAGGACGACGAGGACGAGGACGACGAAGACGACGAGGACGACGAAGACGACGAGGACGAGGACGACGAGGACGACGAGGACGACGAGGACGAGGACGACGAGGACGACGAGGACGACGACGACGTCGAGGACGAGGACGACGAGGACGACGAGGACGACGAGGACGAGGACGAGGACGTCGAGGACGAGGACGACGAGGACGACGAGGACGAGGACGACGAGGACGAGGACGATGAGGACGAGGACGACGAGGACGAGGACGAGGACGACGAGGACGACGAGGACGAGGACGGCGAGGACGAGGACGACGAGGACGACGAGGACGACGAGGACGACGAGGACGAGGACGACGAGGACGACGAGGACGATGAGGACGAGGACGACGAGGACGAGGACGACGAGGACGACGAGGACGAGGACGGCGAGGACGAGGACGACGAGGACGGGGACGACGAGGACGAGGACGACGAGGTCGAGGACGACGAGGACGAGGACGACGAGGACGAGGACGACGAGGGCGAGGACGACGAGGACGACGAGGACGAGGACGAGGACGACGACGACGACGACGAGGACCTGGACGACGAGGACGAGGACGACGAGGACGAGGACGACGAGGACGACGAGGACGAGGACGACAAGGACGACGAGGACGAGGACGACGAGGACGACGAAGACGACGAGGACGAGGACGACGAGGACGACGAGGACGACGAGGACGACGAGGACGACGAGGACGACGAGGACGACGAGGACGACGAGGACGACGAGGACGACGAGGACGACGAGGACGACGAGGACGACGAGGACGACGAGGACGACGAGGACGAGGACGAGGACGACGAGAACGACGAGGACGAGGACGACGAGGACGACGAGGACGAGGACGAGGACGACGAGGACGAGGACGAGGACGACGAGGACGAGGACGAGGACGACGAGGACGAGGACGAGGACGACGAGGACGAGGACGAGGACGACGAGGACGAGGACGACGAGGACGACGAGGACGACGAGGACGACGAGGACGAGGACGACGAGGACGAGGACGACGAGGACGAGGACGACGAGGACGAGGACGACGAGGACGAGGACGACGAGGACGAGGACGACGAGGACGAGGACGACGAGGACGACGAGGACGAGGACGACGAGGACGAGGACGAGGACGACGAGGACGAGGACGACGAGGACGAGGACGACGAGGACGAGGACGACGAGGACGACGAGGACGAGGACGAGGACGAGGACGACGAGGACGAGGACGACGGGGACGACGGGGACGGGGACGACGGGGACGTGGACGAGGACGACGGGGACGAGGACGACGGGGACGAGGACGACGGGGACGAGGACGAGGACGACGAGGACGACGAGGACGAGGACGACGAGGACGAGGACGAGGACGACGAGGACGAGGACGACGAGGACGAGGACGACGAGGACGACGAGGACGAGGACGAGGACGACGAGGACGAGGACGGCGAGGACGAGGACGACGGGCACGAGGACGACGGGGACGAGGACGACGGGGACGAGGACGACGGGGACGAGGACGACGAGGACGAGGACGACGAGGACGAGGACGAGGACGACGAGGACGAGGACGACGAGGATGACGAGGACGAGGACGACGAGGACGACGAGGACGAGGACGACGAGGACGAGGACGAGGACGACGAGGACGAGGACGACGAGGACGACGAGGACGAGGACGACGAGGGCGAGGACGACGAGGACGAGGACGACGAGGACGAGGACGACGAGGACGACGAGGACGAGGACGACGAGGACGAGGACGACGAGGACGAGGACGACGAGGACGAGGACGACGAGGACCAGGACGACGAGGACGACGAGGACGAGGACGACGAGGACGACGAGGACGACGAGGACGACGAGGACGACGAGGACGAGGACGAGGACGACGAGAACGACGAGGACGAGGACGACGAGGACGACGAGGACGAGGACGAGGACGACGAGGACGAGGACGAGGACGACGAGGACGAGGACGAGGACGACGAGGACGAGGACGACGAGGGCGAGGACGACGAGGACGACGAGGACGAGGACGACGAGGACGAGTACGACGAGGACGACGAGGACGAGGACGACGAGGACGACGAGGACGAGGACGCGGACGACGAGGACGACGAGGACGAGGACGGCGAGGACGAGGACGACGAGGACGAGGAGGACGAGGACGGGGACGACGAGGACGAGGACGACGAGGTCGAGGACGACGAGGACGAGGACGACGAGGACGAGGACGACGAGGGCGAGGACGATGAGGACGACGAGGGCGAGGACGAGGACGACGACGACGACGACGAGGACCTGGACGACGAGGACGAGGACGACGAGGACGAGGACGACGAGGACGACGAGGACGAGGACGACGAGGACGACGAGGACGAGGACGACGAGGACGACGAGGACGAGGACGACGAGGACGACGAGGACGACGAGGACGAGGACGACGAGGACGACGAGGACGACGAGGACGACGAGGACGACGAGGACGACGAGGACGACGAGGACGAGGACGAGGACGACGAGAACGACGAGGACGAGGACGACGAGGACGACGAGGACGAGGACGAGGACGACGAGGACGAGGACGAGGACGACGAGGACGAGGACGAGGACGAGGAGGACGAGGACGAGGACGACGAGGACGACGAGGACGAGGACGAGGACGAGGACGACGAGGACGAGGACGACGAGGACGACGAGGACGACGAGGACGACGAGGACGAGGACGACGAGGACGAGGACGACGAGGACGAGGACGACGAGGACTAGGACGACGAGGACGAGGACGACGAGGACGAGGACGACGAGGACGAGGACGACGAGGACGAGGACGACGAGGACGAGGACGACGAGGACGAGGACGACGAGGACGACGACGACGACGACGGGGACGGGGACGACGGGGACGTGGACGGCGGGGACGACGAGGACGACGAGGACGAGGACGACGAGGACGACGAGGACGACGAGGACGAGGACGACGAGGACGAGGACGACGAGGACGAGGACGACGAGGACGAGGACGACGAGGACGAGGACGACGAGGACGAGGACGACGAGGACGAGGACGACGAGGACGAGGACGACGAGGACGAGGACGACGAGGACGAGGACGACGAGGACGAGGACGACGAGGACGAGGACGACGAGGACGAGGACGAGGACGACGAGGACGAGGACGACGAGGACGACGAGGACGAGGACGACGAGGACGAGGACGACGAGGACGAGGACGACGAGGACCAGGACGACGAGGACGAGGACGACGAGGACGAGGACGACGAGGACGAGGACGACGAGGACGAGGACGACGGCGACGGGGACGGGGACGACGGGGACGAGGACGGGGACGACGGGGACGACGGGGACGAGGACGACGAAGACGACGAGGACGAGGACGACGAGGACGACGAGGACGACGAGGACGAGGACGACGAGGACGACGAGGACGACGAGGACGAGGACGACGAGGACGAGGACGACGAGGACGAGGACGACGAGGACGAGGACGACGAGGACGAGGACGACGAGGACGAGGACGACGAGGACGAGGACGACGAGGACGAGGACGACGAGGACGAGGACGAGGACGACGAGGACGAGGACGACGAGGGCGAGGACGACGAGGACGAGGACGACGAGGACGAGGACGACGAGGACGAGGACGACGAGGACGAGGACGACGAGGACGAGGACGACGAGGACGAGGACGACGAGGACGAGGACGACGAGGACGAGGACGACGAGGACGAGGACGACGAGGACGAGGACGACGAGGACGAGGACGACGAGGACGACGAGGACGAGGACGAGGACGACGAGGACGAGAACGACGAGGACGAGGACGACGAGGACGAGGACGACGGGGACGAGGACGACGGGGACGAGGACGACGGGGACGAGGACGACGGGGACGAGGACGACGGGGACGAGGACGACGGGGACGAGGACGACGAGGACGAGGACGACGAGGACGAGGACGACGAAGACGACGAGGACGAGGACGACGAGGACGACGAGGACGACGAGGACGAGGACGACGAGGACGACGAGGACGACGAGGACGAGGACGACGAGGACGACGAGGACGACGACGACGTCGAGGACGAGGACGACGAGGACGACGAGGACGACGAGGACGAGGACGACGAGGACGAGGACGACGAGGACGAGGACGACGAGGACGAGGACGACGACGACGACGAGGACGAGGACGACGAGGACGACGAGGACGAGGACGACGAGGACGACGAGGACGAGGACGACGAGGACGAGGACGACGAGGACGAGGACGACGAGGACGAGGACGACGAGGACGAGGACGACGAGGACGAGGACGACGAGGACGAGGACGACGAGGACGAGGACGACGAGGACGAAAACGAGGACGACGAGGACAAGGACGACGACGACGGGGACGGGGACGACGGGGACGAGGACGACGAGGACGAGGACGAGGACGACGAGGACAAGGACGACGACGACGGGGACGGGGACGACGGGGACGGGGACGACGGGGACGTGGACGAGGACGACGGGGACGAGGACGACGGGGACGAGGACGACGAGGACGAGGACGACGAGGACGAGGACGACGAGGACGAGGACGACGAGGACGAGGACGACGAGGACGACGAGGACGAGGACGACGAGGACGAGGACGACGAGGACGACGAGGACGAGGACGAGGACGACGAGCACGACGAGGACGACGAGGACGAGGACGACGAGGACGAGCACGACGAGGACGAGGACGACGAGGACGAGGACGACGAGGACGAGGACGACGAGGACGACGAGGACGAGGACGACGAGGACGACGAGGACGAGGACGAGGACGACGAGCACGACGAGGACGACGTGGACGAGCACGACGAGGACGAGGACGACGAGGACGAGGACGACGAGGACGACGAGTACGAGGACGACGAGGACGAGGACGAGGACGACGAGGACGAGGACGACGAGGACGAGGACGACGAGGACGAGGACGACGAGGACGACGAGGACGAGGACGAGGACGACGAGGACGACGAGGACGAGGACGAGGACGACGAGGACGACGAGGACGAGGACGACGAGGACGACGAGGACGAGGACGAGGACGAGGACGAGGACGACGAGGACGAGGACGACGAGGACGAGGACGACGAGGACGAGGACGACGACGACGGGGACGGGGACGACGGGGACGTGGACGACGGGGACGGGGACGACGGGGACGACGGGGACGAGGACGACGAGGACGAGGACGACGAGGACGACGAGGACGACGAGGACGAGGACGACGAGGACGACGAGGACGACGAGGACGAGGACGACGAGGACGACGAGGACGACGAGGACGAGGACGACGAGGACGAGGACGACGAGGACGAGGACGACGAGGACGACGAGGACGAGGACGACGAGGACGAGGACGACGAGGACGACGAGGACGAGGACGAGGACGACGAGCACGACGAGGACGACGAGGACGAGGACGACGAGGACGAGCACGACGAGGACGAGGACGACGAGGACGAGGACGACGAGGACGAGGACGACGAGGACGACGAGTACGAGGACGACGAGGACGACGAGGACGAGGACGACGAGGACGAGGACGACGAGGACGAGGACGACGAGGACGAGGACGACGAGGACCAGGACGACGAGGACGAGGACGACGAGGACGAGGACGACGAGGACGAGGACGACGAGGACGAGGACGACGAGGACGAGGACGACGACGACGACGAGGACGAGGACGACGAGGACGACGAGGACGAGGACGACGAGGACGAGGACGACGAGGACTAGGACGACGAGGACGAGGACGACGAGGACGAGGACGACGAGGACGAGGACGACGAGGACGAGGACGACGAGGACGAGGACGACGAGGACGAGGACGACGAGGACGAGGACGACGAGGACGAGGACGACGACGACGGGGACGGGGACGACGGGGACGTGGACGGCGGGGACGGGGACGACGGGGACGACGGGGACGAGGACGACGAGGACGACGAGGACGAGGACGACGAGGACGACGAGGACGAGGACGACGAGGACGAGGACGACGAGGACGAGGACGACGAGGACCAGGACGACGAGGACGAGGACGACGAGGACGAGGACGACGAGGACGAGGACGACGAGGACGAGGACGACGACGACGGGGACGGGGACGACGGGGACGAGGACGGGGACGACGGGGACGACGGGGACGAGGACGACGAAGACGACGAGGACGAGGACGACGAGGACGACGAGGACGACGAGGACGAGGACGACGAGGACGACGAGGACAACGAGGACGAGGACGACGAGGACGAGGACGACGAGGACGAGGACGACGAGGACGAGGACGACGAGGACGAGGACGACGAGGACGAGGACGACGAGGACGAGGACGACGAGGACGAGGACGACGAGGACGAGGACGACGAGGACGAGGACGACGAGGACGAGGACGACGAGGACGACGAGGACGACGAGGACGAGGACGACGAGGACGAGGACGACGAGGACGAGGACGACGAGGACGAGGACGACGACGACGACGAGGACGAGGACGACGAGGACGACGAGGACGAGGACGACGAGGACGAGGACGAGGACGACGAGGACGAGGACGACGAGGACGAGGACGACGAGGACGAGGACGACGAGGACGAGGACGACGAGGACGAGGACGACGAGGACGAGGACGACGAGGACGAGGACGACGAGGACGAGGACGACGAGGACGACGAGGACGAGGACGAGGACGACGAGGACGAGGACGACGGGGACGAGGACGACGGGGACGAGGACGACGGGGACGAGGACGACGGGGACGAGGACGACGGGGACGAGGACGACGGGGACGAGGACGACGAGGACGAGGACGACGAGGACGAGGACGACGAAGACGACGAGGACGAGGACGACGAGGACGACGAGGACGACGAGGACGAGGACGACGAGGACGACGAGGACGACGAGGACGAGGACGACGAGGACGACGAGGACGACGACGACGTCGAGGACGAGGACGACGAGGACGACGAGGACGACGAGGACGAGGACGACGAGGACGAGGACGACGAGGACGAGGACGACGAGGACGAGGACGACGAGGACGAGGACGACGACGACGACGAGGACGAGGACGACGAGGACGACGAGGACGAGGACGACGAGGACGACGAGGACGAGGACGACGAGGACGAGGACGACGAGGACGAGGACGACGAGGACGAGGACGACGAGGACGAGGACGACGAGGACGAGGACGACGAGGACGAGGACGACGAGGACGAGGACGACGAGGAAGAAAACGAGGACGACGAGGACAAGGACGAGGACGACGAGGACGAGGAGGAGGACGACGAGGACGAGGACGACGAGGACGACGAGGACGAGGACGAGGACGACGAGGACGAGGACGAGGACGAGGACGACGAGGACGACGAGGACGAGGACGACGAGGACGACGAGGACGAGGACGACGAGGACGAGGACGACGAGGAAGAAAACGAGGACGACGAGGACAAGGACGAGGACGACGAGGACGAGGACGAGGACGACGAGGACGAGGACGACGAGGACGAGGACGACGAGGACGAGGACGAGGACGACGAGGACGAGGACGACGACGACGGGGACGGGGACGACGGGGACGACGGGGACGAGGACGGGGACGACGGGGACGACGGGGACGAGGACGACGAGGACGACGAGGACGAGGACGACGAGGACGACGAGGACGACGAGGACGAGGACGACGAGGACGAGGACGACGAGGACGAGGACGACGAGGACGAGGACGACGAGGACGAGGACGACGAGGACGAGGACGACGAGGACGAGGACGACGAGGACGAGGATGACGAGGACGAGGACGACGAGGACGAGGACGACGAGGACGAGGACGACGAGGACGAGGACGACGAGGACGAGGACGACGAGGACGAGGACGACGAGGACGAGGACGACGAGGACGAGGACGACGAGGACGAGGACGACGAGGACGACGAGGACGAGGACGAGGACGACGAGGACGAGGACGACGGGGACGAGGACGACGGGGACGAGGACGACGGGGACGAGGACGACGGGGACGAGGACGACGGGGACGAGGACGACGGGGACGAGGACGACGAGGACGAGGACGACGAGGACGAGGACGACGAAGACGACGAGGACGAGGACGACGAGGACGACGAGGACGACGAGGACGAGGACGACGAGGACGACGAGGACGACGAGGACGAGGACGACGAGGACGACGAGGACGACGACGACGTCGAGGACGAGGACGACGAGGACGACGAGGACGACGAGGACGAGGACGACGAGGACGAGGACGACGAGGACGAGGACGACGAGGACGAGGACGACGACGACGACGAGGACGAGGACGACGAGGACGACGAGGACGAGGACGACGAGGACGACGAGGACGAGGACGACGAGGACGAGGACGACGAGGACGAGGACGACGAGGACGAGGACGACGAGGACGAGGACGACGAGGACGAGGACGACGAGGACGAGGACGAGGACGACGAGGACAAGGACGACGACGACGGGGACGGGGACGACGGGGACGGGGACGACGGGGACGTGGACGAGGACGACGGGGACGAGGACGACGGGGACGAGGACGACGGGGACGAGGACGACGAGGACGAGGACGACGAGGACGACGAGGACGACGAGGACGAGGACGACGAGGACGAGGACGACGAGGACGAGGACGACGAGGACGAGGACGACGAGGACGAGGACGACGAGGACGAGGACGACGAGGACGAGGACGACGAGGACGAGGAGGACGAGGACGACGAGGACGAGGACGACGAGGACGAGGACGACGAGGACGAGGACGACGAGGACGAGGACGACGAGGACGAGGACGACGAGGACGAGGACGACGAGGACGACGAGTACGAGGACGACGAGGACGACGAGGACGAGGACGACGAGGACGAGGACGACGAGGACGAGGACGACGAGGACGAGGACGACGAGGACGACGAGGACGAGGACGACGAGGACGACGAGGACGAGGACGAGGACGACGAGGACGAGCACGACGAGGACGAGGACGACGAGGACGAGGACGACGAGGACGACGAGTACGAGGACGACGAGGACGAGGACGAGGACGACGAGGACGAGGACGACGAGGACGACGAGGACGAGGACGAGGACGACGAGGACGACGAGGACGAGGACGAGGACGACGAGGACGACGAGGACGAGGACGACGATGACGAGGACGACGAGGACGAGGACGAGGACGACGAGGACGAGGACGACGAGGACGAGGACGACGAGGACGAGGACGACGACGACGGGGACGGGGACGACGGGGACGTGGACGACGGGGACGGGGACGACGGGGACGACGGGGACGAGGACGACGAGGACGAGGACGACGAGGACGACGAGGACGACGAGGACGAGGACGACGAGGACGACGAGGACGACGAGGACGAGGACGACGAGGACGACGAGGACGACGAGGACGAGGACGACGAGGACGAGGACGACGAGGACGAGGACGACGAGGACGACGAGGACGAGGACGACGAGGACGAGGACGACGAGGACGACGAGGACGAGGACGAGGACGACGAGCACGACGAGGACGACGAGGACGAGGACGACGAGGACGAGCACGACGAGGACGAGGACGACGAGGACGAGGACGACGAGGACGACGAGTACGAGGACGACGAGGACGACGAGGACGAGGACGACGAGGACGAGGACGACGAGGACGAGGACGACGAGGACGCGGACGACGAGGACGAGGACGACGAGGACCAGGACGACGAGGACGAGGACGACGAGGACGAGGACGACGAGGACGAGGACGACGAGGACGAGGACGACGAGGACGAGGACGACGACGACGACGAGGACGAGGACGACGAGGACGAGGACGACGAGGACGAGGACGACGAGGACGAGGACGACGAGGACGAGGACGACGAGGACGAGGACGAGGACGACGACGACGGGGACGGGGACGACGGGGACGTGGACGACTGGGACGGGGACGACGGGGACGACGGGGACGAGGACGACGAGGACGACGAGGACGAGGACGACGAGGACGACGAGGACGACGAGGACGAGGACGACGAGGACGAGGACGACGAGGACGACGAGGACGACGAGGACGAGGACGACGAGGACGAGGACGACGAGGACGAGGACGACGCGGACTAGGACGACGAGGACGACGAGGACGACGAGGACGAGGACGACGAGGACGAGGACGACGAGGACGAGGACGACGAGGACGAGGACGACGAGGACGAGGACGACGAGGACGACGAGGACGACGAGGACGACGAGGACGAGGACGACGAGGACGACGAGGACGATGAGGACGAGGACGACGAGGACGAGGACGACGAGGACGACGAGGACGAGGACGGCGAGGACGAGGACGACGAGGACGAGGAGGACGAGGACGGGGACGACGAGGACGAGGACGACGAGGTCGAGGACGACGAGGACGAGGACGACGAGGACGAGGACGACGAGGGCGAGGACGACGAGGACGACGAGGACGAGGACGAGGACGACGACGACGACGACGAGGACCTGGACGACGAGGACGAGGACGACGAGGACGAGGACGACGAGGACGACGAGGACGAGGACGACAAGGACGACGAGGACGAGGACGACGAGGACGACGAGGACGAGGACGACGAGGACGACGAAGACGACGAGGACGAGGACGACGAGGACGACGAGGACGACGAGGACGACGAGGACGACGAGGACGACGAGGACGACGAGGACGACGAGGACGACGAGGACGACGAGGACGACGAGGACGACGAGGACGAGGACGAGGACGACGAGAACGACGAGGACGAGGACGACGAGGACGACGAGGACGAGGACGAGGACGACGAGGACGAGGACGAGGACGACGAGGACGAGGACGAGGACGACGAGGACGAGGACGAGGACGACGAGGACGAGGACGAGGACGACGAGGACGAGGACGAGGACGACGAGGACGACGAGGACGACGAGGACGAGGACGACGAGGACGAGGACGACGAGGACGAGGACGACGAGGACGAGGACGACGAGGACGAGGACGACGAGGACGAGGACGACGAGGACGAGGACGACGAGGACGACGAGGACGAGGACGACGAGGACGAGGACGACGAGGACGAGGACGACGAGGACGAGGACGACGAGGACGAGGACGACGAGGACGACGAGGACGAGGACGAGGACGAGGACGACGAGGACGAGGACGACGGGGACGACGGGGACGGGGACGACGGGGACGTGGACGAGGACGACGGGGACGAGGACGACGGGGACGAGGACGACGGGGACGAGGACGAGGACGACGAGGACGACGAGGACGAGGACGACGAGGACGACGAGGACGAGGACGACGAGGACGAGGACGAGGACGACGAGGACGAGGACGACGAGGACGAGGACGACGAGGACGAGGACGAGGACGACGAGGACGAGGACGGCGAGGACGAGGACGACGGGCACGAGGACGACGGGGACGAGGACGACGGGGACGAGGACGACGGGGACGAGGACGACGAGGACGAGGACGACGAGGACGAGGACGTCGACGACGAGGACGAGGACGACGAGGATGACGAGGACGAGGACGACGAGGACGACGAGGACGAGGACGACGAGGACGAGGACGAGGACGACGAGGACGAGGACGACGAGGACGAGGACGACGAGGACGAGGACGACGACGACGGGGACGGGGACGACGGGGACGTGGACGACGGGGACGGGGACGACGGGGACGACGGGGACGAGGACGACGAGGACGAGGACGACGAGGACGACGAGGACGACGAGGACGAGGACGACGAGGACGACGAGGACGACGAGGACGAGGACGACGAGGACGACGAGGACGACGAGGACGAGGACGACGAGGACGAGGACGACGAGGACGAGGACGACGAGGACGAGGACGACGAGGACGAGGACGACGAGGACGACGAGTACGAGGACGACGAGGACGACGAGGACGAGGACGACGAGGACGAGGACGACGAGGACGAGGACGACGAGGACGAGGACGACGAGGACCAGGACGACGAGGACGAGGACGACGAGGACGAGGACGACGAGGACGAGGACGACGAGGACGAGGACGACGAGGACGAGGACGACGAGGACGAGGACGACGAGGACGAGGACGACGAGGACGAGGACGACGAGGACGAGGACGACGAGGACGAGGACGACGACGACGACGAGGACGAGGACGACGAGGACGACGAGGACGAGGACGACGAGGACGAGGACGACGAGGACTAGGACGACGAGGACGAGGACGACGAGGACGAGGACGACGAGGACGAGGACGACGAGGACGAGGACGACGAGGACGAGGACGACGAGGACGAGGACGACGAGGACGAGGACGACGACGACGGGGACGGGGACGACGGGGACGTGGACGGCGGGGACGGGGACGACGGGGACGACGGGGACGAGGACGACGAGGACGACGAGGACGACGAGGACGAGGACGACGAGGACGACGAGGACGACGAGGACGAGGACGTCGAGGACGAGGACGACGAGGACGAGGACGACGAGGTCGAGGACGACGAGGACGAGGACGACGAGGACGAGGACGAGGACGACGAGGACGAGGACGACGAGGACGAGGACGACGAGGACGAGGACGAGGACGACGAGGACGAGGACGACGAGGACGACGAGGACGAGGACGACGAGGACGAGGACGACGAGGACGAGGACGACGAGGACCAGGACGACGAGGACGCGGACGACGAGGACGACGAGGACGAGGACGACGAGGACGAGGACGATGAGGACGAGGACGACGAGGACGAGGACGACGAGGACGACGAGGACGAGGACGAGGACGACGAGGACGACGAGGACGAGGACGGCGAGTACGAGGACGACGAGGACGAGGACGACGAGGACGAGGAGGACGAGGACGGGGACGACGAGGACGAGGACGACGAGGTCGAGGACGACGACGACGACGACGAGGACGTGGACGACGAGGACGAGGACGACGAGGACGAGGACGACGAGGACGACGAGGACGACGAGGACGAGGACGACGAGGACGACGAGGACGACGAGGACGACGAGGACGACGAGGACGACGAGGACGAGGACGAGGACGACGAGGACGACGAAGACGAGGACGACGAGGACGACGAGGACGAGGACGAGGACGACGAGGACGGGGACGAGGACGACGAGGACGACGAGGACGAGGACGACGAGGACGACGAGGACGAGGACGACGAGGACGACGAGGACGAGGACGAGGACGACGAGGACGACGAGGAGGAGGACGACGAGGATGACGAGGACGAGGACGACGAGGACGAGGACGACGAGGACGAGGACGAGGACGACGAGGACGAGGACGACGAGGACGACGAGGACGAGGACGACGAGGACGAGGACGACGAGGACGAGGACGACGAGGACGAGGACGACGAGGACGAGGACGACGAGGACGAGGACGACGAGGACGAGGACGACGAGGACGAGGACGACGAGGACGAGGACGACGACGACGGGGACGGGGACGACGGGGACGTGGACGACGGGGACGGGGACGACGGGGACGAGGACGACGAGGACGACGAGGACGACGAGGACGAGGACGACGAGGACGACGAGGACGAGGACGAGGACGACGAGGACGAGGACGAGGACGACGAGGACGACGAGGACGAGGACGACGAGGATGACGAGGACGAGGACGACGAGGACGACGAGGACGAGGACGACGAGGACGACGAGGACGAGGACGACGAGGACGAGGACGACGAGGACGACGAGGACGACGAGGACGACGAGGACGAGGACGACGAGGACGACGAGGACGACGAGGACGACGAGGACGACGAGGACGACGAGGACGAGGACGACGAGGACGACGAGGACGAGGACGACGAGGACGACGAGGACGAGGACGACGAGGACGACGAGGACGAGGACGACGAGGACGACGAGGACGAGGAGGAGGACGACGAGGACGAGGACGAGGACGACGAGGACGAGGACGAGGACGACGAGGACGACGAGGACGAGGACGACGAGGATGACGAGGACGAGGACGACGAGGACGACGAGGACGAGGACGACGAGGACGAGGACGAGGACGACGAGGACGAGAACGACGAGGACGAGGACAACGAGGACGAGGACGACGAGGACGAGGACGACGAGGACGAGGACGACGAGGACGAGGACGACGAGGACGAGGACGACGAGGACGAGGACGTCGAGGACGAGGACGACGAGGACGAGGACGACGAGGACGAGGACGACGACGACGACGAGGACGAGGACGACGAGGACGAGGACGACGAGGACGAGGACGACGAGGACGAGGACGACGAGGACGAGGACGACGAGGACGAGGACGACGAGGACGAGGACGACGAGGACGAGGACGACGAGGACGAGGACGACGAGGACGAGGACGACGAGGACGAGGACGACGAGGACGAGGACGACGAGGACGACGAGGACGACGAGGACGACGAGGACGACGAGGACGACGAGGACGACGAGGACGACGAGGACGAGGACGACGAGGACGACGAGGACGAGGACGACGAGGACGACGAGGACGACGAGGACGAGGACGACGAGGACGACGAGGACGAGGACGCCGAGGACGACGAGGACGAGGACGAGGACGACGAGGACGAGGAGGAGGACGACGAGGACGAGGACGACGAGGACGACGAGGACGAGGACGAGGACGACGAGGACGAGGACGAGGACGAGGACGACGAGGATGACGAGGACGAGGACGACGAGGACGACGAGGACGAGGACGACGAGGACGACGAGGACGAGGACGACGAGGACGAGGACGACGAGGACGACGAGGACGACGAGGACGACGAGGACGAGGACGACGAGGACGACGAGGACGACGAGGACGACGAGGACGACGAGGACGACGAGGACGAGGACGACGAGGACGACGAGGACGAGGACGACGAGGACGACGAGGACGAGGACGACGAGGACGACGAGGACGAGGACGACGAGGACGACGAGGACGAGGACGAGGACGACGAGGACGAGGAGGAGGACGACGAGGACGAGGACGAGGACGACGAGGACGAGGACGAGGACGACGAGGACGAGGACGAGGACGACGAGGACGAGGACGAGGACGACGAGGACGAGGACGAGGACGACGAGGACGAGGACGAGGACGACGAGGACGACGAGGACGAGGACGACGAGGATGACGAGGACGAGGACGACGAGGACGACGAGGACGAGGACGACGAGGACGAGGACGAGGACGACGAGGACGAGGACGACGAGGACGAGGACAACGAGGACGAGGACGACGAGGACGAGGACGACGAGGTCGAGGACGACGAGGACGAGGACGACGAGGACGAGGACGACGAGGACGAGGACGTCGAGGACGAGGACGACGAGGACGAGGACGACGAGGACGAGGACGACGAGGACGACGACGACGAGGACGAGGACGACGAGGACGAGGACGACGAGGACGAGGACGACGAGGACGAGGACGACGAGGACGAGGACGACGAGGACGAGGACGACGAGGACGAGGACGACGACGACGGGGACGGGGACGACGGGGACGACGGGGACGAGGACGGGGACGACGGGGACGACGGGGACGAGGACGACGAGGACGACGAGGACGAGGACGACGAGGACGAGGACGACGAGGACGAGGACGACGAGGACGAGGACGACGAGGACGAGGACGACGAGGACGAGGATGACGAGGACGAGGACGACGAGGACGAGGACGACGAGGACGAGGACGACGAGGACGAGGACGACGAGGACGAGGACGACGAGGACGAGGACGACGAGGACGAGGACGACGAGGACGAGGACGACGAGGACGAGGACGACGAGGACGACGAGGACGAGGACGAGGACGACGAGGACGAGGACGACGGGGACGAGGACGACGGGGACGAGGACGACGGGGACGAGGACGACGGGGACGAGGACGACGGGGACGAGGACGACGGGGACGAGGACGACGAGGACGAGGACGACGAGGACGAGGACGACGAAGACGACGAGGACGAGGACGACGAGGACGACGAGGACGACGAGGACGAGGACGACGAGGACGACGAGGACGACGAGGACGAGGACGACGAGGACGACGAGGACGACGACGACGTCGAGGACGAGGACGACGAGGACGACGAGGACGACGAGGACGAGGACGACGAGGACGAGGACGACGAGGACGAGGACGACGAGGACGAGGACGACGACGACGACGAGGACGAGGACGACGACGACGACGAGGACGAGGACGACGAGGACGACGAGGACGAGGACGACGAGGACGACGAGGACGAGGACGACGAGGACGAGGACGACGAGGACGAGGACGACGAGGACGAGGACGACGAGGACGAGGACGACGAGGACGAGGACGACGAGGACGAGCACGACGAGGACGAGGACGACGAGGACGAGGACGACGAGGACGACGAGTACGAGGACGACGAGGACGAGGACGAGGACGACGAGGACGAGGACGACGAGGACGACGAGGACGAGGACGAGGACGACGAGGACGACGAGGACGAGGACGAGGACGACGAGGACGAGGACGAGGACGACGAGGACGACGAGGACGAGGACGACGATGACGAGGACGACGAGGACGAGGACGACGAAGACGACGAGGACGAGGACGACGAGGACGACGAGGACGACGAGGACGAGGACGACGAGGACGACGAGGACGACGAGGACGAGGACGACGAGGACGACGAGGACGACGACGACGTCGAGGACGAGGACGACGAGGACGACGAGGACGACGAGGACGAGGACGACGAGGACGAGGACGACGAGGACGAGGACGACGAGGACGAGGACGACGACGACGACGAGGACGAGGACGACGAGGACGACGAGGACGAGGACGACGAGGACGACGAGGACGAGGACGACGAGGACGACGAGGACGAGGACGACGAGGACGAGGACGACGAGGACGAGGACGACGAGGACGAGGACGAGGACGACGAGGACGAGGACGACGAGGACGAGGACGAGGACGACGAGGACGAGGACGAGGACGACGAGGACGAGGACGACGAGGACGAGGACGAGGACGACGAGGACAAGGACGACGACGACGAGTACGAGGACGACGAGGACGACGAGGACGAGGACGACGAGGACGAGGACGACGAGGACGAGGACGACGAGGACGAGGACGACGAGGACGACGAGGACGAGGACGACGAGGACGACGAGGACGAGGACGAGGACGACGAGGACGAGCACGACGAGGACGAGGACGACGAGGACGAGGACGACGAGGACGACGAGTACGAGGACGACGAGGACGAGGACGAGGACGACGAGGACGAGGACGACGAGGACGACGAGGACGAGGACGAGGACGACGAGGACGACGAGGACGAGGACGAGGACGACGAGGACGACGAGGACGAGGACGACGATGACGAGGACGACGAGGACGAGGACGAGGACGACGAGGACGAGGACGACGAGGACGAGGACGACGAGGACGAGGACGACGACGACGGGGACGGGGACGACGGGGACGTGGACGACGGGGACGGGGACGACGGGGACGACGGGGACGAGGACGACGAGGACGAGGACGACGAGGACGACGAGGACGACGAGGACGAGGACGACGAGGACGACGAGGACGACGAGGACGAGGACGACGAGGACGACGAGGACGACGAGGACGAGGACGACGAGGACGAGGACGACGAGGACGAGGACGACGAGGACGACGAGGACGAGGACGACGAGGACGAGGACGACGAGGACGACGAGGACGAGGACGAGGACGACGAGCACGACGAGGACGACGAGGACGAGGACGACGAGGACGAGCACGACGAGGACGAGGACGACGAGGACGAGGACGACGAGGACGACGAGTACGAGGACGACGAGGACGACGAGGACGAGGACGACGAGGACGAGGACGACGAGGACGAGGACGACGAGGACGCGGACGACGAGGACGAGGACGACGAGGACCAGGACGACGAGGACGAGGACGACGAGGACGAGGACGACGAGGACGAGGACGACGAGGACGAGGACGACGAGGACGAGGACGACGACGACGACGAGGACGAGGACGACGAGGACGAGGACGACGAGGACGAGGACGACGAGGACGAGGACGACGAGGACGAGGACGACGAGGACGAGGACGAGGACGACGACGACGGGGACGGGGACGACGGGGACGTGGACGACTGGGACGGGGACGACGGGGACGACGGGGACGAGGACGACGAGGACGACGAGGACGAGGACGACGAGGACGACGAGGACGACGAGGACGAGGACGACGAGGACGAGGACGACGAGGACGACGAGGACGACGAGGACGAGGACGACGAGGACGAGGACGACGAGGACGAGGACGACGCGGACTAGGACGACGAGGACGACGAGGACGACGAGGACGAGGACGACGAGGACGAGGACGACGAGGACGAGGACGACGAGGACGAGGACGACGAGGACGAGGACGACGAGGACGACGAGGACGACGAGGACGACGAGGACGAGGACGACGAGGACGACGAGGACGATGAGGACGAGGACGACGAGGACGAGGACGACGAGGACGACGAGGACGAGGACGGCGAGGACGAGGACGACGAGGACGAGGAGGACGAGGACGGGGACGACGAGGACGAGGACGACGAGGTCGAGGACGACGAGGACGAGGACGACGAGGACGAGGACGACGAGGGCGAGGACGACGAGGACGACGAGGACGAGGACGAGGACGACGACGACGACGACGAGGACCTGGACGACGAGGACGAGGACGACGAGGACGAGGACGACGAGGACGACGAGGACGAGGACGACAAGGACGACGAGGACGAGGACGACGAGGACGACGAGGACGAGGACGACGAGGACGACGAAGACGACGAGGACGAGGACGACGAGGACGACGAGGACGACGAGGACGACGAGGACGACGAGGACGACGAGGACGACGAGGACGACGAGGACGACGAGGACGACGAGGACGAGGACGAGGACGACGAGAACGACGAGGACGAGGACGACGAGGACGACGAGGACGAGGACGAGGACGACGAGGACGAGGACGAGGACGACGAGGACGAGGACGAGGACGACGAGGACGAGGACGAGGACGACGAGGACGAGGACGAGGACGACGAGGACGAGGACGACGAGGACGACGAGGACGACGAGGACGACGAGGACGAGGACGACGAGGACGAGGACGACGAGGACGAGGACGACGAGGACGAGGACGACGAGGACGAGGACGACGAGGACGAGGACGACGAGGACGAGGACGACGAGGACGACGAGGACGAGGACGACGAGGACGAGGACGACGAGGACGAGGACGACGAGGACGAGGACGACGAGGACGAGGACGACGAGGACGACGAGGACGAGGACGAGGACGAGGACGACGAGGACGAGGACGACGGGGACGACGGGGACGGGGACGACGGGGACGTGGACGAGGACGACGGGGACGAGGACGACGGGGACGAGGACGACGGGGACGAGGACGAGGACGACGAGGACGACGAGGACGAGGACGACGAGGACGAGGACGAGGACGACGAGGACGAGGACGACGAGGACGAGGACGACGAGGACGAGGACGACGAGGACGACGAGGACGAGGACGAGGACGACGAGGACGAGGACGGCGAGGACGAGGACGACGGGCACGAGGACGACGGGGACGAGGACGACGGGGACGAGGACGACGGGGACGAGGACGACGAGGACGAGGACGACGAGGACGAGGACGTCGACGACGAGGACGAGGACGACGAGGATGACGAGGACGAGGACGACGAGGACGACGAGGACGAGGACGACGAGGACGAGGACGAGGACGACGAGGACGAGGACGACGAGGACGAGGACGACGAGGACGAGGACGACGACGACGGGGACGGGGACGACGGGGACGTGGACGACGGGGACGGGGACGACGGGGACGACGGGGACGAGGACGACGAGGACGAGGACGACGAGGACGACGAGGACGACGAGGACGAGGACGACGAGGACGACGAGGACGACGAGGACGAGGACGACGAGGACGACGAGGACGACGAGGACGAGGACGACGAGGACGAGGACGACGAGGACGAGGACGACGAGGACGAGGACGACGAGGACGAGGACGACGAGGACGACGAGTACGAGGACGACGAGGACGACGAGGACGAGGACGACGAGGACGAGGACGACGAGGACGAGGACGACGAGGACGAGGACGACGAGGACCAGGACGACGAGGACGAGGACGACGAGGACGAGGACGACGAGGACGAGGACGACGAGGACGAGGACGACGAGGACGAGGACGACGAGGACGAGGACGACGAGGACGAGGACGACGAGGACGAGGACGACGAGGACGAGGACGACGAGGACGAGGACGACGACGACGACGAGGACGAGGACGACGAGGACGACGAGGACGAGGACGACGAGGACGAGGACGACGAGGACTAGGACGACGAGGACGAGGACGACGAGGACGAGGACGACGAGGACGAGGACGACGAGGACGAGGACGACGAGGACGAGGACGACGAGGACGAGGACGACGAGGACGAGGACGACGACGACGGGGACGGGGACGACGGGGACGTGGACGGCGGGGACGGGGACGACGGGGACGACGGGGACGAGGACGACGAGGACGACGAGGACGACGAGGACGAGGACGACGAGGACGACGAGGACGACGAGGACGAGGACGTCGAGGACGAGGACGACGAGGACGAGGACGACGAGGTCGAGGACGACGAGGACGAGGACGACGAGGACGAGGACGAGGACGACGAGGACGAGGACGACGAGGACGAGGACGACGAGGACGAGGACGAGGACGACGAGGACGAGGACGACGAGGACGACGAGGACGAGGACGACGAGGACGAGGACGACGAGGACGAGGACGACGAGGACCAGGACGACGAGGACGCGGACGACGAGGACGACGAGGACGAGGACGACGAGGACGAGGACGATGAGGACGAGGACGACGAGGACGAGGACGACGAGGACGACGAGGACGAGGACGAGGACGACGAGGACGACGAGGACGAGGACGGCGAGTACGAGGACGACGAGGACGAGGACGACGAGGACGAGGAGGACGAGGACGGGGACGACGAGGACGAGGACGACGAGGTCGAGGACGACGACGACGACGACGAGGACGTGGACGACGAGGACGAGGACGACGAGGACGAGGACGACGAGGACGACGAGGACGACGAGGACGAGGACGACGAGGACGACGAGGACGACGAGGACGACGAGGACGACGAGGACGACGAGGACGAGGACGAGGACGACGAGGACGACGAAGACGAGGACGACGAGGACGACGAGGACGAGGACGAGGACGACGAGGACGGGGACGAGGACGACGAGGACGACGAGGACGAGGACGACGAGGACGACGAGGACGAGGACGACGAGGACGACGAGGACGAGGACGAGGACGACGAGGACGACGAGGAGGAGGACGACGAGGATGACGAGGACGAGGACGACGAGGACGAGGACGACGAGGACGAGGACGAGGACGACGAGGACGAGGACGACGAGGACGACGAGGACGAGGACGACGAGGACGAGGACGACGAGGACGAGGACGACGAGGACGAGGACGACGAGGACGAGGACGACGAGGACGAGGACGACGAGGACGAGGACGACGAGGACGAGGACGACGAGGACGAGGACGACGACGACGGGGACGGGGACGACGGGGACGTGGACGACGGGGACGGGGACGACGGGGACGAGGACGACGAGGACGACGAGGACGACGAGGACGAGGACGACGAGGACGACGAGGACGAGGACGAGGACGACGAGGACGAGGACGAGGACGACGAGGACGACGAGGACGAGGACGACGAGGATGACGAGGACGAGGACGACGAGGACGACGAGGACGAGGACGACGAGGACGACGAGGACGAGGACGACGAGGACGAGGACGACGAGGACGACGAGGACGACGAGGACGACGAGGACGAGGACGACGAGGACGACGAGGACGACGAGGACGACGAGGACGACGAGGACGACGAGGACGAGGACGACGAGGACGACGAGGACGAGGACGACGAGGACGACGAGGACGAGGACGACGAGGACGACGAGGACGAGGACGACGAGGACGACGAGGACGAGGAGGAGGACGACGAGGACGAGGACGAGGACGACGAGGACGAGGACGAGGACGACGAGGACGACGAGGACGAGGACGACGAGGATGACGAGGACGAGGACGACGAGGACGACGAGGACGAGGACGACGAGGACGAGGACGAGGACGACGAGGACGAGAACGACGAGGACGAGGACAACGAGGACGAGGACGACGAGGACGAGGACGACGAGGACGAGGACGACGAGGACGAGGACGACGAGGACGAGGACGACGAGGACGAGGACGTCGAGGACGAGGACGACGAGGACGAGGACGACGAGGACGAGGACGACGACGACGACGAGGACGAGGACGACGAGGACGAGGACGACGAGGACGAGGACGACGAGGACGAGGACGACGAGGACGAGGACGACGAGGACGAGGACGACGAGGACGAGGACGACGAGGACGAGGACGACGAGGACGAGGACGACGAGGACGAGGACGACGAGGACGAGGACGACGAGGACGAGGACGACGAGGACGACGAGGACGACGAGGACGACGAGGACGACGAGGACGACGAGGACGACGAGGACGACGAGGACGACGAGGACGACGAGGACGAGGACGACGAGGACGACGAGGACGAGGACGACGAGGACGACGAGGACGACGAGGACGAGGACGACGAGGACGACGAGGACGAGGACGCCGAGGACGACGAGGACGAGGACGAGGACGACGAGGACGAGGAGGAGGACGACGAGGACGAGGACGACGAGGACGACGAGGACGAGGACGAGGACGACGAGGACGAGGACGAGGACGAGGACGACGAGGATGACGAGGACGAGGACGACGAGGACGACGAGGACGAGGACGACGAGGACGACGAGGACGAGGACGACGAGGACGAGGACGACGAGGACGACGAGGACGACGAGGACGACGAGGACGAGGACGACGAGGACGACGAGGACGACGAGGACGACGAGGACGACGAGGACGACGAGGACGAGGACGACGAGGACGACGAGGACGAGGACGACGAGGACGACGAGGACGAGGACGACGAGGACGACGAGGACGAGGACGACGAGGACGACGAGGACGAGGACGAGGACGACGAGGACGAGGAGGAGGACGACGAGGACGAGGACGAGGACGACGAGGACGAGGACGAGGACGACGAGGACGAGGACGAGGACGACGAGGACGAGGACGAGGACGACGAGGACGAGGACGAGGACGACGAGGACGAGGACGAGGACGACGAGGACGACGAGGACGAGGACGACGAGGATGACGAGGACGAGGACGACGAGGACGACGAGGACGAGGACGACGAGGACGAGGACGAGGACGACGAGGACGAGGACGACGAGGACGAGGACAACGAGGACGAGGACGACGAGGACGAGGACGACGAGGTCGAGGACGACGAGGACGAGGACGACGAGGACGAGGACGACGAGGACGAGGACGTCGAGGACGAGGACGACGAGGACGAGGACGACGAGGACGAGGACGACGAGGACGACGACGACGAGGACGAGGACGACGAGGACGAGGACGACGAGGACGAGGACGACGAGGACGAGGACGACGAGGACGAGGACGACGAGGACGAGGACGACGAGGACGAGGACGACGACGACGGGGACGGGGACGACGGGGACGACGGGGACGAGGACGGGGACGACGGGGACGACGGGGACGAGGACGACGAGGACGACGAGGACGAGGACGACGAGGACGAGGACGACGAGGACGAGGACGACGAGGACGAGGACGACGAGGACGAGGACGACGAGGACGAGGATGACGAGGACGAGGACGACGAGGACGAGGACGACGAGGACGAGGACGACGAGGACGAGGACGACGAGGACGAGGACGACGAGGACGAGGACGACGAGGACGAGGACGACGAGGACGAGGACGACGAGGACGAGGACGACGAGGACGACGAGGACGAGGACGAGGACGACGAGGACGAGGACGACGGGGACGAGGACGACGGGGACGAGGACGACGGGGACGAGGACGACGGGGACGAGGACGACGGGGACGAGGACGACGGGGACGAGGACGACGAGGACGAGGACGACGAGGACGAGGACGACGAAGACGACGAGGACGAGGACGACGAGGACGACGAGGACGACGAGGACGAGGACGACGAGGACGACGAGGACGACGAGGACGAGGACGACGAGGACGACGAGGACGACGACGACGTCGAGGACGAGGACGACGAGGACGACGAGGACGACGAGGACGAGGACGACGAGGACGAGGACGACGAGGACGAGGACGACGAGGACGAGGACGACGACGACGACGAGGACGAGGACGACGAGGACGACGAGGACGAGGACGACGAGGACGACGAGGACGAGGACGACGAGGACGAGGACGACGAGGACGAGGACGACGAGGACGAGGACGACGAGGACGAGGACGACGAGGACGAGGACGACGAGGACGAGCACGACGAGGACGAGGACGACGAGGACGAGGACGACGAGGACGACGAGTACGAGGACGACGAGGACGAGGACGAGGACGACGAGGACGAGGACGACGAGGACGACGAGGACGAGGACGAGGACGACGAGGACGACGAGGACGAGGACGAGGACGACGAGGACGAGGACGAGGACGACGAGGACGACGAGGACGAGGACGACGATGACGAGGACGACGAGGACGAGGACGACGAAGACGACGAGGACGAGGACGACGAGGACGACGAGGACGACGAGGACGAGGACGACGAGGACGACGAGGACGACGAGGACGAGGACGACGAGGACGACGAGGACGACGACGACGTCGAGGACGAGGACGACGAGGACGACGAGGACGACGAGGACGAGGACGACGAGGACGAGGACGACGAGGACGAGGACGACGAGGACGAGGACGACGACGACGACGAGGACGAGGACGACGAGGACGACGAGGACGAGGACGACGAGGACGACGAGGACGAGGACGACGAGGACGAGGACGACGAGGACGAGGACGACGAGGACGAGGACGAGGACGACGAGGACGAGGACGACGAGGACGAGGACGAGGACGACGAGGACAAGGACGACGACGACGGGGACGGGGACGACGGGGACGGGGACGACGGGGACGTGGACGAGGACGACGAGGACGAGGACGACGAGGACGAGGACGACGAGGACGAGGACGACGAGGACGAGGACGACGAGGACGACGAGGACGAGGACGAGGACGACGAGGACGAGGACGACGGGGACGAGGACGACGGGGACGAGGACGACGGGGACGAGGACGACGGGGACGAGGACGACGGGGACGAGGACGACGGGGACGAGGACGACGAGGACGAGGACGACGAGGACGAGGACGACGAAGACGACGAGGACGAGGACGACGAGGACGACGAGGACGACGAGGACGAGGACGACGAGGACGACGAGGACGACGAGGACGAGGACGACGAGGACGACGAGGACGACGACGACGTCGAGGACGAGGACGACGAGGACGACGAGGACGACGAGGACGACGACGACGGGGACGGGGACGACGGGGACGTGGACGACGGGGACGGGGACGACGAGGACGAGGACGAGGACGAGGACGACGAGGACGAGGACGACGAGGACGACGAGGACGACGAGGACGAGGACGACGAGGACGACGAGGACGACGAGGACGAGGACGACGAGGACGACGAGGACGACGAGGACGAGGACGACGAGGACGAGGACGACGAGGACGAGGACGACGAGGACGACGAGGACGAGGACGACGAGGACGAGGACGACGAGGACGACGAGGACGAGGACGAGGACGACGAGCACGACGAGGACGACGAGGACGAGGACGACGAGGACGAGCACGACGAGGACGAGGACGACGAGGACGAGGACGACGAGGACGACGAGTACGAGGACGACGAGGACGACGAGGACGAGGACGACGAGGACGAGGACGACGAGGACGAGGACGACGAGGACGAGGACGACGAGGACCAGGACGACGAGGACGAGGACGACGAGGACGAGGACGACGAGGACGAGGACGACGAGGACGAGGACGACGAGGACGAGGACGACGACGACGACGAGGACGAGGACGACGAGGACGACGAGGACGAGGACGAAGAGGACGAGGACGACGAGGACGAGGACGACGAGGACGAGGACGACGAGGACGAGGACGACGAGGACGAGGACGACGAGGACGAGGACGAGGACGACGACGACGGGGACGGGGACGACGGGGACGTGGACGACGGGGACGGGGACGACGGGGACGACGGGGACGAGGACGACGAGGACGACGAGGACGAGGACGACGAGGACGACGAGGACGACGAGGACGAGGACGACGAGGACGAGGACGACGAGGACGACGAGGACGACGAGGACGAGGACGACGAGGACGAGGACGACGAGGACGAGGACGACGAGGACTAGGACGACGAGGACGACGAGGACGACGAGGACGAGGACGACGAGGACGAGGACGACGAGGACGAGGACGACGAGGACGAGGACGACGAGGACCAGGACGACGAGGACGCGGACGACGAGGACGACGAGGACGACGAGGACGAGGACGACGAGGACGACGAGGACGACGAGGACGACGAGGACGACGAAGACGAGGACGACGAGGACGACGAGGACGAGGACGAGGACGACGAGGACGAGGACGAGGACGACGAGGACGACGAGGACGAGGACGACGAGGACGACGAGGACGAGGACGAGGACGACGAGGACGACGAGGAGGAGGACGACGAGGATGACGAGGACGAGGACGACGAGGACGAGGACGACGAGGACGAGGACGAGGACGACGAGGACGAGGACGAGGACGAGGACGACGAGGACGAGGACGACGAGGACGAGGACGACGAGGACGAGGACGACGAGGACCAGGACGACGAGGACGAGGACGACGAGGACGAGGACGACGAGGACGAGGACGACGAGGACGAGGACGACGAGGACGAGGACGACGACGACGACGAGGACGAGGACGACGAGGACGACGAGGACGAGGACGACGAGGACGAGGACGACGAGGACGAGGACGACGAGGACGAGGACGACGAGGACGAGGACGACGAGGACGACGAGGACGAGGACGACGAGGACGAGGACGACGAGGACGAGGACGACGAGGACGAGGACGACGAGGACGAGGACGACGAGGACGAGGACGACGAGGACGAGGACGACGAGGACGACGAGTACGAGGACGACGAGGACGACGAGGACGAGGACGACGAGGACGAGGACGACGAGGACGAGGACGACGAGGACGAGGACGACGAGGACGACGAGGACGAGGACGACGAGGACGACGAGGACGAGGACGAGGACGACGTGGACGAGGACGACGAGGACGAGCACGACGAGGACGAGGACGACGAGGACGAGGACGACGAGGACGACGAGTACGAGGACGACGAGGACGAGGACGAGGACGACGAGGACGAGGACGACGAGGACGACGAGGACGAGGACGAGGACGACGAGGACGACGAGGACGAGGACGAGGACGACGAGGACGAGGACGAGGACGACGAGGACGACGAGGACGAGGACGACGATGACGAGGACGACAAGGACGAGGACGAGGACGACGAGGACGAGGACGACGAGGACGAGGACGACGAGGACGAGGACGACGACGACGGGGACGGGGACGACGGGGACGTGGACGACGGGGACGGGGACGACGGGGACGACGGGGACGAGGACGACGAGGACGAGGACGACGAGGACGACGAGGACGACGAGGACGAGGACGACGAGGACGACGAGGACGACGAGGACGAGGACGACGAGGACGACGAGGACGACGAGGACGAGGACGACGAGGACGAGGACGACGAGGACGAGGACGACGAGGACGACGAGGACGAGGACGACGAGGACGAGGACGACGAGGACGACGAGGACGAGGACGAGGACGACGAGCACGACGAGGACGACGAGGACGAGGACGACGAGGACGAGCACGACGAGGACGAGGACGACGAGGACGAGGGCGACGAGGACGACGAGTACGAGGACGACGAGGACGACGAGGACGAGGACGACGAGGACGAGGACGACGAGGACGAGGACGACGAGGACGAGGACGACGAGGACCAGGACGACGAGGACGAGGACGACGAGGACGAGGACGACGAGGACGAGGACGACGAGGACGAGGACGACGAGGACGAGGACGACGACGACGACGAGGACGAGGACGACGAGGACGACGAGGACGAGGACGAAGAGGACGAGGACGACGAGGACGAGGACGACGAGGACGAGGACGACGAGGACGAGGACGACGAGGACGAGGACGACGAGGACGAGGACGAGGACGACGACGACGGGGACGGGGACGACGGGGACGTGGACGACGGGGACGGGGACGACGGGGACGACGGGGACGAGGACGACGAGGACGACGAGGACGAGGACGACGAGGACGACGAGGACGACGAGGACGAGGACGACGAGGACGAGGACGACGAGGACGACGAGGACGACGAGGACGAGGACGACGAGGACGAGGACGACGAGGACGAGGACGACGAGGACTAGGACGACGAGGACGACGAGGACGACGAGGACGAGGACGACGAGGACGAGGACGACGAGGACGAGGACGACGAGGACGAGGACGACGAGGACCAGGACGACGAGGACGCGGACGACGAGGACGACGAGGACGAGGACGACGAGGACGAGGACGATGAGGACGAGGACGACGAGGACGAGGACGACGAGGACGACGAGGACGAGGACGAGGACGACGAGGACGACGAGGACGAGGACGGCGAGGACGAGGACGACGAGGACGAGGAGGACGAGGATGGGGACGACGAGGACGAGGACGACGAGGTCGAGGACGACGACGACGACGACGAGGACGTGGACGACGAGGACGAGGACGACGAGGACGAGGACGACGAGGACGACGAGGACGAGGCCGACGAGGACGACGAGGACGACGAGGACGAGGACGACGAGGACGACGAGGACGACGAGGACGACGAGGACGACGAGGACGAGGACGAGGACGACGAGGACGACGAAGACGAGGACGACGAGGACGACGAGGACGAGGACGAGGACGACGAGGACGAGGACGAGGCCGACGAGGACGACGAGGACGAGGACGACGAGGACGACGAGGACGAGGACGACGAGGACGACGAGGACGAGGACGAGGACGACGAGGACGACGAGGAGGAGGACGACGAGGATGACGAGGACGAGGACGACGAGGACGAGGACGACGAGGACGAGGACGAGGACGACGAGGACGAGGACGACGAGGACGACGAGGACGAGGACGACGAGGACGAGGACGACGAGGACGAGGACGACGAGGACCAGGACGACGAGGACGAGGACGACGAGGACGAGGACGACGAGGACGAGGACGACGAGGACGAGGACGACGAGGACGACGAGGACGACGAGGACGAGGACGACGAGGACGACGAGGACGACGAGGACGACGAGGACGACGAAGACGAGGACGACGAGGACGACGAGGACGAGGACGAGGACGACGAGGACGAGGACGAGGACGACGAGGACGACGAGGACGAGGACGACGAGGACGACGAGGACGAGGACGAGGACGACGAGGACGACGAGGAGGAGGACGACGAGGATGACGAGGACGAGGACGACGAGGACGAGGACGACGAGGACGAGGACGAGGACGACGAGGACGAGGACGAGGACGAGGACGACGAGGACGAGGACGACGAGGACGAGGACGACGAGGACGAGGACGACGAGGACCAGGACGACGAGGACGAGGACGACGAGGACGAGGACGACGAGGACGAGGACGACGAGGACGAGGACGACGAGGACGAGGACGACGACGACGACGAGGACGAGGACGACGAGGACGACGAGGACGAGGACGACGAGGACGAGGACGACGAGGACGAGGACGACGAGGACGAGGACGACGACGACGGGGACGGGGACGACGGGGACGGGGACGACGGGGACGTGGACGACGGGGACGGGGACGACGGGGACGACGGGGACGAGGACGACGAGGACGACGAGGACGACGAGGACGAGGACGACGAGGACGACGAGGACGACGAGGACGAGGACGACGAGGACGAGGACGACGAGGACGAGGACGACGAGGACGAGGACGACGAGGACGAGGACGACGAGGACGAGGACGACGAGGACGAGGACGACGAGGACGAGGACGACGAGGACGAGGACGACGAGGACGAGGACGACGAGGACGAGGACGACGAGGACGAGGACGACGAGGACGAGGACGACGAGACGAGGGCGACGAGGACGAGGACGACGAGGACGAGGACGACGAGGACGAGGACGACGAGGACGACGAGGACGAGGACGACGAGGACGAGGAGGATGAGGACGAGGACGACGAGGACGAGGACGACGAGGACGACGAGGACGAGGACGAGGACGACGAGGACGACGAGGACGAGGACGGCGAGGACGAGGACGACGAGGACGAGGAGGACGAGGACGGGGACGACGAGGACGACGAGGTCGAGGACGACGACGACGACGACGAGGACGTGGACGACGAGGACGAGGACGACGAGGACGAGGACGACGAGGACGACGAGGACGAGGACGACGAGGACGACGAGGACGACGAGGACGAGGACGACGAGGACGACGAGGACGACGAGGACGACGAGGACGACGAGGACGAGGACGAGGACGACGAGGACCACGAAGACGAGGACGACGAGGACGACGAGGACGAGGACGAGGACGACGAGGACGAGGACGAGGACGACGAGGACGACGAGGACGAGGACGACGAGGATGACGAGGACGACGAGGACGACGAGGACGAGGACGACGAGGACGACGAGGACGACGAGGACGACGAGGACGACGAGGACGACGAGGACGACGAGGACGACGAGGACGAGGACGAGGACTACGAGGACGACGAGGACGAGGACGACGAGGACGACGAGGACGAGGACGACGAGGACGACGAGGACGAGGACGACGAGGATGACGAGGACGAGGACGACGAGGACGACGAGGACGAGGACGACGAGGACGAGGACGACGAGGACGAGGACGACGAGGACGAGGACGACGAGGGCGAGGACGACGAGGACGAGGACGACGAGGACGAGGACGACGAGGACGAGGACGACGAGGACGAGGACGACGAGGACGAGGACGACGAGGACGAGGACGACGAGGACGAGGACGACGAGGACGAGGACGACGAGGACGAGGACGACGACGACGGGGACGGGGACGACGGGGACGAGGACGGGGACGACGGGGACGACGGGGACGAGGACGACGAGGACGACGAGGACGAGGACGACGAGGACGACGAGGACGACGAGGACGAGGACGACGAGGACGAGGACGACGAGGACGAGGACGACGAGGGCGAGGACGACGAGGACGAGGACGACGAGGACGAGGACGACGAGGACGAGGACGACGAGGACGAGGACGACGAGGACGAGGACGACGAGGACGAGGACGACGAGGACGAGGACGACGGGGACGAGGACGACGAGGACGAGGACGACGAGGACGAGGACGACGAGGACGAGGACGACGAGAACGAGGACGACGAGGACGAGGACGACGAGGACGAGGACGACGAGGACGACGAGGACGACGAGGACGACGAGGACGACGAGGACGACGAGGACGAGGACGAGGACGACGAGGACGACGAAGACGAGGACGACGAGGACGACGAGGACGAGGACGAGGACGACGAGGACGAGGACGAGGACGACGAGGACGACGAGGACGAGGACGACGAGGATGACGAGGACGACGAGGACGACGAGGACGAGGACGACGAGGACGACGAGGACGACGAGGACGACGAGGACGACGAGGACGACGAGGACGAGGGCGACGAGGACGAGGACGACGAGGACGAGGACGACGAGGACGAGGACGACGAGGACGACGAGGACGAGGACGACGAGGACGAGGAGGATGAGGACGAGGACGACGAGGACGAGGACGACGAGGACGACGAGGACGAGGACGAGGACGACGAGGACGACGAGGACGAGGACGGCGAGGACGAGGACGACGAGGACGAGGAGGACGAGGACGGGGACGACGAGGACGACGAGGTCGAGGACGACGACGACGACGACGAGGACGTGGACGACGAGGACGAGGACGACGAGGACGAGGACGACGAGGACGACGAGGACGAGGACGACGAGGACGACGAGGACGACGAGGACGAGGACGACGAGGACGACGAGGACGACGAGGACGACGAGGACGACGAGGACGAGGACGAGGACGACGAGGACGACGAAGACGAGGACGACGAGGACGACGAGGACGAGGACGAGGACGACGAGGACGAGGACGAGGACGACGAGGACGACGAGGACGAGGACGACGAGGATGACGAGGACGACGAGGACGACGAGGACGAGGACGACGAGGACGACGAGGACGACGAGGACGACGAGGACGACGAGGACGACGAGGACGACGAGGACGACGAGGACGAGGACGAGGACTACGAGGACGACGAGGACGAGGACGACGAGGACGACGAGGACGAGGACGACGAGGACGACGAGGACGAGGACGACGAGGATGACGAGGACGAGGACGACGAGGACGACGAGGACGAGGACGACGAGGACGAGGACGACGAGGACGACGAGGACGAGGACGACGAGGACGAGGACGACGAGGACGAGGACGACGAGGACGAGGACGACGAGGACGAGGACGACGAGGACGAGGACGACGAGGACGAGGACGACGAGGACGAGGACGACGAGGACGAGGACGACGAGGACGAGGACGACGACGACGGGGACGGGGACGACGGGGACGAGGACGGGGACGACGGGGACGACGGGGACGAGGACGACGAGGACGACGAGGACGAGGACGACGAGGACGACGAGGACGACGAGGACGAGGACGACGAGGACGAGGACGACGAGGACGAGGACGACGAGGACGAGGACGACGAGGACGAGGACGACGAGGACGAGGACGACGAGGACGAGGACGACGAGGACGAGGACGACGAGGACGAGGACGACGAGGACGAGGACGACGAGGACGAGGACGACGAGGACGAGGACGACGAGGACGAGGACGACGAGAACGAGGACGACGAGGACGAGGACGACGAGGACGAGGACGACGAGGACGAGGACGACGAGGACGAGGACGACGAGGACGAGGACGACGAGGACGAGGACGACGAGGACGAGGACGACGAGGACGAGGACGACGAGGTCGAGGACGACGAGGACGACGAGGACGAGGACGAGGACGACGAGGACGAGGACGACGGGGACGAGGACGACGGGGACGAGGACGACGGGGACGAGGACGACGGGGACGAGGACGACGGGGACGAGGACGACGGGGACGAGGACGACGAGGACGAGGACGACGAAGACGACGAGGACGAGGACGACGAGGACGACGAGGACGACGAGGACGAGGACGACGAGGACGACGAGGACGACGACGACGTCGAGGACGAGGACGACGAGGACGACGAGGACGACGAGGACGAGGACGAGGACGTCGAGGACGAGGACGACGAGGACGACGAGGACGAGGACGACGAGGACGAGGACGATGAGGACGAGGACGACGAGGACGAGGACGAGGACGACGAGGACGACGAGGACGAGGACGGCGAGGACGAGGACGACGAGGACGACGAGGACGAGGACGGCGAGGACGAGGACGACGAGGACGAGGAGGACGAGGACGGGGACGACGAGGACGAGGACGACGAGGTCGAGGACGACGAGGACGAGGACGACGAGGACGAGGACGACGAGGGCGAGGACGACGAGGACGACGAGGACGAGGACGAGGACGACGACGACGATGACGAGGACGTGGACGACGAGGACGAGGACGACGAGGACGACGAGGACGAGGACGAGGACGACGAGGACGAGGACGAGGACGACGAGGACGAGGACGAGGACGACGAGGACGAGGACGACGAGGGCGAGGACGACGAGGACGACGAGGACGAGGACGACGAGGACGAGTACGACGAGGACGACGAGGACGAGGACGACGAGGACGACGAGGACGGGGACGACGAGGACGAGGACGACGAGGTCGAGGACGACGAGGACGAGGACGACGAGGACGAGGACGACGACGAGGACCTGGACGACGAGGACGAGGACGACGAGGACGAGGACGACGAGGACGACGAGGACGAGGACGACGAGGACGACGAGGACGAGGACGACGAGGACGACGAGGACGAGGACGACGAGGACGACGAGGACGACGAGGACGACGAGGACGACGAGGACGACGAGGACGACGTGGACGACGAGGACGACGAGGACGACGAGGACGACGAGGACGAGGACGAGGACGACGAGAACGACGAGGACGAGGACGACGAGGACGACGAGGACGACGAGGACGAGGACGAGGACGACGAGGACGAGGACGAGGACGACGAGGACGAGGACGAGGACGACGAGGACGAGGACGAGGACGACGAGGACGAGGACGAGGACGACGAGGACGAGGACGACGAGGACGACGAGGACGACGAGGACGACGAGGACGACGAGGACGACGAGGACGAGGACGACGAGGACGAGGACGACGAGGACGAGGACGACGAGGACGAGGACGACGAGGACGAGGACGACGAGGACGAGGACGACGAGGACGACGAGGACGAGGACGACGAGGACGAGGACGACGAGGACGAGGACGACGAGGACGAGGACGACGAGGACGAGGACGACGAGGACGACGAGGACGAGGACGAGGACGACGAGGACGACGAGGACGAGGACGGCGAAGACGAGGACGACGAGGACGAGGACGACGAGGACGAGGACGAGGACGACGAGGACATGGACGACGACGACGGGGACGGGGACGACGGGGACGGGGACGACGGGGACGTGGACGAGGACGACGGGGACGAGGACGACGGGGACGAGGACGACGGGGACGAGGACGACGGGGACGAGGACGACGAGGACGAGGACGACGAGGACGACGAGGACGACGAGGACGACGAGGACGAGGACGAGGACGACGAGGACGAGGACGACGAGGACGAGGACGACGAGGACGAGGACGACGAGGACGAGGACGACGAGGACGAGGACGACGACGACGGGGACGGGGACGACGGGGACGACGGGGACGAGGACGGGGACGACGGGGACGACGGGGACGAGGACGACGAGGACGACGAGGACGAGGACGACGAGGACGACGAGGACGACGAGGACGAGGACGACGAGGACGAGGACGACGAGGACGAGGACGACGAGGACGAGGACGAGGACGACGAGGACGAGGACGAGGACGACGAGGACGAGGACGACGAGGACGAGGACGAGGACGACGAGGACGAGGACGACGAGGACGACGAGGACGACGAGGACGACGAGGACGAGGACGACGAGGACGAGGACGACGAGGACGAGGACGACGAGGACGAGGACGACGAGGACGAGGACGACGAGGACGAGGACGACGAGGACGAGGACGACGAGGACGACGAGGACGAGGACGACGAGGACGAGGACGACGAGGACGACGAGGACGAGGACGAGGACGACGAGCACGACGAGGACGACGAGGACGAGGACGACGAGGACGAGCACGACGAGGACGAGGACGACGAGGACGAGGACGACGAGGACGACGAGTACGAGGACGACGAGGACGACGAGGACGAGGACGACGAGGACGAGGACGACGAGGACGAGGAAGACGAGGACGAGGACGACGAGGACCAGGACGACGAGGACGAGGACGACGAGGACGAGGACGACGAGGACGAGGACGACGAGGACGAGGACGACGAGGACGAGGACGACGAGGACGAGGACGACGAGGACGAGGACGACGAGGACGAGGACGACGAGGACGAGGACGACGACGACGACGAGGACGAGGACGACGAGGACGACGAGGACGAGGACGACGAGGACGAGGACGACGAGGACGAGGACGACGAGGACGAGGACGACGAGGACGAGGACGACGAGGACGAGGACGACGAGGACGAGGACGACGAGGACGAGGACGACGAGGACGAGGACGACGAGGACGAGGACGACGAGGACGAGGGCGACGAGGACGAGGACGACGAGGACGAGGACGACGAGGACGAGGACGACGACGACGGGGACGGGGACGACGGGGACGTGGACGGCGGGGACGGGGACGACGGGGACGACGGGGACGAGGACGACGAGGACGACGAGGACGACGAGGACGAGGACGACGAGGACGACGAGGACGACGAGGACGAGGACGACGAGGACGAGGACGACGAGGACGAGGACGACGAGGACGAGGACGACGAGGACGAGGACGACGAGGACCAGGACGACGAGGACGAGGACGACGAGGACGAGGACGACGAGGACGAGGACGACGAGGACGAGGACGACGAGGACGAGGACGACGAGGACGAGGACGACGACGACGACGAGGACGAGGACGACGAGGACGACGAGGACGAGGACGACGAGGACGAGGACGACGAGGACGAGGACGACGAGGACGAGGACGACGAGGACGAGGACGACGAGGACGAGGACGACGAGGACGAGGACGACGAGGACGAGGACGACGAGGACGAGGACGACGAGGACGAGGACGACGAGGACGAGGACGACGAGGACGAGGACGACGAGGACGAGGACGACGACGACGGGGACGGGGACGACGGGGACGACGGGGACGAGGACGGGGACGACGGGGACGACGGGGACGAGGACGACGAGGACGACGAGGACGAGGACGACGAGGACGACGAGGACGACGAGGACGAGGACGACGAGGACGACGAGGACGACGAGGACGAGGACGACGAGGACGAGGACGACGAGGACGAGGACGACGAGGACGAGGACGACGAGGACGAGGACGACGAGGACGAGGACGACGAGGACGAGGACGACGAGGACGAGGACGAGGACGAGGACGACGAGGACGAGGACGAGGACGAGGACGAGGACGACGAGGACGACGAGGACGAGGACGACGAGGATGACGAGGACGAGGACGACGAGGATGACGAGGACGAGGACGACGAGGACGAGGACGACGAGGACGAGGACGACGAGGACGAGGACGACGAGGACGAGGACGACGAGGACGAGGACGACGAGGACGACGAGGACGAGGACGACGAGGACGACGAGGACGAGGACGACGAGGACGACGAGGACGAGGACGACGAGGACGAGGACGACGAGGACGAGGACGACGAGGACGACGAGGACGAGGACGACGAGGACGAGGACGACGAGGACGACGAGGACGACGAGGACGACGAGGACGAGGACGACGAGGATGACGAGGACGAAGACGACGAGGACGACGAGGACGAGGACGACGAGGACGACGAGGACGAGGACGACGAGGACGACGAGGACGACGAGGACGAGGACGACGAGGACGAGGACGAGGACGACGAGGACGACGAGGACGAGGACGACGAGGACGAGGACGACGAGGACGAGGACGAGGACGACGAGGACGAGGACGAGGACGACGAGGACGAGGACGAGGACGAGGACGAGGACGACGAGGACGAGGACGACGAGGATGACGAGGACGAGGACGACGAGGATGACGAGGACGAGGACGACGAGGACGAGGACGACGAGGACGAGGACGACGAGGACGAGGACGACGAGGACGAGGACGACGAGGACGAGGACGACGAGGACGAGGACGACGAGGACGACGACGACGAGGACGAGGACGACGAGGACGAGGACGACGAGGACGAGGACGACGAGGACGAGGACGACGAGGACGAGGACGACGAGGACGAGGACGACGACGACGGGGACGGGGACGACGGGGACGACGGGGACGAGGACGGGGACGACGGGGACGAGGACGACGAGGACGACGAGGACGAGGACGACGAGGACGACGAGGACGACGAGGACGAGGACGACGAGGACGAGGACGACGAGGACGAGGACGACGAGGACGAGGACGACGAGGACGAGGACGACGAGGACGAGGACGACGAGGACGAGGACGACGAGGACGAGGACGACGAGGACGAGGACGACGAGGACGAGGACGACGAGGACGAGGACGACGAGAACGAGGACGACGAGGACGAGGACGACGAGGACGAGGACGACGAGGACGAGGATGAACGAGGACGAGGACGACGACGACGGGGACGGGGACGACGGGGACGACGGGGACGAGGACGGGGACGACGGGGACGACGGGGACGAGGACGACGAGGACGACGAGGACGAGGACGACGAGGACGACGAGGACGACGAGAACGAGGACGACGAGGACGACGAGGACGACGAGGACGAGGACGACGAGGACGAGGACGACGAGGACGAGGACGACGAGGACGAGGACGACGAGGACGAGGACGACGAGGACGAGGACGACGAGGACGACGACGACGAGGACGAGGACGACGAGGACGAGGACGACGAGGACGAGGACGACGAGGACGAGGACGACGAGGACGAGGACGACGAGGACGAGGACGACGAGGACGAGGACGACGAGGACGAGGACGACGAGGACGAGGATGAACGAGGACGAGGACGACGACGACGGGGACGGGGACGACGGGGACGACGGGGACGACGAGGACGACGAGGACGAGGACGAGGACGTCGAGGACGAGGACGACGAGGACGACGAGGACGAGGACGATGAGGACGAGGACGACGAGGACGAGGACGGCGAGGACGACGAGGACGAGGACGAGGACGACGAGGACGAGGACGAGGACGACGAGGACGACGAGGACGACGAGGACGAGGACGACGAGGATGACGAGGACGAGGACGACGAGGACGACGAGGACGAGGACGACGAGGACGACGAGGACGAGGACGACGAGGACGACGAGGACGACGAGGACGAGGACGACGAGGACGACGAGGACGACGAGGACGAGGACGAGGACGTCGAGGACGAGGACGACGAGGACGACGAGGACGAGGACGATGAGGACGAGGACGACGAGGACGAGGACGACGAGGACGACGAGGACGAGGACGAGGACGACGAGGACGATGACGAGGACGACGAGGACGACGAGGACGACGAGGACGAGGACGACGAGGATGACGAGGACGAGGACGACGAGGACGACGAGGACGAGGACGACGAGGACGACGAGGACGAGGACGACGAGGACGACGACGAGGATGACGAGGACGAGGACGACGGGGACGAGGACGACGGGGACGAGGACGACGGGGACGAGGACGACGGGGACGAGGACGACGGGGACGAGGACGACGAGGACGAGGACGACGAGGACGACGAGGACGAGGACGACGAGGACGAGGACGACGAGGGCGAGGACGACGAGGACGACGAGGACGAGGACGAGGACGACGACGACGATGACGAGGACGTGGACGACGAGGACGAGGACGACGAGGACGAGGACGACGAGGACGACGAGGACGAGGACGACGAGAACGACGAGGACGAGGACGACGAGGACGAGGACGAGGACGACGGGGACGAGGACGGGGACGACGGGGACGACGGGGACGAGGACGACGAGGACGACGAGGACGAGGACGACGAGGACGAGGACGACGAGGACGAGGACGACGAGGACGAGGACGACGAGGACGAGGACGACGAGGACGAGGACGACGAGGACGAGGACGACGAGGACGAGGACGACGAGGACGAGGACGACGAGGACGAGGACGACGAGGACGAGGACGACGAGGACGAGGACGACGAGGACGAGGACGACGAGGACGAGGACGACGAGTACGAGGACGACGAGGACGAGGACGACGAGGACGAGGACGACGAGGACGAGGACGACGAGGACGAGGACGACGAGGACGAGGACGACGAGGACGAGGACGACGAGGACGAGGACGAGGACGACGAGGACGAGGACGACGAGAACGAGGACGACGAGGACGAGGACGACGAGGACGAGGACGACGAGGACGAGGACGACGAGGACGAGGACGACGAGGACGAGGACGACGAGGACGACGAGGACGAGGACGAGGACGACGAGGACGAGGACGACGGGGACGAGGACGACGGGGACGAGGACGACGGGGACGAGGACGACGGGGACGAGGACGACGGGGACGAGGACGACGGGGACGAGGACGACGAGGACGAGGACGACGAGGACGAGGACGACGAAGACGACGAGGACGAGGACGACGAGGACGACGAGGACGACGAGGACGAGGACGACGAGGACGACGAGGACGACGACGACGTCGACGACGAGGACGACGAGGACGACGAGGACGACGAGGACGAGGACGAGGACGTCGAGGACGAGGACGACGAGGACGACGAGGACGAGGACGACGAGGACGAGGACGATGAGGACGAGGACGACGAGGACGAGGACGACGAGGACGACGAGGACGAGGACGAGGACGACGAGGACGAGGACGGCGAGGACGAGGACGACGAGGACGACGAGGACGAGGACGGCGAGGACGAGGACGACGAGGACGAGGAGGACGAGGACGGGGACGACGAGGACGAGGACGACGAGGTCGAGGACGACGAGGACGAGGACGACGAGGACGAGGACGACGAGGGCGAGGACGACGAGGACGACGAGGACGAGGACGAGGACGACGACGACGATGACGAGGACGTGGACGACGAGGACGAGGACGACGAGGACGAGGACGGCGAGGACGAGGACGACGAGGACGAGGAGGACGAGGACGGGGACGACGAGGACGAGGAGGACGAGGACGGGGACGACGAGGACGAGGACGACGAGGTCGAGGACGACGAGGACGAGGACGACGAGGACGAGGACGACGAGGGCGAGGACGACGAGGACGACGAGGACGAGGACGACGAGGACGAGGACGACGAGGACGAGGACGACGTGGACGACGAGGACGAGGACGACGAGGACGACGAGGACGACGAGGACGAGGACGACGAGGACGAGGACGACGAGGACGACGAGGACGACGACGACGTCGAGGACGAGGACGACGAGGACGACGAGGACGACGAGGACGAGGACGAGGACGTCGAGGACGAGGACGACGAGGACGACGAGGACGACGAGGACGAGGACGAGGACGATGAGGACGAGGACGACGAGGACGAGGACGACGAGGACGACGAGGACGAGGACGAGGACGACGAGGACGAGGACGAGGACGACGAGGACGACGAGGACGACGAGGACGAGGACGACGAGGATGACGAGGACGAGGACGACGAGGACGACGAGGACGAGGACGACGAGGACGACGAGGACGAGGACGACGAGGACGACGAGGACGACGAGGACGAGGACGACGAGGACGACGAGGACGACGAGGACGACGAGGACGACGAGGACGACGAGGACGACGAGGACGACGAGGACGACGAGGACGACGAGGACGACGAGGACGACGAGGACGACGAGGACGACGAGGACGAGGACGAGGACGACGAGGACGACGAGGACGAGGACGACGAGGACGACGAGGACGAGGACGAGGACGACGAGGACGAGGACGAGGACAACGAGGACGAGGACGAGGACGAGGACGACGAGGACGACGAGGATGACGAGGACGAGGACGACGAGGACGAGGACGACGAGGATGACGAGGACGAGGACGACGAGGACGAGGACGACGAGGACGAGGACGACGAGGACGAGGACGACGAGGACGAGGACGACGAGGACGAGGACGACGAGGACGAGGACGACGAGGACGAGGACGACGAGGGCGAGGACGACGAGGACGACGAGGACGAGGACGACGAGGACGAGGACGACGAGGACGAGGACGACGAGGACGAGGACGACGAGGACGAGGACGACGAGGACGAGGACGACGAGGACGAGGACGACGAGGACGAGGACGACGAGGGCGAGGACGACGAGGACGACGAGGACGAGGACGAGGACGACGACGACGATGACGAGGACGTGGACGACGAGGACGAGGACGACGAGGACGAGGACGACGAGGACGACGAGGACGAGGACGACGAGAACGACGAGGACGAGGACGACGAGGACGACGAGGACGAGGACGACGAGGACGAGGACGACGAGGACGAGGACGACGAGGACGAGGACGACGAGGACGAGGACGACGAGGACGAGGACGAGGACGACGAGGACGAGGACGACGAGGACGAGGACGACGAGGACGAGGACGACGAGGACGAGGACGACGAGGACGACGAGGACGAGGACGACGAGGACGAGGACGACGAGGACGAGGACGACGAGGACGAGGACGACGAGGACGAGGACGACGAGAACGAGGACGACGAGGACGAGGACGACGAGGACGAGGACGACGAGGACGACGAGGACGAGGACGACGAGGACGACGAGGACGAGGACGACGGGGACGAGGACGACGGGGACGAGGACGACGGGGACGAGGACGACGAGGACGAGGACGACGAGGACGAGGACGACGAAGACGACGAGGACGAGGACGACGAGGACGACGAGGACGACGAGGACGAGGACGACGAGGACGACGAGGACGACGAGGACGACGAGGACGACGACGACGTCGAGGACGAGGACGACGAGGACGACGAGGACGACGAGGACGAGGACGAGGACGTCGAGGACGAGGACGACGAGGACGACGAGGACGAGGACGATGAGGACGAGGACGACGAGGACGATGAGGACGAGGACGACGAGGACGAGGACGACGAGGACGAGGACGAGGACGACGAGGACGAGGACGAGGACGACGAGGACGACGAGGACGACGAGGACGAGGACGACGAGGATGACGAGGACGAGGACGACGAGGACGACGAGGACGAGGACGACGAGGACGACGAGGACGAGGACGACGAGGACGACGAGGACGACGAGGACGAGGACGACGAGGACGACGAGGACGACGAGGACGACGAGGACGACGAGGACGACGAGGACGACGAGGACGACGAGGACGACGAGGACGACGAGGACGACGAGGACGACGAGGACGACGAGGACGAGGACGAGGACGACGAGGACGACGAGGACGAGGACGACGAGGACGACGAGGACGAGGACGAGGACGACGAGGACGAGGACGAGGACGACGAGGACGAGGACGAGGACGAGGACGACGAGGACGACGAGGACGAGGACGACGAGGACGAGGACGACGAGGACGAGGACGACGAGGACGAGGACGACGAGGACGACGAGGACGAGGACGAGGACGACGAGGACGAGGACGACGGGGACGAGGACGACGGGGACGAGGACGACGGGGACGAGGACGACGGGGACGAGGACGACGGGGACGAGGACGACGAGGACGAGGACGACGAGGACGAGGACGACGAAGACGACGAGGACGAGGACGACGAGGACGACGAGGACGACGAGAACGACGAGGACGACGACGACGTCGAGGACGAGGACGACGAGGACGACGAGGACGTCGAGGACGAGGACGACGAGGACGACGAGGACGACGAGGACGAGGACGAGGACGTCGAGGACGAGGACGACGAGGACGACGAGGACGAGGACGATGAGGACGAGGACGACGAGGACGAGGACGACGAGGACGAGGACGAGGACGACGAGGACGAGGACGAGGACGACGAGGACGACGAGGACGACGAGGACGAGGACGACGAGGATGACGAGGACGAGGACGACGAGGACGACGAGGACGAGGACGACGAGGACGACGAGGACGAGGACGACGAGGACGACGAGGACGACGAGGACGAGGACGACGAGGACGACGAGGACGACGAGGACGACGAGGACGACGAGGACGACGAGGACGACGAGGACGACGACGACGACGAGGACGACGAGGACGACGAGGACGAGGACGAGGACGACGAGGACGACGAGGACGAGGACGACGAGGACGACGAGGACGAGGACGACGAGGACGACGAGGACGAGGACGAGGACGACGAGGACGAGGACGAGGACGACGAGGACGAGGACGAGGACGAGGACGACGAGGACGACGAGGACGAGGACGACGAGGATGACGAGGACGAGGACGACGAGGATGACGAGGACGAGGACGACGAGGACGAGGACGACGAGGACGAGGACGACGAGGACGAGGACGACGAGGACGAGGACGACGAGGACGAGGACGACGAGGACGAGGACGACGAGGACGAGGACGACGAGGACGACGACGACGAGGACGAGGACGACGAGGACGAGGACGACGAGGACGAGGACGACGGGGACGAGGACGACGGGGACGAGGACGACGGGGACGAGGACGACGGGGACGAGGACGACGAGGACGAGGACGACGAGGACGAGGACGACGAAGACGACGAGGACGAGGACGACGAGGACGACGAGGACGACGAGGACGAGGACGACGAGGACGACGAGGACGACGACGACGTCGACGACGAGGACGACGAGGACGACGAGGACGACGAGGACGAGGACGAGGACGTCGAGGACGAGGACGACGAGGACGACGAGGACGAGGACGACGAGGACGAGGACGATGAGGACGAGGACGACGAGGACGAGGACGACGAGGACGACGAGGACGACGAGGACGAGGACGGCGAGGACGAGGACGACGAGGACGACGAGGACGAGGACGGCGAGGACGAGGACGACGAGGACGAGGAGGACGAGGACGGGGACGACGAGGACGAGGACGACGAGGTCGAGGACGACGAGGACGAGGACGACGAGGACGAGGACGACGAGGGCGAGGACGACGAGGACGACGAGGACGAGGACGAGGACGACGACGACGATGACGAGGACGTGGACGACGAGGACGAGGACGACGAGGACGAGGACGGCGAGGACGAGGACGACGAGGACGAGGAGGACGAGGACGGGGACGACGAGGACGAGGAGGACGAGGACGGGGACGACGAGGACGAGGACGACGAGGTCGAGGACGACGAGGACGAGGACGACGAGGACGAGGACGACGAGGGCGAGGACGACGAGGACGACGAGGACGAGGACGAGGACGACGACGACGACGACGAGGACGTGGACGACGAGGACGAGGACGACGAGGACGAGGACGACGAGGACGACGAGGACGACGAGGACGAGGACGACGAGGACGAGGACGACGAGGACGAGGACGACGTGGACGACGAGGACGAGGACGACGAGGACGAGGACGACGAGGACGACGAGGACGACGAGGACGAGGACGACGAGGACGAGGACGACGAGGACGACGAGGACGACGACGACGTCGAGGACGAGGACGACGAGGACGACGAGGACGACGAGGACGAGGACGAGGACGTCGAGGACGAGGACGACGAGGACGACGAGGACGACGAGGACGAGGACGAGGACGATGAGGACGAGGACGACGAGGACGAGGACGACGAGGACGACGAGGACGAGGACGAGGACGACGAGGACGAGGACGAGGACGACGAGGACGAGGACGACGAGGATGACGAGGACGAGGACGACGAGGACGACGAGGACGAGGACGACGAGGACGACGAGGACGAGGACGACGAGGACGACGAGGACGACGAGGACGAGGACGACGAGGACGACGAGGACGACGAGGACGACGAGGACGACGAGGACGACGAGGACGACGAGGACGACGAGGACGACGAGGACGACGAGGACGACGAGGACGAGGACGAGGACGACGAGGACGACGAGGACGAGGACGACGAGGACGACGAGGACGAGGACGAGGACGACGAGGACGAGGACGAGGACAACGAGGACGAGGACGAGGACGAGGACGACGAGGACGACGAGGACGAGGACGACGAGGATGACGAGGACGACGAGGACGAGGACGACGAGGACGAGGACGACGAGGACGAGGACGACGAGGGCGAGGACGACGAGGACGACGAGGACGAGGACGACGAGGACGAGGACGACGAGGACGAGGACGACGAGGACGAGGACGACGAGGACGAGGACGACGAGGACGAGGACGACGAGGACGAGGACGACGAGGACGAGGACGACGAGGGCGAGGACGACGAGGACGACGAGGACGAGGACGAGGACGACGACGACGATGACGAGGACGTGGACGACGAGGACGAGGACGACGAGGACGAGGACGACGAGGACGACGAGGACGAGGACGACGAGAACGACGAGGACGAGGACGACGAGGACGACGAGGACGAGGACGACGAGGACGAGGACGACGAGGACGAGGACGACGAGGACGAGGACGACGAGGACGAGGACGACGAGGACGAGGACGACGAGGACGAGGACGACGAGGACGAGGACGACGAGGACGAGGACGAGGACGACGAGGACGAGGACGACGAGGACGAGGACGACGAGGACGAGGACGACGAGGACGAGGACGACGAGGACGACGAGGACGAGGACGACGAGGACGAGGACGACGAGGACGAGGACGACGAGGACGACGAGGACGAGGACGACGAGAACGAGGACGACGAGGACGAGGACGACGAGGACGAGGACGACGAGGACGACGAGGACGAGGACGAGGACGACGAGGACGAGGACGACGGGGACGAGGACGACGAGGACGAGGACGACGAGGACGAGGACGACGAAGACGACGAGGACGAGGACGACGAGGACGACGAGGACGACGAGGACGAGGACGACGAGGACGACGAGGACGACGAGGACGACGAGGACGACGACGACGTCGAGGACGAGGACGACGAGGACGACGAGGACGACGAGGACGAGGACGAGGACGTCGAGGACGAGGACGACGAGGACGACGAGGACGAGGACGATGAGGACGAGGACGACGAGGACGATGAGGACGAGGACGACGAGGACGAGGACGACGAGGACGAGGACGAGGACGACGAGGACGAGGACGAGGACGACGAGGACGACGAGGACGACGAGGACGAGGACGACGAGGATGACGAGGACGAGGACGACGAGGACGACGAGGACGAGGACGACGAGGACGACGAGGACGAGGACGACGAGGACGACGAGGACGACGAGGACGAGGACGACGAGGACGACGAGGACGACGAGGACGACGAGGACGACGAGGACGACGAGGACGACGAGGACGACGAGGACGACGAGGACGACGAGGACGACGAGGACGACGAGGACGACGAGGACGAGGACGAGGACGACGAGGACGACGAGGACGAGGACGACGAGGACGACGAGGACGAGGACGAGGACGACGAGGACGAGGACGAGGACGACGAGGACGAGGACGAGGACGAGGACGACGAGGACGACGAGGACGAGGACGACGAGGACGAGGACGACGAGGACGAGGACGACGAGGACGAGGACGACGAGGACGAGGACGACGAGGACGAGGACGACGAGGACGACGAGGACGAGGACGAGGACGACGAGGACGAGGACGACGGGGACGAGGACGACGGGGACGAGGACGACGGGGACGAGGACGACGGGGACGAGGACGACGGGGACGAGGACGACGAGGACGAGGACGACGAGGACGAGGACGACGAAGACGACGAGGACGAGGACGACGAGGACGACGAGGACGACGAGAACGACGAGGACGACGACGACGTCGAGGACGAGGACGACGAGGACGACGAGGACGACGAGGACGAGGACGAGGACGTCGAGGACGAGGACGACGAGGACGACGAGGACGAGGACGATGAGGACGAGGACGACGAGGACGAGGACGACGAGGACGAGGACGAGGACGACGAGGACGAGGACGAGGACGACGAGGACGACGAGGACGACGAGGACGAGGACGACGAGGATGACGAGGACGAGGACGACGAGGACGACGAGGACGAGGACGACGAGGACGACGAGGACGAGGACGACGAGGACGACGAGGACGACGAGGACGAGGACGACGAGGACGACGAGGACGACGAGGACGACGAGGACGACGAGGACGACGAGGACGACGAGGACGACGACGACGACGAGGACGACGAGGACGACGAGGACGAGGACGAGGACGACGAGGACGACGAGGACGAGGACGACGAGGACGACGAGGACGAGGACGACGAGGACGACGAGGACGAGGACGAGGACGACGAGGACGAGGACGAGGACGACGAGGACGAGGACGAGGACGAGGACGACGAGGACGACGAGGACGAGGACGACGAGGACGAGGACGACGAGGGCGAGGACGACGAGGACGACGAGGACGAGGACGAGGACGACGACGACGATGACGAGGACGTGGACGACGAGGACGAGGACGACGAGGACGAGGACGGCGAGGACGAGGACGACGAGGACGAGGAGGACGAGGACGGGGACGACGAGGACGAGGAGGACGAGGACGGGGACGACGAGGACGAGGACGACGAGGTCGAGGACGACGAGGACGAGGACGACGAGGACGAGGACGACGAGGGCGAGGACGACGAGGACGACGAGGACGAGGACGAGGACGACGACGACGACGACGAGGACGTGGACGACGAGGACGAGGACGACGAGGACGAGGACGACGAGGACGAGGACGACGAGGACGAGGACGACGAGGACGAGGACGACGTGGACGACGAGGACGAGGACGACGAGGACGAGGACGACGAGGACGACGAGGACGACGAGGACGAGGACGACGAGGACGAGGACGACGAGGACGACGAGGACGACGACGACGTCGAGGACGAGGACGACGAGGACGACGAGGACGACGAGGACGAGGACGAGGACGTCGAGGACGAGGACGACGAGGACGACGAGGACGACGAGGACGAGGACGAGGACGATGAGGACGAGGACGACGAGGACGAGGACGACGAGGACGACGAGGACGAGGACGAGGACGACGAGGACGAGGACGAGGACGACGAGGACGAGGACGACGAGGATGACGAGGACGAGGACGACGAGGACGACGAGGACGAGGACGACGAGGACGACGAGGACGAGGACGACGAGGACGACGAGGACGACGAGGACGAGGACGACGAGGACGACGAGGACGACGAGGACGACGAGGACGACGAGGACGACGAGGACGACGAGGACGACGAGGACGACGAGGACGACGAGGACGACGAGGACGAGGACGAGGACGACGAGGACGACGAGGACGAGGACGACGAGGACGACGAGGACGAGGACGAGGACGACGAGGACGAGGACGAGGACAACGAGGACGAGGACGAGGACGAGGACGACGAGGACGACGAGGACGAGGACGACGAGGATGACGAGGACGACGAGGACGAGGACGACGAGGACGAGGACGACGAGGACGAGGACGACGAGGGCGAGGACGACGAGGACGACGAGGACGAGGACGACGAGGACGAGGACGACGAGGACGAGGACGACGAGGACGAGGACGACGAGGACGAGGACGACGAGGACGAGGACGACGAGGACGAGGACGACGAGGACGAGGACGACGAGGGCGAGGACGACGAGGACGACGAGGACGAGGACGAGGACGACGACGACGATGACGAGGACGTGGACGACGAGGACGAGGACGACGAGGACGAGGACGACGAGGACGACGAGGACGAGGACGACGAGAACGACGAGGACGAGGACGACGAGGACGACGAGGACGAGGACGACGAGGACGAGGACGACGAGGACGAGGACGACGAGGACGAGGACGACGAGGACGAGGACGACGAGGACGAGGACGACGAGGACGAGGACGACGAGGACGAGGACGACGAGGACGAGGACGAGGACGACGAGGACGAGGACGACGAGGACGAGGACGACGAGGACGAGGACGACGAGGACGAGGACGACGAGGACGACGAGGACGAGGACGACGAGGACGAGGACGACGAGGACGAGGACGACGAGGACGACGAGGACGAGGACGACGAGAACGAGGACGACGAGGACGAGGACGACGAGGACGAGGACGACGAGGACGACGAGGACGAGGACGAGGACGACGAGGACGAGGACGACGGGGACGAGGACGACGGGGACGAGGACGACGGGGACGAGGACGACGAGGACGAGGACGACGAGGACGAGGACGACGAAGACGACGAGGACGAGGACGACGAGGACGACGAGGACGACGAGGACGAGGACGACGAGGACGACGAGGACGACGAGGACGACGAGGACGACGACGACGTCGAGGACGAGGACGACGAGGACGACGAGGACGACGAGGACGAGGACGAGGACGTCGAGGACGAGGACGACGAGGACGACGAGGACGAGGACGATGAGGACGAGGACGACGAGGACGAGGACGACGAGGACGAGGACGAGGACGACGAGGACGAGGACGAGGACGACGAGGACGACGAGGACGACGAGGACGAGGACGACGAGGATGACGAGGACGAGGACGACGAGGACGACGAGGACGAGGACGACGAGGACGACGAGGACGAGGACGACGAGGACGACGAGGACGACGAGGACGAGGACGACGAGGACGACGAGGACGACGAGGACGACGAGGACGACGAGGACGACGAGGACGACGAGGACGACGAGGACGACGAGGACGACGAGGACGACGAGGACGACGAGGACGACGAGGACGAGGACGAGGACGACGAGGACGACGAGGACGAGGACGACGAGGACGACGAGGACGAGGACGAGGACGACGAGGACGAGGACGAGGACGACGAGGACGAGGACGAGGACGAGGACGACGAGGACGACGAGGACGAGGACGACGAGGACGAGGACGACGAGGACGAGGACGACGAGGACGAGGACGACGAGGACGAGGACGACGAGGACGAGGACGACGAGGACGACGAGGACGAGGACGAGGACGACGAGGACGAGGACGACGGGGACGAGGACGACGGGGACGAGGACGACGGGGACGAGGACGACGAGGACGAGGACGACGAGGACGAGGACGACGAAGACGACGAGGACGAGGACGACGAGGACGACGAGGACGACGAGAACGACGAGGACGACGACGACGTCGAGGACGAGGACGACGAGGACGACGAGGACGACGAGGACGAGGACGAGGACGTCGAGGACGAGGACGACGAGGACGACGAGGACGAGGACGATGAGGACGAGGACGACGAGGACGAGGACGACGAGGACGAGGACGAGGACGACGAGGACGAGGACGAGGACGACGAGGACGACGAGGACGACGAGGACGAGGACGACGAGGATGACGAGGACGAGGACGACGAGGACGACGAGGACGAGGACGACGAGGACGACGAGGACGAGGACGACGAGGACGACGAGGACGACGAGGACGAGGACGACGAGGACGACGAGGACGACGAGGACGACGAGGACGACGAGGACGACGAGGACGACGAGGACGACGACGACGACGAGGACGACGAGGACGACGAGGACGAGGACGAGGACGACGAGGACGACGAGGACGAGGACGACGAGGACGACGAGGACGAGGACGACGAGGACGACGAGGACGAGGACGAGGACGACGAGGACGAGGACGAGGACGACGAGGACGAGGACGAGGACGAGGACGACGAGGACGACGAGGACGAGGACGACGAGGATGACGAGGACGAGGACGACGAGGATGACGAGGACGAGGACGACGAGGACGAGGACGACGAGGACGAGGACGACGAGGACGAGGACGACGAGGACGAGGACGACGAGGACGAGGACGACGAGGACGAGGACGACGAGGACGAGGACGACGAGGACGAGGACGACGAGGACGACGACGACGAGGACGAGGACGACGAGGACGAGGACGACGAGGACGAGGACGACGGGGACGAGGACGACGGGGACGAGGACGACGGGGACGAGGACGACGGGGACGAGGACGACGAGGACGAGGACGACGAGGACGAGGACGACGAAGACGACGAGGACGAGGACGACGAGGACGACGAGGACGACGAGGACGAGGACGACGAGGACGACGAGGACGACGACGACGTCGACGACGAGGACGACGAGGACGACGAGGACGACGAGGACGAGGACGAGGACGTCGAGGACGAGGACGACGAGGACGACGAGGACGAGGACGACGAGGACGAGGACGATGAGGACGAGGACGACGAGGACGAGGACGACGAGGACGACGAGGACGACGAGGACGAGGACGGCGAGGACGAGGACGACGAGGACGACGAGGACGAGGACGGCGAGGACGAGGACGACGAGGACGAGGAGGACGAGGACGGGGACGACGAGGACGAGGACGACGAGGTCGAGGACGACGAGGACGAGGACGACGAGGACGAGGACGACGAGGGCGAGGACGACGAGGACGACGAGGACGAGGACGAGGACGACGACGACGATGACGAGGACGTGGACGACGAGGACGAGGACGACGAGGACGAGGACGGCGAGGACGAGGACGACGAGGACGAGGAGGACGAGGACGGGGACGACGAGGACGAGGAGGACGAGGACGGGGACGACGAGGACGAGGACGACGAGGTCGAGGACGACGAGGACGAGGACGACGAGGACGAGGACGACGAGGGCGAGGACGACGAGGACGACGAGGACGAGGACGAGGACGACGACGACGACGACGAGGACGTGGACGACGAGGACGAGGACGACGAGGACGAGGACGACGAGGACGACGAGGACGACGAGGACGAGGACGACGAGGACGAGGACGACGAGGACGAGGACGACGTGGACGACGAGGACGAGGACGACGAGGACGAGGACGACGAGGACGACGACGACGAGGACGAGGACGACGAGGACGAGGACGACGAGGACGAGGACGACGGGGACGAGGACGACGGGGACGAGGACGACGGGGACGAGGACGACGGGGACGAGGACGACGAGGACGAGGACGACGAGGACGAGGACGACGAAGACGACGAGGACGAGGACGACGAGGACGACGAGGACGACGAGGACGAGGACGACGAGGACGACGAGGACGACGACGACGTCGACGACGAGGACGACGAGGACGACGAGGACGACGAGGACGAGGACGAGGACGTCGAGGACGAGGACGACGAGGACGACGAGGACGAGGACGACGAGGACGAGGACGATGAGGACGAGGACGACGAGGACGAGGACGACGAGGACGACGAGGACGACGAGGACGAGGACGGCGAGGACGAGGACGACGAGGACGACGAGGACGAGGACGGCGAGGACGAGGACGACGAGGACGAGGAGGACGAGGACGGGGACGACGAGGACGAGGACGACGAGGTCGAGGACGACGAGGACGAGGACGACGAGGACGAGGACGACGAGGGCGAGGACGACGAGGACGACGAGGACGAGGACGAGGACGACGACGACGATGACGAGGACGTGGACGACGAGGACGAGGACGACGAGGACGAGGACGGCGAGGACGAGGACGACGAGGACGAGGAGGACGAGGACGGGGACGACGAGGACGAGGAGGACGAGGACGGGGACGACGAGGACGAGGACGACGAGGTCGAGGACGACGAGGACGAGGACGACGAGGACGAGGACGACGAGGGCGAGGACGACGAGGACGACGAGGACGAGGACGAGGACGACGACGACGACGACGAGGACGTGGACGACGAGGACGAGGACGACGAGGACGAGGACGACGAGGACGACGAGGACGACGAGGACGAGGACGACGAGGACGAGGACGACGAGGACGAGGACGACGTGGACGACGAGGACGAGGACGACGAGGACGAGGACGACGAGGACGACGAGGACGACGAGGACGAGGACGACGAGGACGAGGACGACGAGGACGACGAGGACGACGACGACGTCGAGGACGAGGACGACGAGGACGACGAGGACGACGAGGACGAGGACGAGGACGTCGAGGACGAGGACGACGAGGACGACGAGGACGACGAGGACGAGGACGAGGACGATGAGGACGAGGACGACGAGGACGAGGACGACGAGGACGACGAGGACGAGGACGAGGACGACGAGGACGAGGACGAGGACGACGAGGACGAGGACGACGAGGATGACGAGGACGAGGACGACGAGGACGACGAGGACGAGGACGACGAGGACGACGAGGACGAGGACGACGAGGACGACGAGGACGACGAGGACGAGGACGACGAGGACGACGAGGACGACGAGGACGACGAGGACGACGAGGACGACGAGGACGACGAGGACGACGAGGACGACGAGGACGACGAGGACGACGAGGACGAGGACGAGGACGACGAGGACGACGAGGACGAGGACGACGAGGACGACGAGGACGAGGACGAGGACGACGAGGACGAGGACGAGGACAACGAGGACGAGGACGAGGACGAGGACGACGAGGACGACGAGGACGAGGACGACGAGGATGACGAGGACGAGGACGACGAGGATGACGAGGACGAGGACGACGAGGACGAGGACGACGAGGACGAGGACGACGAGGACGAGGACGACGAGGACGAGGACGACGAGGACGAGGACGACGAGGACGAGGACGACGAGGACGAGGACGACGAGGGCGAGGACGACGAGGACGACGAGGACGAGGACGACGAGGACGAGGACGACGAGGACGAGGACGACGAGGACGAGGACGACGAGGACGAGGACGACGAGGGCGAGGACGACGAGGACGACGAGGACGAGGACGAGGACGACGACGACGATGACGAGGACGTGGACGACGAGGACGAGGACGACGAGGACGAGGACGACGAGGACGACGAGGACGAGGACGACGAGAACGACGAGGACGAGGACGACGAGGACGACGAGGACGACGAGGACGAGGACGACGAGGACGAGGACGACGAGGACGAGGACGACGAGGACGAGGACGACGAGGACGAGGACGACGAGGACGACGAGGACGAGGACGAGGACGACGAGGACGAGGACGACGGGGACGAGGACGACGGGGACGAGGACGACGGGGACGAGGACGACGAGGACGAGGACGACGAGGACGAGGACGACGAGGACGAGGACGACGAGGACGAGGACGACGAGGACGAGGACGACGAGGACGAGGACGACGAGGACGAGGACGACGAGGACGAGGACGACGAGGACGAGGACGACGAGAACGAGGACGACGAGGACGAGGACGACGAGGACGAGGACGACGAGGACGAGGACGACGAGGACGAGGACGACGAGGACGAGGACGACGAGGACGACGAGGACGAGGACGAGGACGACGAGGACGACGAGGACGAGGACGACGGGGACGAGGACGACGGGGACGAGGACGAGGACGACGTGGACGAGGACGAGGACGACGAGGACGACGAGGACGACGAGGACGAGGACGACGAGGATGACGAGGACGAGGACGACGAGGACGACGAGGACGAGGACGACGAGGACGACGAGGACGAGGACGACGAGGACGACGAGGACGACGAGGACGAGGACGACGAGGACGACGAGGACGACGAGGACGACGAGGACGACGAGGACGACGAGGACGACGAGGACGACGAGGACGACGAGGACGACGAGGACGACGAGGACGACGAGGACGACGAGGACGAGGACGAGGACGACGAGGACGAGGACGAGGACGACGAGGACGAGGACGAGGACGAGGACGACGAGGACGACGAGGACGAGGACGACGAGGACGAGGACGACGAGGACGAGGACGACGAGGACGAGGACGACGAGGACGAGGACGACGAGGACGAGGACGACGAGGACGACGAGGACGAGGACGAGGACGACGAGGACGAGGACGACGGGGACGAGGACGACGGGGACGAGGACGACGGGGACGAGGACGACGGGGACGAGGACGACGGGGACGAGGACGACGAGGACGAGGACGACGAGGACGAGGACGACGAAGACGACGAGGACGAGGACGACGAGGACGACGAGGACGACGAGAACGACGAGGACGACGACGACGTCGAGGACGAGGACGACGAGGACGACGAGGACGACGAGGACGAGGACGAGGACGTCGAGGACGAGGACGACGAGGACGACGAGGACGAGGACGATGAGGACGAGGACGACGAGGACGAGGACGACGAGGACGAGGACGAGGACGACGAGGACGAGGACGAGGACGACGAGGACGACGAGGACGACGAGGACGAGGACGACGAGGATGACGAGGACGAGGACGACGAGGACGACGAGGACGAGGACGACGAGGACGACGAGGACGAGGACGACGAGGACGACGAGGACGACGAGGACGACGAGGACGAGGACGACGAGGACGACGAGGACGACGAGGACGACGAGGACGACGAGGACGACGAGGACGACGAGGACGACGACGACGACGAGGACGACGAGGACGACGAGGACGAGGACGAGGACGACGAGGACGACGAGGACGAGGACGACGAGGACGACGAGGACGAGGACGACGAGGACGACGAGGACGAGGACGAGGACGACGAGGACGAGGACGAGGACGACGAGGACGAGGACGAGGACGAGGACGACGAGGACGACGAGGACGAGGACGACGAGGACGAGGACGACGAGGGCGAGGACGACGAGGACGACGAGGACGAGGACGAGGACGACGACGACGATGACGAGGACGTGGACGACGAGGACGAGGACGACGAGGACGAGGACGGCGAGGACGAGGACGACGAGGACGAGGAGGACGAGGACGGGGACGACGAGGACGAGGAGGACGAGGACGGGGACGACGAGGACGAGGACGACGAGGTCGAGGACGACGAGGACGAGGACGACGAGGACGAGGACGACGAGGGCGAGGACGACGAGGACGACGAGGACGAGGACGAGGACGACGACGACGACGACGAGGACGTGGACGACGAGGACGAGGACGACGAGGACGAGGACGACGAGGACGACGAGGACGACGAGGACGAGGACGACGAGGACGAGGACGACGAGGACGAGGACGACGTGGACGACGAGGACGAGGACGACGAGGACGAGGACGACGAGGACGACGAGGACGACGAGGACGACGAGGACGAGGACGACGAGGACGAGGACGACGAGGACGACGAGGACGACGACGACGTCGAGGACGAGGACGACGAGGACGACGAGGACGACGAGGACGAGGACGAGGACGTCGAGGACGAGGACGACGAGGACGACGAGGACGACGAGGACGAGGACGAGGACGATGAGGACGAGGACGACGAGGACGAGGACGACGAGGACGACGAGGACGAGGACGAGGACGACGAGGACGAGGACGAGGACGACGAGGACGAGGACGACGAGGATGACGAGGACGAGGACGACGAGGACGACGAGGACGAGGACGACGAGGACGACGAGGACGAGGACGACGAGGACGACGAGGACGACGAGGACGAGGACGACGAGGACGACGAGGACGACGAGGACGACGAGGACGACGAGGACGACGAGGACGACGAGGACGACGAGGACGACGAGGACGACGAGGACGACGAGGACGAGGACGAGGACGACGAGGACGACGAGGACGAGGACGACGAGGACGACGAGGACGAGGACGAGGACGACGAGGACGAGGACGAGGACAACGAGGACGAGGACGAGGACGAGGACGACGAGGACGACGAGGACGAGGACGACGAGGATGACGAGGACGACGAGGACGAGGACGACGAGGACGAGGACGACGAGGACGAGGACGACGAGGGCGAGGACGACGAGGACGACGAGGACGAGGACGACGAGGACGAGGACGACGAGGACGAGGACGACGAGGACGAGGACGACGAGGACGAGGACGACGAGGACGAGGACGACGAGGACGAGGACGACGAGGACGAGGACGACGAGGGCGAGGACGACGAGGACGACGAGGACGAGGACGAGGACGACGACGACGATGACGAGGACGTGGACGACGAGGACGAGGACGACGAGGACGAGGACGACGAGGACGACGAGGACGAGGACGACGAGAACGACGAGGACGAGGACGACGAGGACGACGAGGACGAGGACGACGAGGACGAGGACGACGAGGACGAGGACGACGAGGACGAGGACGACGAGGACGAGGACGACGAGGACGAGGACGACGAGGACGAGGACGACGAGGACGAGGACGACGAGGACGAGGACGAGGACGACGAGGACGAGGACGACGAGGACGAGGACGACGAGGACGAGGACGACGAGGACGAGGACGACGAGGACGACGAGGACGAGGACGACGAGGACGAGGACGACGAGGACGAGGACGACGAGGACGACGAGGACGAGGACGACGAGAACGAGGACGACGAGGACGAGGACGACGAGGACGAGGACGACGAGGACGACGAGGACGAGGACGAGGACGACGAGGACGAGGACGACGGGGACGAGGACGACGGGGACGAGGACGACGGGGACGAGGACGACGAGGACGAGGACGACGAGGACGAGGACGACGAAGACGACGAGGACGAGGACGACGAGGACGACGAGGACGACGAGGACGAGGACGACGAGGACGACGAGGACGACGAGGACGACGAGGACGACGACGACGTCGAGGACGAGGACGACGAGGACGACGAGGACGACGAGGACGAGGACGAGGACGTCGAGGACGAGGACGACGAGGACGACGAGGACGAGGACGATGAGGACGAGGACGACGAGGACGAGGACGACGAGGACGAGGACGAGGACGACGAGGACGAGGACGAGGACGACGAGGACGACGAGGACGACGAGGACGAGGACGACGAGGATGACGAGGACGAGGACGACGAGGACGACGAGGACGAGGACGACGAGGACGACGAGGACGAGGACGACGAGGACGACGAGGACGACGAGGACGAGGACGACGAGGACGACGAGGACGACGAGGACGACGAGGACGACGAGGACGACGAGGACGACGAGGACGACGAGGACGACGAGGACGACGAGGACGACGAGGACGACGAGGACGACGAGGACGAGGACGAGGACGACGAGGACGACGAGGACGAGGACGACGAGGACGACGAGGACGAGGACGAGGACGACGAGGACGAGGACGAGGACGACGAGGACGAGGACGAGGACGAGGACGACGAGGACGACGAGGACGAGGACGACGAGGACGAGGACGACGAGGACGAGGACGACGAGGACGAGGACGACGAGGACGAGGACGACGAGGACGAGGACGACGAGGACGACGAGGACGAGGACGAGGACGACGAGGACGAGGACGACGGGGACGAGGACGACGGGGACGAGGACGACGGGGACGAGGACGACGGGGACGAGGACGACGGGGACGAGGACGACGAGGACGAGGACGACGAGGACGAGGACGACGAAGACGACGAGGACGAGGACGACGAGGACGACGAGGACGACGAGAACGACGAGGACGACGACGACGTCGAGGACGAGGACGACGAGGACGACGAGGACGACGAGGACGAGGACGAGGACGTCGAGGACGAGGACGACGAGGACGACGAGGACGAGGACGATGAGGACGAGGACGACGAGGACGAGGACGACGAGGACGAGGACGAGGACGACGAGGACGAGGACGAGGACGACGAGGACGACGAGGACGACGAGGACGAGGACGACGAGGATGACGAGGACGAGGACGACGAGGACGACGAGGACGAGGACGACGAGGACGACGAGGACGAGGACGACGAGGACGACGAGGACGACGAGGACGAGGACGACGAGGACGACGAGGACGACGAGGACGACGAGGACGACGAGGACGACGAGGACGACGAGGACGACGACGACGACGAGGACGACGAGGACGACGAGGACGAGGACGAGGACGACGAGGACGACGAGGACGAGGACGACGAGGAGGACGAGGACGAGGACGACGAGGACGACGAGGACGAGGACGAGGACGACGAGGACGAGGACGAGGACGACGAGGACGAGGACGAGGACGAGGACGACGAGGACGACGAGGACGAGGACGACGAGGATGACGAGGACGAGGACGACGAGGATGACGAGGACGAGGACGACGAGGACGAGGACGACGAGGACGAGGACGACGAGGACGAGGACGACGAGGACGAGGACGACGAGGACGAGGACGACGAGGACGAGGACGACGAGGACGAGGACGACGAGGACGAGGACGACGAGGACGACGACGACGAGGACGAGGACGACGAGGACGAGGACGACGAGGACGAGGACGACGGGGACGAGGACGACGGGGACGAGGACGACGGGGACGAGGACGACGGGGACGAGGACGACGAGGACGAGGACGACGAGGACGAGGACGACGAAGACGACGAGGACGAGGACGACGAGGACGACGAGGACGACGAGGACGAGGACGACGAGGACGACGAGGACGACGACGACGTCGACGACGAGGACGACGAGGACGACGAGGACGACGAGGACGAGGACGAGGACGTCGAGGACGAGGACGACGAGGACGACGAGGACGAGGACGACGAGGACGAGGACGATGAGGACGAGGACGACGAGGACGAGGACGACGAGGACGACGAGGACGACGAGGACGAGGACGGCGAGGACGAGGACGACGAGGACGACGAGGACGAGGACGGCGAGGACGAGGACGACGAGGACGAGGAGGACGAGGACGGGGACGACGAGGACGAGGACGACGAGGTCGAGGACGACGAGGACGAGGACGACGAGGACGAGGACGACGAGGGCGAGGACGACGAGGACGACGAGGACGAGGACGAGGACGACGACGACGATGACGAGGACGTGGACGACGAGGACGAGGACGACGAGGACGAGGACGGCGAGGACGAGGACGACGAGGACGAGGAGGACGAGGACGGGGACGACGAGGACGAGGAGGACGAGGACGGGGACGACGAGGACGAGGACGACGAGGTCGAGGACGACGAGGACGAGGACGACGAGGACGAGGACGACGAGGGCGAGGACGACGAGGACGACGAGGACGAGGACGAGGACGACGACGACGACGACGAGGACGTGGACGACGAGGACGAGGACGACGAGGACGAGGACGACGAGGACGACGAGGACGACGAGGACGAGGACGACGAGGACGAGGACGACGAGGACGAGGACGACGTGGACGACGAGGACGAGGACGACGAGGACGAGGACGACGAGGACGACGACGACGAGGACGAGGACGACGAGGACGAGGACGACGAGGACGAGGACGACGGGGACGAGGACGACGGGGACGAGGACGACGGGGACGAGGACGACGGGGACGAGGACGACGAGGACGAGGACGACGAGGACGAGGACGACGAAGACGACGAGGACGAGGACGACGAGGACGACGAGGACGACGAGGACGAGGACGACGAGGACGACGAGGACGACGACGACGTCGACGACGAGGACGACGAGGACGACGAGGACGACGAGGACGAGGACGAGGACGTCGAGGACGAGGACGACGAGGACGACGAGGACGAGGACGACGAGGACGAGGACGATGAGGACGAGGACGACGAGGACGAGGACGACGAGGACGACGAGGACGACGAGGACGAGGACGGCGAGGACGAGGACGACGAGGACGACGAGGACGAGGACGGCGAGGACGAGGACGACGAGGACGAGGAGGACGAGGACGGGGACGACGAGGACGAGGACGACGAGGTCGAGGACGACGAGGACGAGGACGACGAGGACGAGGACGACGAGGGCGAGGACGACGAGGACGACGAGGACGAGGACGAGGACGACGACGACGATGACGAGGACGTGGACGACGAGGACGAGGACGACGAGGACGAGGACGGCGAGGACGAGGACGACGAGGACGAGGAGGACGAGGACGGGGACGACGAGGACGAGGAGGACGAGGACGGGGACGACGAGGACGAGGACGACGAGGTCGAGGACGACGAGGACGAGGACGACGAGGACGAGGACGACGAGGGCGAGGACGACGAGGACGACGAGGACGAGGACGAGGACGACGACGACGACGACGAGGACGTGGACGACGAGGACGAGGACGACGAGGACGAGGACGACGAGGACGACGAGGACGACGAGGACGAGGACGACGAGGACGAGGACGACGAGGACGAGGACGACGTGGACGACGAGGACGAGGACGACGAGGACGAGGACGACGAGGACGACGAGGACGACGAGGACGAGGACGACGAGGACGAGGACGACGAGGACGACGAGGACGACGACGACGTCGAGGACGAGGACGACGAGGACGACGAGGACGACGAGGACGAGGACGAGGACGTCGAGGACGAGGACGACGAGGACGACGAGGACGACGAGGACGAGGACGAGGACGATGAGGACGAGGACGACGAGGACGAGGACGACGAGGACGACGAGGACGAGGACGAGGACGACGAGGACGAGGACGAGGACGACGAGGACGAGGACGACGAGGATGACGAGGACGAGGACGACGAGGACGACGAGGACGAGGACGACGAGGACGACGAGGACGAGGACGACGAGGACGACGAGGACGACGAGGACGAGGACGACGAGGACGACGAGGACGACGAGGACGACGAGGACGACGAGGACGACGAGGACGACGAGGACGACGAGGACGACGAGGACGACGAGGACGACGAGGACGAGGACGAGGACGACGAGGACGACGAGGACGAGGACGACGAGGACGACGAGGACGAGGACGAGGACGACGAGGACGAGGACGAGGACAACGAGGACGAGGACGAGGACGAGGACGACGAGGACGACGAGGACGAGGACGACGAGGATGACGAGGACGAGGACGACGAGGATGACGAGGACGAGGACGACGAGGACGAGGACGACGAGGACGAGGACGACGAGGACGAGGACGACGAGGACGAGGACGACGAGGACGAGGACGACGAGGACGAGGACGACGAGGACGAGGACGACGAGGGCGAGGACGACGAGGACGACGAGGACGAGGACGACGAGGACGAGGACGACGAGGACGAGGACGACGAGGACGAGGACGACGAGGACGAGGACGACGAGGGCGAGGACGACGAGGACGACGAGGACGAGGACGAGGACGACGACGACGATGACGAGGACGTGGACGACGAGGACGAGGACGACGAGGACGAGGACGACGAGGACGACGAGGACGAGGACGACGAGAACGACGAGGACGAGGACGACGAGGACGACGAGGACGACGAGGACGAGGACGACGAGGACGAGGACGACGAGGACGAGGACGACGAGGACGAGGACGACGAGGACGAGGACGACGAGGACGACGAGGACGAGGACGAGGACGACGAGGACGAGGACGACGGGGACGAGGACGACGGGGACGAGGACGACGGGGACGAGGACGACGAGGACGAGGACGACGAGGACGAGGACGACGAGGACGAGGACGACGAGGACGAGGACGACGAGGACGAGGACGACGAGGACGAGGACGACGAGGACGAGGACGACGAGAACGAGGACGACGAGGACGAGGACGACGAGGACGAGGACGACGAGGACGAGGACGACGAGGACGAGGACGACGAGGACGAGGACGACGAGGACGACGAGGACGAGGACGAGGACGACGAGGACGAGGACGACGGGGACGAGGACGACGGGGACGAGGACGACGGGGACGAGGACGAGGACGACGTGGACGAGGACGAGGACGACGAGGACGACGAGGACGACGAGGACGAGGACGACGAGGATGACGAGGACGAGGACGACGAGGACGACGAGGACGAGGACGACGAGGACGACGAGGACGAGGACGACGAGGACGACGAGGACGACGAGGACGAGGACGACGAGGACGACGAGGACGACGAGGACGACGAGGACGACGAGGACGACGAGGACGACGAGGACGACGAGGACGACGAGGACGACGAGGACGACGAGGACGACGAGGACGACGAGGACGAGGACGACGAGGACGACGAGGACGAGGACGACGAGGACGACGAGGACGAGGACGAGGACGACGAGGACGAGGACGAGGACGACGAGGACGAGGACGAGGACGAGGACGACGAGGACGACGAGGACGAGGACGACGAGGACGAGGACGACGAGGACGAGGACGACGAGGACGACGAGGACGAGGACGAGGACGACGAGGACGAGGACGAGGACGACGAGGACGAGGACGACGGGGACGAGGACGACGGGGACGAGGACGACGGGGACGAGGACGACGGGGACGAGGACGACGGGGACGAGGACGACGAGGACGAGGACGACGAGGACGAGGACGACGAAGACGACGAGGACGAGGACGACGAGGACGACGAGGACGACGAGGACGACGAGGACGACGACGACGTCGAGGACGAGGACGACGAGGACGACGAGGACGACGAGGACGAGGACGAGGACGTCGAGGACGACGAGGACGACGAGGACGAGGACGAGGACGTCGAGGACGAGGACGACGAGGACGACGAGGACGAGGACGATGAGGACGAGGACGACGAGGACGAGGACGACGAGGACGAGGACGAGGACGACGAGGACGAGGACGAGGACGACGAGGACGAGGACGAGGACGACGAGGACGACGAGGACGACGAGGACGAGGACGACGAGGATGACGAGGACGAGGACGACGAGGACGACGAGGACGAGGACGACGAGGACGACGAGGACGAGGACGACGAGGACGACGAGGACGACGAGGACGACGAGGACGAGGACGACGAGGACGACGAGGACGACGAGGACGACGAGGACGACGAGGACGACGAGGACGACGAGGACGACGAGGACGACGACGACGACGAGGACGACGAGGACGACGAGGACGAGGACGAGGACGACGAGGACGACGAGGACGAGGACGACGAGGACGACGAGGACGAGGACGAGGACGACGAGGACGAGGACGAGGACGACGAGGACGAGGACGAGGACGAGGACGACGAGGACGACGAGGACGAGGACGACGAGGATGACGAGGACGAGGACGACGAGGATGACGAGGACGAGGACGACGAGGTCGAGGACGACGAGGACGAGGACGACGAGGACGAGGACGACGAGGACGAGGACGAGGACGACGAGGACGACGACGACGGGGACGAGGACGACGAGGACGACGAGGACGAGGACGACGAGGACGACGAGGACGACGAGGACGAGGACGAGGACGACGAGGACGAGGACGACGAGGACGAGGACGACGAGGACGAGGACGACGAGGACGAGGACGACGAGGACGAGGACGACGAGGACGAGGACGACGAGGACGAGGACGACGAGGACGAGGACGACGAGGACGAGGACGACGAGGACGAGGACGACGAGGACGAGGACGACGAGGACGAGGACGACGAGGACGAGGACGACGAGGACGAGGACGACGAGGGCGAGGACGACGAGGACGACGAGGACGAGGACGAGGACGACGACGACGATGACGAGGACGTGGACGACGAGGACGAGGACGACGAGGACGAGGACGACGAGAACGACGAGGACGAGGACGACGAGGACGAGGACGAGGACGACGGGGACGAGGACGGGGACGACCGGGACGAGGACGGGGACGACCGGGACGACGGGGACGAGGACGACGAGGACGACGAGGACGAGGACGACGAGGACGACGAGGACGACGAGGACGAGGACGACGAGGACGAGGACGACGAGGACGAGGACGACGAGGACGAGGACGACGAGGACGAGGACGACGAGGACGAGGACGACGAGGACGAGGACGACGAGGACGAGGACGACGAGGACGAGGACGACGAGGACGAGGACGACGAGGACGAGGACGACGAGGACGAGGACGACGAGAACGAGGACGACGAGGACGAGGACGACGAGGACGAGGACGACGAGGACGAGGACGACGAGAACGAGGACGACGAGGACGAGGACGACGAGGACGAGGACGACGAGGACGAGGACGACGAGGACGACGAGGACGAGGACGAGGACGACGAGGACGAGGACGACGGGGACGAGGACGACGGGGACGAGGACGGCGGGGACGAGGACGACGGGGACGAGGACGACGGGGACGAGGACGACGGGGACGAGGACGACGAGTACGAGGACGACGAGGACGAGGACGACGAAGACGACGAGGACGAGGACGACGAGGACGACGAGGACGACGAGGACGAGGACGACGAGGACGACGAGGACGACGACGACGTCGACGACGAGGACGACGAGGACGACGAGGACGACGAGGACGAGGACGAGGACGTCGAGGACGAGGACGACGAGGACGACGAGGACGAGGACGACGAGGACGAGGACGATGAGGACGAGGACGACGAGGACGAGGACGACGAGGACGACGAGGACGAGGACGAGGACGACGAGGACGACGAGGACGAGGACGGCGAGGACGAGGACGACGAGGACGACGAGGACGAGGACGGCGAGGACGAGGACGACGAGGACGAGGACGACGAGGACGAGGAGGACGAGGACGGGGACGACGAGGACGAGGACGACGAGGTCGAGGACGACGAGGACGAGGACGACGAGGACGAGGACGACGAGGGCGAGGACGACGAGGACGACGAGGACGAGGACGAGGACGACGACGACGATGACGAGGACGTGGACGACGAGGACGAGGACGACGAGGACGAGGACGGCGAGGACGAGGACGACGAGGACGAGGAGGACGAGGACGGGGACGACGAGGACGAGGAGGACGAGGACGGGGACGACGAGGACGAGGACGACGAGGTCGAGGACGACGAGGACGAGGACGACGAGGACGAGGACGACGAGGGCGAGGACGACGAGGACGACGAGGACGAGGACGAGGACGACGACGACGACGACGAGGACGTGGACGACGAGGACGAGGACGACGAGGACGAGGACGACGAGGACGACGAGGACGACGAGGACGAGGACGACGAGGACGAGGACGACGAGGACGAGGACGACGTGGACGACGAGGACGAGGACGACGAGGACGAGGACGACGAGGACGACGAGGACGACGAGGACGAGGACGACGAGGACGAGGACGACGAGGACGACGAGGACGACGACGACGTCGAGGACGAGGACGACGAGGACGACGAGGACGACGAGGACGAGGACGAGGACGTCGAGGACGAGGACGACGAGGACGACGAGGACGAGGACGACGAGGACGAGGACGATGAGGACGAGGACGACGAGGACGAGGACGACGAGGACGACGAGGACGAGGACGAGGACGACGAGGACGAGGACGAGGACGACGAGGACGACGAGGACGACGAGGACGAGGACGACGAGGATGACGAGGACGAGGACGACGAGGACGACGAGGACGAGGACGACGAGGACGACGAGGACGAGGGCGACGAGGACGACGAGGACGACGAGGACGAGGACGACGAGGACGACGAGGACGACGAGGACGACGAGGACCACGAGGACGACGAGGACGACGAGGACGACGAGGACGACGAGGACGACGAGGACGACGAGGACGAGGACGAGGACGACGAGGACGACGAGGACGACGAGGACGAGGACGAGGACGACGAGGACGAGGACGAGGACGACGAGGACGAGGACGAGGACGAGGACGACGAGGACGACGAGGACGAGGACGACGAGGATGACGAGGACGAGGACGACGAGGATGACGAGGACGAGGACGACGAGGACGAGGACGACGAGGACGAGGACGACGAGGACGAGGACGACGAGGACGAGGACGACGAGGACGAGGACGAAGAGGACGAGGACGACGAGGACGAGGACGACGAGGGCGAGGACGACGAGGACGACGAGGACGAGGACGACGAGGACGAGGACGACGAGGACGAGGACGACGAGGACGAGGACGACGAGGACGAGGACGACGAGGGCGAGGACGACGAGGACGACGAGGACGAGGACGAGGACGACGACGACGATGACGAGGACGTGGACGACGAGGACGAGGACGACGAGGACGAGGACGACGAGGACGACGAGGACGAGGACGACGAGAACGACGAGGACGAGGACGACGAGGACGAGGACGACGAGGACGAGGACGACGAGGACGAGGACGACGAGGACGAGGACGACGAGGACGAGGACGACGAGGAAGAGGACGACGAGGACGAGGACGACGAGGACGAGGACGACGAGGACGAGGACGACGAGGACGAGGACGACGAGGACGAGGACGACGAGGACGACGAGGACGAGGACGACGAGGACGAGGACGACGAGAACGAGGACGACGAGGGCGAGGACGACGAGGACGAGGACGACGAGGACGAGGACGACGAGGACGAGGACGACGAGGACGAGGACGACGAGGACGACGAGGACGAGGACGAGGACGACGAGGACGACGAGGACGACGAGGACGAGGACGAGGACGACGAGGACGACGAGGACGAGGACGACGAGGACGACGAGGACGAGGACGAGGACGACGAGGACGAGGACGAGGACGACGAGGACGAGGACGAGGACGACGAGGACGAGGACGAGGACGACGAGGACGAGGACGAGGACGAGGACGACGAGGACGACGAGGACGAGGACGACGAGGATGACGAGGACGAGGACGACGAGGATGACGAGGACGAGGACGACGAGGACGAGGACGACGAGGACGAGGACGACGAGGACGAGGACGACGAGGACGAGGACGACGAGGACGAGGACGACGAGGACGAGGACGACGAGGACGAGGACGACGAGGACGACGACGACGAGGACGAGGACGACGAGGACGAGGACGCCGAGGACGAGGACGAGGACGCCGAGGACGAGGACGACGAGGACGAGGACGACGAGGACGAGGACGACGAGGACGAGGACGACGAGGACGAGGACGACGACGACGTGGACGGGGACGACGGGGACGACGGGGACGAGGACGACGAGGACGAGGACGACGAGGACGACGAGGACGACGAGGACGAGGACGAGGACGACGAGGACGAGGACGACGAGGACGAGGACGACGAGGACGAGGACGACGAGGACGAGGACGACGAGGACGAGGACGACGAGGACGAGGACGACGAGGACGAGGACGACGAGGACGAGGACGACGAGGACGAGGACGACGAGGACGAGGACGACGAGGACGAGGACGACGAGGACGAGGACGACGAGGACGAGGACGACGAGGACGAGGACGACGAGGGCGAGGACGACGAGGACGACGAGGACGAGGACGAGGACGACGACGACGATGACGAGGACGTGGACGACGAGGACGAGGACGACGAGGACGAGGACGACGAGGACGACGAGGACGAGGACGACGAGAACGACGAGGACGAGGACGACGAGGACGAGGACGAGGACGTACGGGGACGAGGACGGGGACGACCGGGACGACGGGGACGAGGACGACGAGGACGACGAGGACGAGGACGACGAGGACGACGAGGACGACGAGGACGAGGACGACGAGGACGAGGACGACGAGGAGGAGGACGACGAGAACGAGGACGACGAGGACGAGGACGACGAGGACGAGGACGACGAGGACGAGGACGACGAGAACGAGGACGACGAGGACGAGGACGACGAGGACGAGGACGACGAGGACGAGGACGACGAGGACGACGAGGACGAGGACGAGGACGACGAGGACGAGGACGACGGGGACGAGGACGACGGGGACGAGGACGACGGGGACGAGGACGACGGGGACGAGGACGACGGGGACGAGGACGACGGGGACGAGGACGACGAGGACGAGGACGACGAGGACGAGGACCACGAAGACGACGAGGACGAGGACGACGAGGACGACGAGGACGACGAGGACGAGGACGACGAGGACGACGAGGACGACGACGACGTCGACGACGAGGACGACGAGGACGACGAGGACGACGAGGACGAGGACGAGGACGTCGAGGACGAGGACGACGAGGACGACGAGGACGAGGACGACGAGGACGAGGACGATGAGGACGAGGACGACGAGGACGAGGACGACGAGGACGACGAGGACGAGGACGAGGACGACGAGGACGACGAGGACGAGGACGGCGAGGACGAGGACGACGAGGACGACGAGGACGAGGACGGCGAGGACGAGGACGACGAGGACGAGGAGGACGAGGACGGGGACGACGAGGACGAGGACGACGAGGTCGAGGACGACGAGGACGAGGACGACGAGGACGAGGACGACGAGGGCGAGGACGACGAGGACGACGAGGACGAGGACGAGGACGACGACGACGATGACGAGGACGTGGACGACGAGGACGAGGACGACGAGGACGAGGACGGCGAGGACGAGGACGACGAGGACGAGGAGGACGAGGACGGGGACGACGAGGACGAGGAGGACGAGGACGGGGACGACGAGGACGAGGACGACGAGGTCGAGGACGACGAGGACGAGGGCGACGAGGACGAGGACGACGAGGGCGAGGACGACGAGGACGACGAGGACGAGGACGAGGACGACGACGACGACGACGAGGACGTGGACGACGAGGACGAGGACGACGAGGACGAGGACGACGAGGACGACGAGGACGACGAGGACGAGGACGACGAGGACGAGGACGACGAGGACGAGGACGACGTGGACGACGAGGACGAGGACGACGAGGACGAGGACGACGAGGACGACGAGGACGACGAGGACGAGGACGACGAGGACGAGGACGACGAGGACGACGAGGACGACGACGACGTCGAGGACGAGGACGACGAGGACGACGAGGACGACGAGGACGAGGACGAGGACGTCGAGGACGAGGACGACGAGGACGACGAGGACGAGGACGACGAGGACGAGGACGATGAGGACGAGGACGACGAGGACGAGGCCGACGAGGACGACGAGGACGAGGACGAGGACGACGAGGACGAGGACGAGGACGACGAGGACGACGAGGACGACGAGGACGAGGACGACGAGGATGACGAGGACGAGGACGACGAGGACGACGAGGACGAGGACGACGAGGACGACGAGGACGAGGGCGACGAGGACGACGAGGACGACGAGGACGAGGACGACGAGGACGACGAGGACGACGAGGACGACGAGGACGACGAGGACGACGAGGACGACGAGGACGACGAGGACGACGAGGACGACGAGGACGACGAGGACGACGAGGACGAGGTCGAGGACGACGAGGACGACGAGGACGAGGACGACGAGGACGACGAGGACGAGGACGAGGACGACGAGGACGAGGACGAGGACGACGAGGACGAGGACGAGGACGAGGACGACGAGGACGACGAGGACGAGGACGACGAGGATGACGAGGACGAGGACGACGAGGATGACGAGGACGAGGACGACGAGGACGAGGACGACGAGGACGAGGACGACGAGGACGAGGACGACGAGGACGAGGACGACGAGGACGAGGACAAAGAGGACGAGGACGACGAGGACGAGGACGACGAGGGCGAGGACGACGAGGACGACGAGGACGAGGACGACGAGGACGAGGACGACGAGGACGAGGACGACGAGGACGAGGACGACGAGGACGAGGACGACGAGGACGAGGACGACGAGGGCGAGGACGACGAGGACGACGAGGACGAGGACGAGGACGACGACGACGATGACGAGGACGTGGACGACGAGGACGAGGACGACGAGGACGAGGACGACGAGGACGACGAGGACGAGGACGACGAGAACGACGAGGACGAGGACGACGAGGACGAGGACGACGAGGACGAGGACGACGAGGACGAGGACGAGGACGACGAGGACGAGGACGACGAGGACGAGGACGACGAGGACGAGGACGACGAGGACGAGGACGACGAGGACGAGGACGACGAGGACGAGGACGACGAGGACGAGGACGACGAGGACGAGGACGAGGACGACGAGGACGAGGACGACGAGGACGAGGACGACGAGGACGAGGACGACGAGGACGAGGACGACGAGGACGACGAGAACGAGGACGACGAGGACGAGGACGACGAGGACGAGGACGACGAGGACGAGGACGACGAGGACGAGGACGACGAGGACGACGAGGACGAGGACGACGAGGACGACGAGGACGAGGACGAGGACGACGAGGACGAGGACGACGGGGACGAGGACGACGGGGACGAGGACGACGGGGACGAGGACGACGGGGACGAGGACGACGGGGACGAGGACGACGGGGACGAGGACGAGGACGGCGAGGACGAGGACGACGAAGACGACGAGGACGAGGACGACGAGGACGACGAGGACGACGAGGACGAGGACGACGAGGACGACGAGGACGACGACGACGTCGACGACGAGGACGACGAGGACGACGAGGACGACGAGGACGAGGACGAGGACGTCGAGGACGAGGACGACGAGGACGACGAGGACGAGGACGACGAGGACGAGGACGATGAGGACGAGGACGACGAGGACGAGGACGACGAGGACGAGGACGACGAGGACGACGAGGACGAGGACGAGGACGACGAGGACGACGAGGACGAGGACGGCGAGGACGAGGACGACGAGGACGACGAGGACGAGGACGGCGAGGACGAGGACGACGAGGACGAGGAGGACGAGGACGGGGACGACGAGGACGAGGACGACGAGGTCGAGGACGACGAGGACGAGGACGACGAGGACGAGGACGACGAGGGCGAGGACGACGAGGACGACGAGGACGAGGACGAGGACGACGACGACGATGACGAGGACGTGGACGACGAGGACGAGGACGACGAGGACGAGGACGGCGAGGACGAGGACGACGAGGACGAGGAGGACGAGGACGGGGACGACGAGGACGAGGAGGACGAGGACGGGGACGACGAGGACGAGGACGACGAGGTCGAGGACGACGAGGACGAGGACGACGAGGACGAGGACGACGAGGGCGAGGACGACGAGGACGACGAGGACGAGGACGAGGACGACGACGACGACGACGAGGACGTGGACGACGAGGACGAGGACGACGAGGACGAGGACGACGAGGACGACGAGGACGACGAGGACGAGGACGACGAGGACGAGGACGACGAGGACGAGGACGACGAGGACGAGGACGACGAGGACGACGAGGACGAGGACGACGAGGACGACGAGTACGACGAGGACGAGGACGACGAGGACGACGAGGACGACGAGGACGACGAGGACGACGAGGACGACGAGGACGACGAGGACGAGGACGAGGACGACGAAGACGAGGACGACGAGGACGACGAGGACGAGGACGAGGACGACGAGGACGAGGACGAGGACGACGAGGACGACGAGGACGAGGACGACGAGGATGACGAGGACGAGGACGACGAGGACGACGAGGACGAGGACGACGAGGACGACGAGGACGAGGACGACGAGGACGACGAGGACGACGAGGACGAGGACGACGAGGACGACGAGGACGAGGACGACGAGGACGACGAGGACGACGAGGACGACGAGGACGACGAGGACGACGAGGACGACGAGGACGACGAGGACGACGAGGACGACGAGGACGACGACGACGACGAGGACGACGAGGACGACGAGGACGACGAGGACGAGGACGAGGACGACGAGGACGACGAGGACGAGGACGACGAGGACGACGAGGACGAGGACGAGGACGACGAGGACGAGGACGAGGACGACGAGGACGACGAGGACGAGGACGACGAGGACGACGAGGACGAGGACGACGAGGATGACGAGGACGAGGACGACGAGGACGACGAGGACGAGGACGACGAGGACGAGGACGACGAGGAAGAGGACGACGAGGACGAGGACGACGAGGGCGAGGACGACGAGGACGACGAGGACGAGGACGACGAGGACGAGGACGACGAGGACGACGAGGACGACGAGGACGAGGACGACGGGGACGAGGACGACGAGGACGAGGACGACGAGGACGAGGACGACGAAGACGACGAGGACGAGGACGACGAGGACGACGAGGACGACGAGGACGAGGACGACGAGGACGACGACGACGTCGAGGACGAGGACGACGAGGACGACGAGGACGACGAGGACGAGGACGAGGACGTCGAGGACGAGGACGACGAGGACGACGAGGACGAGGACGACGAGGACGAGGACGATGAGGACGAGGACGACGAGGACGAGGACGACGAGGACGACGAGGACGAGGACGAGGACGACGAGGACGACGAGGACGAGGACGGCGAGGACGAGGACGACGAGGACGAGGAGGACGAGGACGGGGACGACGAGGACGAGGACGACGAGGTCGAGGACGACGAGGACGAGGACGACGAGGACGAGGACGACGAGGGCGAGGACGACGAGGACGACGAGGACGAGGACGAGGACGACGACGACGACGACGAGGACGTGGACGACGAGGACGAGGACGACGAGGACGAGGACGACGAGGACGACGAGGACGACGAGGACGAGGACGACGAGGACGACGAGGACGAGGACGACGAGGACGACGAGGACGAGGACGACGAGGACGAGGACGACGAGGACGAGGACGACGTGGACGACGAGGACGAGGACGACGAGGACGAGGACGACGAGGACGACGAGGACGAGGACGACGAGGACGACGAGGACGACGAGGACGAGGACGACGAGGACGACGAGGACGACGAGGACGACGAGGACGACGAGGACGAGGACGAGGACGACGAGGACGACGAAGACGAGGACGACGAGGACGACGAGGACGGCGAGGACGAGGACGACGAGGACGAGGACGACGAGGACGAGGACGACGAGGACGACGAGGACGAGGACGACGAGGACGAGGACGACGAGGACGACGAGGACGACGAGGACGACGAGGACGAGGACGACGAGGACGACGAGGACGACGAGGACGACGAGGACGACGAGGACGACGAGGACGAGGACGACGAGGACGACGAGGACGAGGACGACGAGGACGACGAGGACGAGGACGACGAGGACGACGAGGACGAGGACGCGGACGACGAGGACGAGGACGAGGACGACGAGGACGAGGACGAGGACGACGAGGACGACGAGGACGAGGACGACGACGATGACGAGGACGAGGACGACGAGGACGAGGACGACGAGGACGACGAGGACGACGAGGACGACGAGGACGACGAGGACGACGAGGACGAGGACGACGAGGACGAGGACGACGAGGACGACGAGGACGACGAGGACGACGAGGACGACGAGGACGACGAGGACGAGGACGACGAGGACGACGAGGACGAGGACGACGAGGACGACGAGGACGAGGACGACGAGGACGACGAGGACGAGGACGAGGACGACGAGGACGAGGACGAGGACGACGAGGACGAGGACGAGGACGACGAGGACGAGGACGAGGACGACGAGGACGACGAGGACGAGGACGACGAGGACGAGGACGAGGACGACGAGGACGAGGACGACGAGGATGACGAGGACGAGGACGACGAGGACGAGGACGAGGACGAGGACGGCGAGGACGAGGACGACGAGGACGAGGACGACGAGGGCGAGGACGACGAGGACGACGAGGACGAGGACGAGGACGACGAAGACGAGGACGACGAGGACGACGAGGACGAGGACGAGGACGACGAGGACGAGGACGAGGACGACGAGGACGACGAGGACGAGGACGACGAGGATGACGAGGACGAGGACGACGAGGACGACGAGGACGAGGACGACGAGGACGACGAGGACGAGGACGACGAGGACGACGAGGACGACGAGGACGAGGACGACGAGGACGACGAGGACGACGAGGACGACGAGGACGACGAGGACGACGAGGACGACGAGGACGACGAGGACGACGAGGACGACGAGGACGACGAGGACGAGGACGAGGACGTCGAGGACGAGGACGACGAGGACGACGAGGACGAGGACGACGAGGACGAGGACGATGAGGACGAGGACGACGAGGACGAGGACGACGAGGACGAGGACGACGAGGACGACGAGGACGAGGACGAGGACGACGAGGACGACGAGGACGAGGACGGCGAGGACGAGGACGACGAGGACGACGAGGACGAGGACGGCGAGGACGAGGACGACGAGGACGAGGAGGACGAGGACGGGGACGACGAGGACGAGGACGACGAGGTCGAGGACGACGAGGACGAGGACGACGAGGACGAGGATGACGAGGGCGAGGACGACGAGGACGACGAGGACGAGGACGAGGACGACGACGACGATGACGAGGACGTGGACGACGAGGACGAGGACGACGAGGACGAGGACGGCGAGGACGAGGACGACGAGGACGAGGAGGACGAGGACGGGGACGACGAGGACGAGGAGGACGAGGACGAGGACGACGAGGTCGAGGACGACGAGGACGAGGACGACGAGGACGAGGACGACGAGGGCGAGGACGACGAGGACGACGAGGACGAGGACGAGGACGACGACGACGACGACGAGGACGTGGACGACGAGGACGAGGACGACGAGGACGAGGACGACGAGGACGACGAGGACGACGAGGACGAGGACGACGAGGACGAGGACGACGAGGACGAGGACGACGAGGACGAGGACGACGAGGACGACGAGGACGAGGACGACGAGGACGACGAGTACGACGAGGACGAGGACGACGAGGACGACGAGGACGACGAGGACGACGAGGACGACGAGGACGACGAGGACGACGAGGACGAGGACGAGGACGACGAAGACGAGGACGACGAGGACGACGAGGACGAGGACGAGGACGACGAGGACGAGGACGAGGACGACGAGGACGACGAGGACGAGGACGACGAGGATGACGAGGACGAGGACGACGAGGACGACGAGGACGAGGACGACGAGGACGACGAGGACGAGGACGACGAGGACGACGAGGACGACGAGGACGAGGACGACGAGGACGACGAGGACGACGAGGACGACGAGGACGACGAGGACGACGAGGACGACGAGGACGACGAGGACGACGAGGACGACGAGGACGACGACGACGACGAGGACGACGAGGACGACGAGGACGACGAGGACGACGAGGACGAGGACGAGGACGACGAGGACGACGAGGACGAGGACGACGAGGACGACGAGGACGAGGACGAGGACGACGAGGACGAGGACGAGGACGACGAGGACGACGAGGACGAGGACGACGAGGACGACGAGGACGAGGACGACGAGGATGACGAGGACGAGGACGACGAGGACGACGAGGACGAGGACGACGAGGACGAGGACGACGAGGAAGAGGACGACGAGGACGAGGACGACGAGGGCGAGGACGACGAGGACGACGAGGACGAGGACGACGAGGACGAGGACGACGAGGACGACGAGGACGACGAGGACGAGGACGACGGGGACGAGGACGACGAGGACGAGGACGACGAGGACGAGGACGACGAAGACGACGAGGACGAGGACGACGAGGACGACGAGGACGACGAGGACGAGGACGACGAGGACGACGACGACGTCGAGGACGAGGACGACGAGGACGACGAGGACGACGAGGACGAGGACGAGGACGTCGAGGACGAGGACGACGAGGACGACGAGGACGAGGACGACGAGGACGAGGACGATGAGGACGAGGACGACGAGGACGAGGACGACGAGGACGACGAGGACGAGGACGAGGACGACGAGGACGACGAGGACGAGGACGGCGAGGACGAGGACGACGAGGACGAGGAGGACGAGGACGGGGACGACGAGGACGAGGACGACGAGGTCGAGGACGACGAGGACGAGGACGACGAGGACGAGGACGACGAGGGCGAGGACGACGAGGACGACGAGGACGAGGACGAGGACGACGACGACGACGACGAGGACGTGGACGACGAGGACGAGGACGACGAGGACGAGGACGACGAGGACGACGAGGACGACGAGGACGAGGACGACGAGGACGACGAGGACGAGGACGACGAGGACGACGAGGACGAGGACGACGAGGACGAGGACGACGAGGACGAGGACGACGTGGACGACGAGGACGAGGACGACGAGGACGAGGACGACGAGGACGACGAGGACGAGGACGACGAGGACGACGAGGACGACGAGGACGAGGACGACGAGGACGACGAGGACGACGAGGACGACGAGGACGACGAGGACGAGGACGAGGACGACGAGGACGACGAAGACGAGGACGACGAGGACGACGAGGACGGCGAGGACGAGGACGACGAGGACGAGGACGACGAGGACGAGGACGACGAGGACGACGAGGACGAGGACGACGAGGACGAGGACGACGAGGACGACGAGGACGACGAGGACGACGAGGACGAGGACGACGAGGACGACGAGGACGACGAGGACGACGAGGACGACGAGGACGACGAGGACGAGGACGACGAGGACGACGAGGACGAGGACGACGAGGACGACGAGGACGAGGACGACGAGGACGACGAGGACGAGGACGCGGACGACGAGGACGAGGACGAGGACGACGAGGACGAGGACGAGGACGACGAGGACGACGAGGACGAGGACGACGACGATGACGAGGACGAGGACGACGAGGACGAGGACGACGAGGACGACGAGGACGACGAGGACGACGAGGACGACGAGGACGACGAGGACGAGGACGACGAGGACGAGGACGACGAGGACGACGAGGACGACGAGGACGACGAGGACGACGAGGACGACGAGGACGACGAGGACGAGGACGACGAGGACGACGAGGACGAGGACGACGAGGACGACGAGGACGAGGACGACGAGGACGACGAGGACGAGGACGAGGACGACGAGGACGAGGACGAGGACGACGAGGACGAGGACGAGGACGACGAGGACGACGAGGACGAGGACGACGAGGACGAGGACGAGGACGACGAGGACGAGGAGGACGAGGATGACGAGGACGAGGACGACGAGGACGAGGACGAGGACGAGGACGGCGAGGACGAGGATGACGAGGACGAGGAGGACGAGGACGGGGACGACGAGGACGAGGACGACGAGGTCGAGGACGACGAGGACGAGGACGAGGACGACGAGGACGACGAGGACGAGGACGGCGAGGACGAGGACGACGAGGACGACGAGGACGAGGACGACGAGGACGACGAGGACGAGGACGAGGACGACGACGACGACGACGAGGACCTGGACGACGAGGACGAGGACGACGAGGACGAGGACGACGAGGACGACGAGGACGAGGTCGACGAGGACGACGAGGGCGAGGACGAGGACGACGAGGACGACGAGGACGACGAGGACGACGAGGACGAGGACGACGAGGACGACGAGGACGAGGACGACGAGGACGACGAGGACGAGGACGACGAGGACGACGAGGACGAGGACGAGGACGACGAGGACGAGGACGAGGACAACGAGGACGAGGACGAGGACGACGAGGACGACGAGGACGAGGACGACGAGGACGAGGACGAGGACGACGAGGACGAGGACGACGAGGATGACGAGGACGAGGACGACGAGGACGAGGACGAGGACGAGGACGGCGAGGACGAGGATGACGAGGACGAGGAGGACGAGGACGGGGACGACGAGGACGAGGACGACGAGGTCGAGGACGACGAGGACGAGGACGACGAGGACGAGGATGACGAGGGCGAGGACGACGAGGACGACGAGGACGAGGACGACGAGGACGAGGACGACGAGGACGACGAGGACGAGGACGACGAGGACGACGAGGACGAGGACGAGGACGACGAGGACGACGAGGACGAGGACGGCGAGGACGAGGACGACGAGGACGACGAGGACGAGGACGACGAGGACGACGAGGACGAGGACGAGGACGACGACGACGACGACGAGGACCTGGACGACGAGGACGAGGACGACGAGGACGAGGACGACGAGGACGACGAGGACGAGGTCGACGAGGACGACGAGGACGAGGACGAGGACGACGAGGACGACGAGGACGAGGACGACGAGGACGACGAGGACGAGGACGAGGACGACGAGGACGAGGACGAGGACGAGGACGACGAGGACGAGGACGACGAGGACGAGGACGACGAGGACGACGAGGACGAGGACGACGAGGACGACGAGGACGACGAGGACGAGGACGACGAGGACGACGAGGACGACGAGGACGACGAGGACGACGAGGACGAGGACGAGGACGACGAGGACGACGAAGACGAGGACGACGAGGACGACGAGGACGAGGACGAGGACGACGAGGACGAGGACGAGGACGACGAGGACGACGAGAACGAGGACGACGAGGATGACGAGGACGAGGACGACGAGGACGACGAGGACGAGGACGACGAGGACGACGAGGACGAGGACGACGAGGACGAGGACGACGAGGACGAGGACGACGAGGGCGAGGACGACGAGGACGACGAGGACGAGGACGAGGACGACGAGGACGAGGACGACGAGGACGACGAGGACGACGAGGACGACGAGGACGAGGACGAGGACGACGAGGACGAGGACGAGGACGACGAGGACGACGAAGACGAGGACGACGAGGACGACGAGGACGAGGACGAGGACGACGAGGACGAGGACGAGGACGACGAGCACGAGGAGGACGAGGACGACGAGGATGACGAGGACGAGGACGACGAGGACGACGAGGACGACGAGGACGACGAGGACGAGGACGACGAGGACGACGAGGACGACGAGGACGACGAGGACGACGAGGACGACGAGGACGACGAGGACGAGGACGAGGACGACGAGGACGACGAAGACGAGGACGACGAGGACGACGAGGACGAGGACGAGGACGACGAGGACGAGGACGAGGTCGACGAGGACGACGAGAACGAGGACGACGAGGATGACGAGGACGAGAACGACGAGGACGACGAGGACGAGGACGACGAGGACGACGAGGACGAGGACGACGAGGACGAGGACGACGAGGACGACGAGGACGACGAGGACGACGAGGACGAGGACGACGAGGACGACGAGGACGACGAGGACGACGAGGACGACGAGGACGACGAGGACGAGGACGACGAGGACGACGAGGACGAGGACGACGAGGACGACGAGGACGAGGACGACGAGGACGACGAGGACGAGGACGCGGACGACGAGGACGAGGACGAGGACGACGAGGACGAGGACGAGGACGACGAGGACGACGAGGACGAGGACGACGACGATGACGAGGACGAGGACGACGAGGACGAGGACGACGAGGACGACGAGGACGACGAGGACGACGAGGACGAGGACGACGAGGACGACGAGGACGACGAGGACGACGAGGACGACGAGGACGACGAGGACGACGAGGACGACGAGGACGAGGACGACGAGGACGACGAGGACGAGGACGACGAGGACGACGAGGACGAGGACGACGAGGACGACGAGGACGAGGACGACGAGGACGACGAGGACGAGGACGAGGACGACGAGGACGAGGACGAGGACGACGAGGACGACGAGGACGAGGACGACGAGGACGAGGACGAGGACGACGAGGACGAGGACGACGAGGATGACGAGGACGAGGACGACGAGGACGAGGACGAGGACGAGGACGGCGAGGACGAGGATGACGAGGACGAGGAGGACGAGGACGGGGACGACGAGGACGAGGACGACGAGGTCGAGGACGACGAGGACGAGGACGACGAGGACGAGGACGACGAGGGCGAGGACGACGAGGACGACGAGGACGAGGACGACGAGGACGAGGACGACGAGGACGACGAGGACGAGGACGACGAGGACGACGAGGACGAGGACGAGGACGACGAGGACGACGAGGACGAGGACGGCGAGGACGAGGACGACGAGGACGACGAGGACGAGGACGACGAGGACGACGAGGACGAGGACGAGGACGACGACGACGACGACGAGGACCTGGACGACGAGGACGAGGACGACGAGGACGAGGACGACGAGGACGACGAGGACGAGGTCGACGAGGACGACGAGGACGACGAGGACGAGGTCGACGAGGACGACGAGGACGAGGACGAGGACGACGAGGACGACGAGGACGAGGACGACGAGGACGACGAGGACGAGGACGACGAGGACGAGGACGAGGACGAGGACGACGAGGACGAGGACGACGAGGACGACGAGGACGAGGACGACGAGGACGACGAGGACGACGAGGACGAGGACGACGAGGACGACGAGGACGACGAGGACGAGGACGAGGACGACGAGGACGACGAAGACGAGGACGACGAGGACGACGAGGACGAGGACGAGGACGACGAGGACGAGGACGAGGACGACGAGGACGACGAGAACGAGGACGACGAGGATGACGAGGACGAGGACGACGAGGACGACGAGGACGAGGACGACGAGGACGACGAGGACGAGGACGACGAGGACGAGGACGACGAGGACGACGAGGACGACGAGGACGACGAGGACGAGGACGACGAGGACGACGAGGACGACGAGGACGACGAGGACGACGAGGACGACGAGGACGAGGACGACGAGGACGACGAGGACGAGGACGACGAGGACGACGAGGACGACGAGGACGAGGACGACGAGGACGACGAGGACGAGGACGAGGACGACGAGGACGAGGACGAGGACGACGAGGACGACGAGGACGAGGACGACGAGGATGACGAGGACGAGGACGACGAGGACGACGAGGACGAGGACGACGAGGACGAGGACGAGGACGACGAGGACGAGGACGACGAGGACGTGGACGACGAGGACGAGGACGACGAGGACGAGGACGACGAGGACGAGGACGACGAGGACGTCGAGGACGAGGACGACGAGGACGTCGAGGACGAGGACGACGAGGACGAGGACGACGAGGACGAGGACGACGACGACGACGAGGACGAGGACGACGAGGACGAGGACGACGAGGACGAGGACGACGAGGACGAGGACGACGAGGACGAGGACGACGAGGACGAGGACGACGAGGACGAGGACGACGAGGACGAGGACGACGAGGACGAGGACGACGAGGACGAGGATGACGAGGACGAGGACGACGAGGATGACGAGGACGAGGACGACGAGGACGAGGACGACGAGGACGAGGACGACGAGGACGAGGACGACGAGGACGACGACGACGAGGACGAGGACGACGAGGACGAGGACGACGAGGACGAGGACGACGAGGACGAGGACGACGAGGACGAGGACGACGAGGACGAGGACGAGGAGGACGAGGACGACGAGGACGAGGACGACGAGGACGAGGACGACGAGGACGAGGACGACGAGGACGAGGACGACGAGGACGAGGACGACGAGGACGAGGACGACGAGGACGAGGACGACGAGGACGAGGACGACGAGGACGAGGACGACGAGGACGAGGACGACGAGGACGAGGACGACGAGGACGAGGACGACGAGGACGACGAGGACGAGGACGAGGACGACGGGGACGAGGACGACGGGGACGAGGACGACGGGGACGAGGACGACGGGGACGAGGACGACGGGGACGAGGACGACGAGGACGAGGACGACGAGGACGAGGACGACGAAGACGACGAGGACGAGGACGACGAGGACGACGAGGACGATGAGGACGAGGACGACGAGGACGAGGACGACGAGGACGACGAGGACGAGGACGACGAGGACGACGAGGACGAGGACGAGGACGACGAGGACGACGAGGACGAGGACGGCGAGGACGAGGACGACGAGGACGAGGAGGACGAGGACGGGGACGACGAGGACGAGGACGACGAGGTCGAGGACGACGAGGACGAGGACGACGAGGACGAGGACGACGAGGGCGAGGACGACGAGGACGACGAAGACGAGGACGAGGACGACGACGACGACGACGAGGACGTGGACGACGAGGACGAGGACGACGAGGACGAGGACGACGAGGACGACGAGGACGACGAGGACGACGAGGACGACGAGGACGAGGACGACGAGGACGACGAGGACGAGGACGACGAGGACGACGAGGACGAGGACGACGAGGACGACGAGGACGAGGACGACGAGGACGAGGACGACGAGGACGAGGACGACGAGGACGACGAGGACGAGGACGACGAGGACGAGGACGACGAGGACGACGAGGACGAGGACGACGAGGACGACGAGGACGACGAGGACGAGGACGACGAGGACGACGAGGACGACGAGGACGACGAGGACGACGAGGACGAGGACGAGGACGACGAAGACGAGGACGACGAGGACGACGAGGACGAGGACGAGGACGACGAGGACGAGGACGAGGACGACGAGGACGACGAGGACGACGAGGACGAGGACGACGACGACGAGGACGAGGACGACGAGGACGAGGACGACGAGGACGAGGACGACGAGGACGAGGACGACGAGGACGAGGACGACGAGGACGAGGACGACGAGGACGAGGACGACGAGGACGAGGACGACGACGACGGGGACGGGGACGACGGGGACGACGGGGACGAGGACGGGTACGACGGGGACGACGGGGACGAGGACGACGAGGACGACGAGGACGAGGACGACGAGGACGACGACGACGACGAGGACGAGGACGACGAGGACGACGAGGACGACGAGGACGAGGACGACGAGGACGAGGACGACGAGGACGAGGACGACGAGGACGAGGACGACGAGGACGAGGACGACGAGGACGAGGACGACGAGGACGAGGACGACGAGGACGAGGACGACGAGGACGAGGACGACGAGGACGAGGACGACGAGGACGAGGACGACGAGGACGAGGACGACGAGAACGAGGACGACGAGGACGAGGACGACGAGGACGAGGACGACGAGGACGAGGACGACGAGGACGAGGACGACGAGGACGAGGACGACGAGGACGACGAGGACGAGGACGAGGACGACGAGGACGAGGACGACGGGGACGAGGACGACGGGGACGAGGACGACGGGGACGAGGACGACGGGGACGAGGACGACGAGGACGAGGACGACGAGGACAAGGACGACGAAGACGACGAGGACGAGGACGACGAGGACGACGAGGACGACGAGGACGACGAGGACGACGAGGACGAGGACGACGAGGACGACGAGGACGACGACGACGTCGAGGACGAGGACGACGAGAACGACGAGGACGACGAGGACGAGGACGAGGACGTCGAGGACGAGGACGACGAGGACGACGAGGACGAGGACGATGAGGACGAGGACGACGAGGACGAGGACGACGAGGACGACGAGGACGAGGACGAGGACGACGAGGACGAGGACGAGGACGACGAGGACGACGAGGACGAGGACGACGAGGATGACGAGGACGAGGACGACGAGGACGACGAGGACGAGGACGACGAGGACGACGAGGACGACGAGGACGAGGACGACGAGGACGACGAGGACGACGAGGACGACGAGGACGACGAGGACGACGAGGACGACGAGGACGACGAGGACGACGAGGACGACGAGGACGACGAGGACGACGAGGACGACGAGGACGACGAGGACGACGAGGACGAGGACGAGGACGACGAGGACGACGAGGACGAGGACGACGAGGACGACGAGGACGAGGACGAGGACGACGAGGACGAGGACGAGGACGAGGACGACGAGGACGAGGACGAGGACGAGGACGACGAGGACGAGGACGAGGACGAGGACGACGAGGACGACGAGGACGAGGACGACGAGGATGACGAGGACGAGGACGACGAGGATGACGAGGACGAGGACGACGAGGACGAGGACGACGAGGACGAGGACGACGAGGACGAGGACGACGAGGACGAGGACGACGAGGACGACGACGACGAGGACGACGAGGACGAGGACGACGAGGACGAGGACGACGAGGACGAGGACGACGAGGACGAGGACGACGAGGACGAGGACGAGGAGGACGAGGACGACGAGGACGAGGACGACGAGGACGAGGACGACGAGGACGAGGACGACGAGGACGAGGACGACGAGGACGAGGACGACGAGGACGAGGACGACGAGGACGAGGACGACGAGGACGAGGACGACGAGGACGAGGACGACGAGGACGAGGACGACGAGGACGAGGACGACGAGGACGAGGACGACGAGGACGACGAGGACGAGGACGAGGACGACGGGGACGAGGACGACGGGGACGAGGACGACGGGGACGAGGACGACGGGGACGAGGACGACGGGGACGAGGACGACGAGGACGAGGACGACGGGGACGAGGACGACGAGGACGAGGACGACGAGGACGAGGACGACGAAGACGACGAGGACGAGGACGACGAGGACGACGAGGACGATGAGGACGAGGACGACGAGGACGAGGACGACGAAGACGACGAGGACGAGGACGACGAGGACGACGAGGACGAGGACGAGGACGACGAGGACGACGAGGACGAGGACGGCGAGGACGAGGACGACGAGGACGAGGAGGACGAGGACGGGGACGACGAGGACGAGGACGACGAGGTCGAGGACGACGAGGACGAGGACGACGAGGACGAGGACGACGAGGGCGAGGACGACGAGGACGACGAAGACGAGGACGAGGACGACGACGACGACGACGAGGACGTGGACGACGAGGACGAGGACGACGAGGACGAGGACGACGAGGACGACGAGGACGACGAGGACGACGAGGACGACGAGGACGAGGACGACGAGGACGACGAGGACGAGGACGACGAGGACGACGAGGACGAGGACGACGAGGACGACGAGGACGAGGACGACGAGGACGAGGACGACGAGGACGAGGACGACGAGGACGACGAGGACGAGGACGACGAGGACGAGGACGACGAGGACGACGAGGACGAGGACGACGAGGACGACGAGGACGACGAGGACGAGGACGACGAGGACGACGAGGACGACGAGGACGACGAGGACGACGAGGACGACGAGGACGACGAGGACGAGGACGAGGACGACGAAGACGAGGACGACGAGGACGACGAGGACGAGGACGAGGACGACGAGGACGAGGACGAGGACGACGAGGACGACGAGGACGACGAGGACGAGGACGACGACGACGAGGACGAGGACGACGAGGACGAGGACGACGAGGACGAGGACGACGAGGACGAGGACGACGAGGACGAGGACGACGAGGACGAGGACGACGAGGACGAGGACGACGAGGACGAGGACGACGACGACGGGGACGGGGACGACGGGGACGACGGGGACGAGGACGGGTACGACGGGGACGACGGGGACGAGGACGACGAGGACGACGAGGACGAGGACGACGAGGACGACGACGACGACGAGGACGAGGACGACGAGGACGACGAGGACGACGAGGACGAGGACGACGAGGACGAGGACGACGAGGACGAGGACGACGAGGACGAGGACGACGAGGACGAGGACGACGAGGACGAGGACGACGAGGACGAGGACGACGAGGACGAGGACGAGGACGACGAGGACGAGGACGACGAGGACGAGGACGACGAGGACGAGGACGACGAGGACGAGGACGACGAGGACGAGGACGACGAGGACGAGGACGACGAGGACGAGGACGACGAGGACGAGGACGACGAGAACGAGGACGACGAGGACGAGGACGACGAGGACGAGGACGACGAGGACGAGGACGACGAGGACGAGGACGACGAGGACGAGGACGACGAGGACGACGAGGACGAGGACGAGGACGACGAGGACGAGGACGACGGGGACGAGGACGACGGGGACGAGGACGACGGGGACGAGGACGACGGGGACGAGGACGACGAGGACGAGGACGACGAGGACAAGGACGACGAAGACGACGAGGACGAGGACGACGAGGACGACGAGGACGACGAGGACGACGAGGACGACGAGGACGAGGACGACGAGGACGACGAGGACGACGACGACGTCGAGGACGAGGACGACGAGAACGACGAGGACGACGAGGACGAGGACGAGGACGTCGAGGACGAGGACGACGAGGACGACGAGGACGAGGACGATGAGGACGAGGACGACGAGGACGAGGACGACGAGGACGACGAGGACGAGGACGAGGACGACGAGGACGAGGACGAGGACGACGAGGACGACGAGGACGAGGACGACGAGGATGACGAGGACGAGGACGACGAGGACGACGAGGACGAGGACGACGAGGACGACGAGGACGACGAGGACGAGGACGACGAGGACGACGAGGACGACGAGGACGACGAGGACGACGAGGACGACGAGGACGACGAGGACGACGAGGACGACGAGGACGACGAGGACGACGAGGACGACGAGGACGACGAGGACGACGAGGACGACGAGGACGACGAGGACGAGGACGAGGACGACGAGGACGACGAGGACGAGGACGACGAGGACGACGAGGACAAGGACGAGGACGACGAGGACGAGGACGAGGACGAGGACGACGAGGACGAGGACGAGGACGAGGACGACGAGGACGACGAGGACGAGGACGACGAGGATGACGAGGACGAGGACGACGAGGATGACGAGGACGAGGACGACGAGGACGAGGACGACGAGGACGAGGACGACGAGGACGAGGACGACGAGGACGAGGACGACGAGGACGACGACGACGAGGACGAGGACGACGAGGACGAGGACGACGAGGACGAGGACGACGAGGACGAGGACGACGACGACGGGCACGGGGACGACGGGGACGACGGGGACGAGGACGGGGACGACGGGGACGACGGGGACGAGGACGACGAGGACGACGAGGACGAGGACGACGAGGACGACGAGGACGACGAGGACGAGGACGACGAGGACGAGGACGACGAGGACGAGGACGACGAGGACGAGGACGACGAGGACGAGGACGACGAGGACGAGGACGACGAGGACGAGGACGACGAGGACGAGGACGAGGACGACGAGGACGAGGACGACGAGGACGAGGACGACGAGGACGAGGACGGGGACGACGGGGACGAGGACGACGAGGACGACGAGGACGACGAGGATGACGAGGACGAGGACGACGAGGACGACGAGGGCGAGGACGACGAGGGCGAGGACGACGAGGACGACGAGGACGAGGACGAGGACGACGACGACGATGACGAGGACGTGGACGACGAGGACGAGGACGACGAGGACGAGGACGACGAGGACGACGAGGACGAGGACGACGAGAACGACGAGGACGAGGACGACGAGGACGAGGACGACGAGGACGAGGACGAGGACGACGGGGACGAGGACGGGGACGACGGGGACGAGGACGACGAGGACGACGAGGACGACGAGGATGACGAGGACGAGGACGACGAGGACGACGAGGACGACGAGGACGAGGACGACGAGAACGAGGACGACGAGGACGAGGACGACGAGGACGAGGACGACGAGGACGAGGACGACGAGGACGAGGACGACGAGGACGAGGACGACGAGGACGAGGACGACGAGGACGAGGACGACGAGGACGAGGACGACGAGGACGAGGACGACGAGGACGAGGACGACGAGGACGAGGACGACGAGGACGAGGACGACGAGGACGAGGACGACGAGGACGAGGACGACGAGGACGAGGACGACGAGGACGAGGACGGCGAGAACGAGGACGACGAGGACGAGGACGACGAGGACGAGGACGACGAGGACGAGGACGACGAGGACGAGGACGACGAGGACGAGGACGACGAGGACGAGGACGACGAGGACGACGAGGACGAGGACGAGGACGACGAGGACGAGGACGACGGGGACGAGGACGACGGGGACGAGGACGACGGGGACGAGGACGACGGGGACGAGGACGACGGGGACGAGGACGACGAGGACGAGGACGACGAGGACGAGGACGACGAAGACGACGAGGACGAGGACGACGAGGACGACGAGGACGACGAGGACGAGGACGACGAGGACGACGAGGACGAGGACGACGAGGACGACGAGGACGACGAGGACGACGAGGACGACGAGGACGAGGACGACGAGGACGACGAGGACGACGACGACGTCGAGGACGAGGACGACGAGAACGACGAGGACGACGAGGACGAGGACGAGGACGTCGAGGACGAGGACGACGAGGACGACGAGGACGAGGACGATGAGGACGAGGACGACGAGGACGAGGACGACGAGGACGACGAGGACGAGGACGAGGACGACGAGGACGAGGACGAGGACGACGAGGACGACGAGGACGAGGACGACGAGGATGACGAGGACGAGGACGACGAGGACGACGAGGACGAGGACGACGAGGACGACGAGGACGACGAGGACGAGGACGACGAGGACGACGAGGACGACGAGGACGACGAGGACGACGAGGACGACGAGGACGACGAGGACGACGAGGACGACGAGGACGACGAGGACGACGAGGACGACGAGGACGAGGACGAGGACGACGAGGACGACGAGGACGAGGACGACGAGGACGACGAGGACGAGGACGAGGACGACGAGGACGAGGACGAGGACGAGGACGACGAGGACGAGGACGACGAGGACGAGGACGACGAGGACGAGGACGACGAGGACGAGGACGACGAGGACGAGGACGACGAGGACGAGGACGACGAGGACGAGGACGACGAGGACGAGGACGACGAGGACGAGGACGACGAGGACGAGGACGACGAGGACGAGGACGACGAGGACGAGGACGACGAGGACGAGGACGACGAGGGCGAGGACGACGAGGACGACGAGGACGAGGACGAGGACGACGACGACGATGACGAGGACGTGGACGACGAGGACGAGGACGACGAGGACGAGGACGACGAGGACGACGAGGACGAGGACGACGAGAACGACGAGGACGAGGACGACGAGGACGAGGACGAGGACGTACGGGGAAGAGGACGGGGACGACCGGGACGACGGGGACGAGGACGACGAGGACGACGAGGACGAGGACGACGAGGACGACGAGGACGACGAGGACGAGGACGACGAGGACGAGGACGACGAGGACGAGGACGACGAGGACGAGGACGACGAGGACGAGGACGACGAGGACGAGGACGACGAGGAGGAGGACGACGAGAACGAGGACGACGAGGACGAGGACGACGAGGACGAGGACGACGAGGACGAGGACGACGAGAACGAGGACGACGAGGACGAGGACGACGAGGACGAGGACGACGAGGACGAGGACGACGAGGACGACGAGGACGAGGACGACGAGGACGACGAGGACGAGGACGAGGACGACGAGGACGAGGACGACGGGGACGAGGACGACGGGGACGAGGACGACGGGGACGAGGACGACGGGGACGAGGACGACGGGGACGAGGACGACGGGGACGAGGACGACGAGGACGAGGACGACGAGGACGAGGACGACGAAGACGACGAGGACGAGGACGACGAGGACGACGAGGACGACGAGGACGAGGACGACGAGGACGACGAGGACGACGACGACGTCGACGACGAGGACGACGAGGACGACGAGGACGACGAGGACGAGGACGAGGACGTCGAGGACGAGGACGACGAGGACGACGAGGACGAGGACGACGAGGACGAGGACGATGAGGACGAGGACGACGAGGACGAGGACGACGAGGACGACGAGGACGAGGACGAGGACGACGAGGACGACGAGGACGGCGAGGACGAGGACGAGGACGACGAGGACGACGAGGACGAGGACGGCGAGGACGAGGACGACGAGGACGAGGAGGACGAGGACGGGGACGACGAGGACGAGGACGACGAGGTCGAGGACGACGAGGACGAGGACGACGAGGACGAGGACAAAGAGGACGAGGACGACGAGGACGAGGACGACGAGGGCGAGGACGACGAGGACGACGAGGACGAGGACGACGAGGACGAGGACGACGAGGACGAGGACGACGAGGACGAGGACGACGAGGACGAGGACGACGAGGACGAGGACGACGAGGGCGAGGACGACGAGGACGACGAGGACGAGGACGAGGACGACGACGACGATGACGAGGACGTGGACGACGAGGACGAGGACGACGAGGACGAGGACGACGAGGACGACGAGGACGAGGACGACGAGAACGACGAGGACGAGGACGACGAGGACGAGGACGACGAGGACGAGGACGACGAGGACGAGGACGACGAGGACGAGGACGACGAGGACGAGGACGACGAGGACGAGGACGACGAGGACGAGGACGACGAGGACGAGGACGACGAGGACGAGGACGACGAGGACGAGGACGACGAGGACGAGGACGACGAGGACGAGGACGACGAGGACGAGGACGACGAGGACGAGGACGACGAGGACGAGGACGACGAGGACGAGGACGACGAGGACGAGGACGACGAGAACGAGGACGACGAGGACGAGGACGACGAGGACGAGGACGACGAGGACGAGGACGACGAGGACGAGGACGACGAGGACGACGAGGACGAGGACGACGAGGACGACGAGGACGAGGACGACGAGGACGACGAGGACGAGGACGAGGACGACGAGGACGAGGACGACGGGGACGAGGACGACGGGGACGAGGACGACGGGGACGAGGACGACGGGGACGAGGACGACGCGGACGAGGACGACGGGGACGAGGACGAGGACGGCGAGGACGAGGACGACGAAGACGACGAGGACGAGGACGACGAGGACGACGAGGACGACGAGGACGAGGACGACGAGGACGACGAGGACGACGACGACGTCGACGACGAGGACGACGAGGACGACGAGGACGAGGACGAGGACGTCGAGGACGAGGGCGACGAGGACGACGAGGACGAGGACGACGAGGACGAGGACGATGAGGACGAGGACGACGAGGACGAGGACGACGAGGACGAGGACGACGAGGACGACGAGGACGAGGACGAGGACGACGAGGACGACGAGGACGAGGACGGCGAGGACGAGGACGACGAGGACGACGAGGACGAGGACGGCGAGGACGAGGACGACGAGGACGAGGAGGACGAGGACGGGGACGACGAGGACGAGGACGACGAGGTCGAGGACGACGAGGACGAGGACGACGAGGACGAGGACGACGAGGGCGAGGACGACGAGGACGACGAGGACGAGGACGAGGACGACGACGACGATGACGAGGACGTGGACGACGAGGACGAGGACGACGAGGACGAGGACGGCGAGGACGAGGACGACGAGGACGAGGAGGACGAGGACGGGGACGACGAGGACGAGGAGGACGAGGACGGGGACGACGAGGACGAGGACGACGAGGTCGAGGACGACGAGGACGAGGACGACGAGGACGAGGACGACGAGGGCGAGGACGACGAGGACGACGAGGACGAGGACGAGGACGACGACGACGACGACGAGGACGTGGACGACGAGGACGAGGACGACGAGGACGAGGACGACGAGGACGACGAGGACGACGAGGACGAGGACGACGAGGACGAGGACGACGAGGACGAGGACGACGAGGACGAGGACGACGAGGACGACGAGGACGAGGACGACGAGGACGACGAGGACGACGAGGACGAGGACGACGAGGACGACGAGGACGACGAGGACGAGGACGAGGACGACGAAGACGAGGACGACGAGGACGACGAGGACGAGGACGAGGACGACGAGGACGAGGACGAGGACGACGAGGACGACGAGGACGAGGACGACGAGGATGACGAGGACGAGGACGACGAGGACGACGAGGACGAGGACGACGAGGACGACGAGGACGAGGACGACGAGGACGACGAGGACGACGAGGACGAGGACGACGAGGACGACGAGGACGACGAGGACGACGAGGACGACGAGGACGACGAGGACGACGAGGACGACGAGGACGACGAGGACGACGAGGACGACGAGGACGACGAGGACGACGAGGACGACGAGGACGACGAGGACGACGACGACGACGAGGACGACGAGGACGACGAGGACGACGAGGACGAGGACGAGGACGACGAGGACGACGAGGACGAGGACGACGAGGACGACGAGGACGAGGACGAGGACGACGAGGACGAGGACGAGGACGACGAGGACGACGAGGACGAGGACGACGAGGACGACGAGGACGAGGACGACGAGGATGACGAGGACGAGGACGACGAGGACGACGAGGACGAGGACGACGAGGACGAGGACGACGAGGAAGAGGACGACGAGGACGAGGACGACGAGGGCGAGGACGACGAGGACGACGAGGACGAGGACGACGAGGACGAGGACGACGAGGACGACGAGGACGAGGACGACGAGGACGAGGACGACGAGGACGACGAGGACGACGAGGACGAGGACGACGGGGACGAGGACGACGAGGACGAGGACGACGAGGACGAGGACGACGAAGACGACGAGGACGAGGACGACGAGGACGACGAGGACGACGAGGACGAGGACGACGAGGACGACGACGACGTCGAGGACGAGGACGACGAGGACGACGAGGACGACGAGGACGAGGACGAGGACGTCGAGGACGAGGACGACGAGGACGACGAGGACGAGGACGACGAGGACGAGGACGATGAGGACGAGGACGACGAGGACGAGGACGACGAGGACGACGAGGACGAGAACGAGGACGACGAGGACGACGAGGACGAGGACGGCGAGGACGAGGACGACGAGGACGAGGAGGACGAGGACGGGGACGACGAGGACGAGGACGACGAGGTCGAGGACGACGAGGACGAGGACGACGAGGACGAGGACGACGAGGGCGAGGACGACGAGGACGACGAGGACGAGGACGAGGACGACGACGACGACGACGAGGACGTGGACGACGAGGACGAGGACGACGAGGACGAGGACGACGAGGACGACGAGGACGACGAGGACGAGGACGACGAGGACGACGAGGACGAGGACGACGAGGACGACGAGGACGAGGACGACGAGGACGAGGACGACGAGGACGAGGACGACGTGGACGACGAGGACGAGGACGACGAGGACGAGGACGACGAGGACGACGAGGACGAGGACGACGAGGACGAAGAGGACGACGAGGACGAGGACGACGAGGACGACGAGGACGACGAGGACGACGAGGACGACGAGGACGAGGACGAGGACGACGAGGACGACGAAGACGAGGACGACGAGGACGACGAGGACGACGAGGACGAGGACGACGAGGACGAGGACGACGAGGACGAGGACGACGAGGACGACGAGGACGAGGACGACGAGGACGAGGACGACGAGGACGACAAGGACGACGAGGACGACGAGGACGAGGACGACGAGGACGACGAGGACGACGAGGACGACGAGGACGACGAGGACGACGAGGACGAGGACGACGAGGACGACGAGGACGAGGACGACGAGGACGACGAGGACGAGGACGACGAGGACGACGAGGACGAGGACGCGGACGACGAGGACGAGGACGAGGACGACGAGGACGAGGACGAGGACGACGAGGACGACGAGGACGAGGACGACGACGATGACGAGGACGAGGACGACGAGGACGAGGACGACGAGGACGACGAGGACGACGAGGACGACGAGGACGACGAGGACGACGAGGACGAGGACGACGAGGACGACGAGGACGACGAGGACGACGAGGACGACGAGGACGAGGACGACGAGGACGACGAGGACGAGGACGACGAGGACGACGAGGACGAGGACGACGAGGACGACGAGGACGAGGACGAGGACGACGAGGACGAGGACGAGGACGACGAGGACGAGGACGAGGACGACGAGGACGACGAGGACGAGGACGACGAGGACGAGGACGAGGACGACGAGGACGAGGACGACGAGGATGACGAGGACGAGGACGACGAGGACGAGGACGAGGACGAGGACGGCGAGGACGAGGATGACGAGGACGAGGAGGACGAGGACGGGGACGACGAGGACGAGGACGACGAGGTCGAGGACGACGAGGACGAGGACGACGAGGACGAGGACGACGAGGGCGAGGACGACGAGGACGACGAGGACGAGGACGACGAGGACGAGGACGACGAGGACGAGGACGACGAGGACGACGAGGACGAGGACGACGAGGACGACGAGGACGAGGACGAGGACGACGAGGACGACGAGGACGAGGACGGCGAGGACGAGGACGACGAAGACGACGAGGACGAGGACGACGAGGACGACGAGGACGAGGACGAGGACGACGACGACGACGACGAGGACCTGGACGACGAGGACGAGGACGACGAGGACGAGGACGACGAGGACGACGAGGACGAGGTCGACGAGGACGACGAGGACGAGGACGAGGACGACGAGGACGACGAGGACGAGGACGACGAGGACGACGAGGACGAGGACGAGGACGACGAGGACGAGGACGAGGACGAGGACGACGAGGACGAGGACGACGAGGACGAGGACGACGAGGACGACGAGGACGACGAGGACGAGGACGACGAGGACGACGAGGACGACGAGGACGACGAGGACGACGAGGACGAGGACGAGGACGACGAGGACGACGAAGACGAGGACGACGAGGACGACGAGGACGAGGACGAGGACGACGAGGACGAGGACGAGGACGACGAGGACGACGAGAACGAGGACGACGAGGATGACGAGGACGAGGACGACGAGGACGACGAGGACGAGGACGACGAGGACGACGAGGACGAGGACGACGAGGACGAGGACGACGAGGACGAGGACGACGAGGGCGAGGACGACGAGGACGACGAGGACGAGGACGAGGACGACGAGGACGAGGACGACGAGGACGACGAGGACGACGAGGACGACGAGGACGAGGACGAGGACGACGAGGACGAGGACGAGGACGACGAGGACGACGAAGACGAGGACGACGAGGACGACGAGGACGAGGACGAGGACGACGAGGACGAGGACGAGGACGACGAGCACGAGGAGGACGAGGACGACGAGGATGACGAGGACGAGGACGACGAGGACGACGAGGACGACGAGGACGACGAGGACGAGGACGACGAGGACGACGAGGACGACGAGGACGACGAGGACGACGAGGACGACGAGGACGACGAGGACGAGGACGAGGACGACGAGGACGACGAAGACGAGGACGACGAGGACGACGAGGACGAGGACGAGGACGACGAGGACGAGGACGAGGTCGACGAGGACGACGAGAACGAGGACGACGAGGATGACGAGGACGAGAACGACGAGGACGACGAGGACGAGGACGACGAGGACGACGAGGACGAGGACGACGAGGACGAGGACGACGAGGACGACGAGGACGAGGACGACGAGGACGACGAGGACGACGAGGACGAGGACGACGAGGACGACGAGGACGACGAGGACGACGAGGACGACGAGGACGACGAGGACGAGGACGACGAGGACGACGAGGACGAGGACGACGAGGACGACGAGGACGAGGACGACGAGGACGACGAGGACGAGGACGCGGACGACGAGGACGAGGACGAGGACGACGAGGACGAGGACGAGGACGACGAGGACGACGAGGACGACGACGATGACGAGGACGAGGACGACGAGGACGAGGACGACGAGGACGACGAGGACGACGAGGACGACGAGGACGAGGACGACGAGGACGACGAGGACGACGAGGACGACGAGGACGACGAGGACGAGGACGACGAGGACGACGAGGACGACGAGGACGACGAGGACGACGAGGACGAGGACGACGAGGACGACGAGGACGAGGACGACGAGGACGACGAGGACGAGGACGAGGACGACGAGGACGAGGACGAGGACGACGAGGACGACGAGGACGAGGACGACGAGGACGAGGACGAGGACGACGAGGACGAGGACGACGAGGATGACGAGGACGACGAGGACGAGGACGAGGACGAGGACGGCGAGGACGAGGATGACGAGGACGAGGAGGACGAGGACGGGGACGACGAGGACGAGGACGACGAGGTCGAGGACGACGAGGACGAGGACGACGAGGACGAGGACGACGAGGGCGAGGACGACGAGGACGACGAGGACGAGGACGACGAGGACGAGGACGACGAGGACGACGAGGACGAGGACGACGAGGACGACGAGGACGAGGACGAGGACGACGAGGACGACGAGGACGAGGACGGCGAGGACGAGGACGACGAGGACGACGAGGACGAGGACGACGAGGACGACGAGGACGAGGACGAGGACGACGACGACGACGACGAGGACCTGGACGACGAGGACGAGGACGACGAGGACGAGGACGACGAGGACGACGAGGACGAGGTCGACGAGGACGACGAGGACGAGGACGAGGACGACGAGGACGACGAGGACGAGGACGACGAGGACGACGAGGACGAGGACGAGGACGACGAGGACGAGGACGAGGACGAGGACGACGAGGACGAGGACGACGAGGACGACGAGGACGAGGACGACGAGGACGACGAGGACGACGAGGACGAGGACGACGAGGACGACGAGGACGACGAGGACGAGGACGAGGACGACGAGGACGACGAAGACGAGGACGACGAGGACGACGAGGACGAGGACGAGGACGACGAGGACGAGGACGAGGACGACGAGGACGACGAGAACGAGGACGACGAGGATGACGAGGACGAGGACGACGAGGACGACGAGGACGAGGACGACGAGGACGACGAGGACGAGGACGACGAGGACGAGGACGACGAGGACGACGAGGACGACGAGGACGACGAGGACGAGGACGACGAGGACGACGAGGACGACGAGGACGACGAGGACGACGAGGACGACGAGGACGAGGACGACGAGGACGACGAGGACGAGGACGACGAGGACGACGAGGACGAGGACGACGAGGACGACGAGGACGAGGACGAGGACGACGAGGACGAGGACGAGGACGACGAGGACGACGAGGACGAGGACGACGAGGATGACGAGGACGAGGACGACGAGGACGACGAGGACGAGGACGACGAGGACGAGGACGAGGACGACGAGGACGAGGACGACGAGGACGTGGACGACGAGGACGAGGACGACGAGGACGAGGACGACGAGGACGAGGACGACGAGGACGTCGAGGACGAGGACGACGAGGACGTCGAGGACGAGGACGACGAGGACGTCGAGGACGAGGACGACGAGGACGAGGACGACGAGGACGAGGACGACGAGGACGAGGACGACGACGACGACGAGGACGAGGACGACGAGGACGAGGACGACGAGGACGAGGACGACGACGACGGGGACGGGGACGACGGGGACGACGGGGACGAGGACGGGGACGACGGGGACGACGGGGACGAGGACGACGAGGACGACGAGGACGAGGACGACGAGGACGACGAGGACGACGAGGACGAGGACGACGAGGACGAGGACGACGAGGACGAGGACGACGAGGACGAGGACGAGGAGGACGAGGACGACGAGGACGAGGACGACGAGGACGAGGACGACGAGGACGAGGACGACGAGGACGAGGACGACGAGGACGAGGACGACGAGGACGAGGACGACGAGGACGAGGACGACGAGGACGAGGACGACGAGGACGAGGACGACGAGGACGAGGACGACGAGGACGACGAGGACGAGGACGAGGACGACGGGGACGAGGACGACGGGGACGAGGACGACGGGGACGAGGACGACGGGGACGAGGACGACGGGGACGAGGACGACGAGGACGAGGACGACGAGGACGAGGACGACGAAGACGACGAGGACGAGGACGACGAGGACGACGAGGACGATGAGGACGAGGACGACGAGGACGAGGACGACGAGGACGACGAGGACGAGGACGACGAGGACGACGAGGACGAGGACGAGGACGACGAGGACGACGAGGACGAGGACGGCGAGGACGAGGACGACGAGGACGAGGAGGACGAGGACGGGGACGACGAGGACGAGGACGACGAGGTCGAGGACGACGAGGACGAGGACGACGAGGACGAGGACGACGAGGGCGAGGACGACGAGGACGACGAAGACGAGGACGAGGACGACGACGACGACGACGAGGACGTGGACGACGAGGACGAGGACGACGAGGACGAGGACGACGAGGACAACGAGGACGACGAGGACGACGAGGACGACGAGGACGAGGACGACGAGGACGACGAGGACGAGGACGACGAGGACGACGAGGACGAGGACGACGAGGACGACGAGGACGAGGACGACGAGGACGAGGACGACGAGGACGAGGACGACGAGGACGACGAGGACGAGGACGACGAGGACGAGGACGACGAGGACGACGAGGACGAGGACGACGAGGACGACGAGGACGACGAGGACGAGGACGACGAGGACGACGAGGACGACGAGGACGACGAGGACGACGAGGACGAGGACGAGGACGACGAAGACGAGGACGACGAGGACGACGAGGACGAGGACGAGGACGACGAGGACGAGGACGAGGACGACGAGGACGACGAGGACGAGGACGACGACGACGAGGACGAGGACGACGAGGACGAGGACGACGAGGACGAGGACGACGAGGACGAGGACGACGAGGACGAGGACGACGAGGAAGAGGACGACGAGGACGAGGACGACGAGGACGAGGACGACGACGACGGGGACGGGGACGACGGGGACGACGGGGACGAGGACGGGTACGACGGGGACGACGGGGACGAGGACGACGAGGACGACGAGGACGAGGACGACGAGGACGACGACGACGACGAGGACGAGGACGACGAGGACGACGAGGACGACGAGGACGAGGACGACGAGGACGAGGACGACGAGGACGAGGACGACGAGGACGAGGACGACGAGGACGAGGACGACGAGGACGAGGACGACGAGGACGAGGACGAGGACGACGAGGACGAGGACGACGAGGACGAGGACGACGAGGACGAGGACGACGAGGACGAGGACGACGAGGACGAGGACGACGAGGACGAGGACGACGAGGACGAGGACGACGAGGACGAGGACGACGAGAACGAGGACGACGAGGACGAGGACGACGAGGACGAGGACGACGAGGACGAGGACGACGAGGACGAGGACGACGAGGACGAGGACGACGAGGACGACGAGGACGAGGACGAGGACGACGAGGACGAGGACGACGGGGACGAGGACGACGGGGACGAGGACGACGGGGACGAGGACGACGGGGACGAGGACGACGAGGACGAGGACGACGAGGACAAGGACGACGAAGACGACGAGGACGAGGACGACGAGGACGACGAGGACGACGAGGACGACGAGGACGACGAGGACGAGGACGACGAGGACGACGAGGACGACGACGACGTCGAGGACGAGGACGACGAGAACGACGAGGACGACGAGGACGAGGACGAGGACGTCGAGGACGAGGACGACGAGGACGACGAGGACGAGGACGATGAGGACGAGGACGACGAGGACGAGGACGACGAGGACGACGAGGACGAGGACGAGGACGACGAGGACGAGGACGAGGACGACGAGGACGACGAGGACGAGGACGACGAGGATGACGAGGACGAGGACGACGAGGACGACGAGGACGAGGACGACGAGGACGACGAGGACGACGAGGACGAGGACGACGAGGACGACGAGGACGACGAGGACGACGAGGACGACGAGGACGACGAGGACGACGAGGACGACGAGGAAGACGAGGACGACGAGGACGACGAGGACGAGGACGAGGACGACGAGGACGACGAGGACGAGGACGACGAGGACGACGAGGACGAGGACGAGGACGACGAGGACGAGGACGAGGACGAGGACGACGAGGACGAGGACGAGGACGAGGACGACGAGGACGACGAGGACGAGGACGACGAGGATGACGAGGACGAGGACGACGAGGATGACGAGGACGAGGACGACGAGGACGAGGACGACGAGGACGAGGACGACGAGGACGAGGACGACGAGGACGACGACGACGAGGACGACGACGACGAGGACGAGGACGACGAGGACGAGGACGACGAGGACGAGGACGACGAGGACGAGGACGACGACGACGGGGACGGGGACGACGGGGACGACGGGGACGAGGACGGGGACGACGGGGACGACGGGGACGAGGACGACGAGGACGACGAGGACGAGGACGACGAGGACGACGAGGACGACGAGGACGAGGACGACGAGGACGAGGACGACGAGGACGAGGACGACGAGGACGAGGACGACGAGGACGAGGACGACGAGGACGAGGACGACGAGGACGAGGACGACGAGGACGAGGACGACGAGGACGAGGACGACGAGGACGAGGACGACGAGGACGAGGACGACGAGGACGAGGACGACGAGGACGAGGACGACGAGGGCGAGGACGACGAGGGCGAGGACGACGAGGACGACGAGGACGAGGACGAGGACGACGACGACGATGACGAGGACGTGGACGACGAGGACGAGGACGACGAGGACGAGGACGACGAGGACGACGAGGACGAGGACGACGAGAACGACGAGGACGAGGACGACGAGGACGAGGACGACGAGGACGAGGACGAGGACGACGGGGACGAGGACGGGGACGACGGGGACGAGGACGACGAGGACGACGAGGACGACGAGGATGACGAGGACGAGGACGACGAGGACGACGAGGACGACGAGGACGAGGACGACGAGGACGAGGACGACGAGGACGAGGACGACGAGGACGAGGACGACGAGGACGAGGACGACGAGGACGAGGACGACGAGGACGAGGACGACGAGGACGAGGACGACGAGGACGAGGACGACGAGGACGAGGACGACGAGGACGAGGACGACGAGGACGAGGACGACGAGGACGAGGACGACGAGGACGAGGACGACGAGGACGACGAGGACGAGGACGAGGACGACGGGGACGAGGACGACGGGGACGAGGACGACGGGGACGAGGACGACGGGGACGAGGACGACGGGGACGAGGACGACGAGGACGAGGACGACGAGGACGAGGACGACGAAGACGACGAGGACGAGGACGACGAGGACGACGAGGACGATGAGGACGAGGACGACGAGGACGAGGACGACGAGGACGACGAGGACGAGGACGACGAGGACGACGAGGACGAGGACGAGGACGACGAGGACGACGAGGACGAGGACGGCGAGGACGAGGACGACGAGGACGAGGAGGACGAGGACGGGGACGACGAGGACGAGGACGACGAGGTCGAGGACGACGAGGACGAGGACGACGAGGACGAGGACGACGAGGGCGAGGACGACGAGGACGACGAAGACGAGGACGAGGACGACGACGACGACGACGAGGACGTGGACGACGAGGACGAGGACGACGAGGACGAGGACGACGAGGACGACGAGGACGACGAGGACGACGAGGACGACGAGGACGAGGACGACGAGGACGACGAGGACGAGGACGACGAGGACGACGAGGACGAGGACGACGAGGACGACGAGGACGAGGACGACGAGGACGAGGACGACGAGGACGAGGACGACGAGGACGACGAGGACGAGGACGACGAGGACGAGGACGACGAGGACGACGAGGACGAGGACGACGAGGACGACGAGGACGACGAGGACGAGGACGACGAGGACGACGAGGACGACGAGGACGACGAGGACGACGAGGACGAGGACGAGGACGACGAAGACGAGGACGACGAGGACGACGAGGACGAGGACGAGGACGACGAGGACGAGGACGAGGACGACGAGGACGACGAGGACGAGGACGACGACGACGAGGACGAGGACGACGAGGACGAGGACGACGAGGACGAGGACGACGAGGACGAGGACGACGAGGACGAGGACGACGAGGAAGAGGACGACGAGGACGAGGACGACGAGGACGAGGACGACGACGACGGGGACGGGGACGACGGGGACGACGGGGACGAGGACGGGTACGACGGGGACGACGGGGACGAGGACGACGAGGACGACGAGGACGAGGACGACGAGGACGACGACGACGACGAGGACGAGGACGACGAGGACGACGAGGACGACGAGGACGAGGACGACGAGGACGAGGACGACGAGGACGAGGACGACGAGGACGAGGACGACGAGGACGAGGACGACGAGGACGAGGACGACGAGGACGAGGACGAGGACGACGAGGACGAGGACGACGAGGACGAGGACGACGAGGACGAGGACGACGAGGACGAGGACGACGAGGACGAGGACGACGAGGACGAGGACGACGAGGACGAGGACGACGAGGACGAGGACGACGAGGACGAGGACGACGAGAACGAGGACGACGAGGACGAGGACGACGAGGACGAGGACGACGAGGACGAGGACGACGAGGACGAGGACGACGAGGACGAGGACGACGAGGACGACGAGGACGAGGACGAGGACGACGAGGACGAGGACGACGGGGACGAGGACGACGGGGACGAGGACGACGGGGACGAGGACGACGGGGACGAGGACGACGAGGACGAGGACGACGAGGACAAGGACGACGAAGACGACGAGGACGAGGACGACGAGGACGACGAGGACGACGAGGACGACGAGGACGACGAGGACGAGGACGACGAGGACGACGAGGACGACGACGACGTCGAGGACGAGGACGACGAGAACGACGAGGACGACGAGGACGAGGACGACGAGGACGACGAGGACGACGAGGACGACGAGGACGACGAGGACGAGGACGACGAGGACGACGAGGACGAGGACGACGAGGACGACGAGGACGAGGACGACGAGGACGACGAGGACGAGGACGACGAGGACGAGGACGACGAGGACGACGAGGACGAGGACGACGAGGACGAGGACGACGAGGACGACGAGGACGAGGACGACGAGGACGACGAGGACGACGAGGACGAGGACGACGAGGACGACGAGGACGACGAGGACGACGAGGACGACGAGGACGAGGACGAGGACGACGAAGACGAGGACGACGAGGACGACGAGGACGAGGACGAGGACGACGAGGACGAGGACGAGGACGACGAGGACGACGAGGACGAGGACGACGACGACGAGGACGAGGACGACGAGGACGAGGACGACGAGGACGAGGACGACGAGGACGAGGACGACGAGGACGAGGACGACGAGGAAGAGGACGACGAGGACGAGGACGACGAGGACGAGGACGACGACGACGGGGACGGGGACGACGGGGACGACGGGGACGAGGACGGGTACGACGGGGACGACGGGGACGAGGACGACGAGGACGACGAGGACGAGGACGACGAGGACGACGACGACGACGAGGACGAGGACGACGAGGACGACGAGGACGACGAGGACGAGGACGACGAGGACGAGGACGACGAGGACGAGGACGACGAGGACGAGGACGACGAGGACGAGGACGACGAGGACGAGGACGACGAGGACGAGGACGAGGACGACGAGGACGAGGACGACGAGGACGAGGACGACGAGGACGAGGACGACGAGGACGAGGACGACGAGGACGAGGACGACGAGGACGAGGACGACGAGGACGAGGACGACGAGGACGAGGACGACGAGGACGAGGACGACGAGAACGAGGACGACGAGGACGAGGACGACGAGGACGAGGACGACGAGGACGAGGACGACGAGGACGAGGACGACGAGGACGAGGACGACGAGGACGACGAGGACGAGGACGAGGACGACGAGGACGAGGACGACGGGGACGAGGACGACGGGGACGAGGACGACGGGGACGAGGACGACGGGGACGAGGACGACGAGGACGAGGACGACGAGGACAAGGACGACGAAGACGACGAGGACGAGGACGACGAGGACGACGAGGACGACGAGGACGACGAGGACGACGAGGACGAGGACGACGAGGACGACGAGGACGACGACGACGTCGAGGACGAGGACGACGAGAACGACGAGGACGACGAGGACGAGGACGAGGACGTCGAGGACGAGGACGACGAGGACGACGAGGACGAGGACGATGAGGACGAGGACGACGAGGACGAGGACGACGAGGACGACGAGGATGAGGACGAGGACGACGAGGACGAGGACGAGGACGACGAGGACGACGAGGACGAGGACGACGAGGATGACGAGGACGAGGACGACGAGGACGACGAGGACGAGGACGACGAGGACGACGAGGACGACGAGGACGAGGACGACGAGGACGACGAGGACGACGAGGACGACGAGGACGACGAGGACGACGAGGACGACGAGGAAGACGAGGACGACGAGGACGACGAGGACGAGGACGAGGACGACGAGGACGACGAGGACGAGGACGACGAGGACGACGAGGACGAGGACGAGGACGACGAGGACGAGGACGAGGACGAGGACGACGAGGACGAGGACGAGGACGAGGACGACGAGGACGACGAGGACGAGGACGACGAGGATGACGAGGACGAGGACGACGAGGATGACGAGGACGAGGACGACGAGGACGAGGACGACGAGGACGAGGACGACGAGGACGAGGACGACGAGGACGAGGACGACGAGGACGACGACGACGAGGACGAGGACGACGAGGACGAGGACGACGAGGACGAGGACGACGAGGACGAGGACGACGACGACGGGGACGGGGACGACGGGGACGACGGGGACGAGGACGGGGACGACGGGGACGACGGGGACGAGGACGACGAGGACGACGAGGACGAGGACGACGAGGACGACGAGGACGACGAGGACGAGGACGACGAGGACGAGGACGACGAGGACGAGGACGACGAGGACGAGGACGACGAGGACGAGGACGACGAGGACGAGGACGACGAGGACGAGGACGACGAGGACGAGGACGACGAGGACGAGGACGACGAGGACGAGGACGACGAGGACGAGGACGACGAGGACGAGGACGACGAGGACGAGGACGACGAGGGCGAGGACGACGAGGGCGAGGACGACGAGGACGACGAGGACGAGGACGAGGACGACGACGACGATGACGAGGACGTGGACGACGAGGACGAGGACGACGAGGACGAGGACGACGAGGACGACGAGGACGAGGACGACGAGAACGACGAGGACGAGGACGACGAGGACGAGGACGACGAGGACGAGGACGAGGACGACGGGGACGAGGACGGGGACGACGGGGACGAGGACGACGAGGACGACGAGGACGACGAGGATGACGAGGACGAGGACGACGAGGACGACGAGGACGACGAGGACGAGGACGACGAGGACGAGGACGACGAGGACGAGGACGACGAGGACGAGGACGACGAGGACGAGGACGACGAGGACGAGGACGACGAGGACGAGGACGACGAGGACGAGGACGACGAGGACGAGGACGACGAGGACGAGGACGACGAGGACGAGGACGACGAGGACGAGGACGACGAGGACGAGGACGACGAGGACGAGGACGGCGAGAACGAGGACGACGAGGACGAGGACGACGAGGACGAGGACGACGAGGACGAGGACGACGAGGACGAGGACGACGAGGACGAGGACGACGAGGACGAGGACGACGAGGACGACGAGGACGAGGACGAGGACGACGAGGACGAGGACGACGGGGACGAGGACGACGGGGACGAGGACGACGGGGACGAGGACGACGGGGACGAGGACGACGGGGACGAGGACGACGAGGACGAGGACGACGAGGACGAGGACGACGAAGACGACGAGGACGAGGACGACGAGGACGACGAGGACGACGAGGACGAGGACGACGAGGACGACGAGGACGAGGACGACGAGGACGACGAGGACGACGAGGACGACGAGGACGACGAGGACGAGGACGACGAGGACGACGAGGACGACGACGACGTCGAGGACGAGGACGACGAGAACGACGAGGACGACGAGGACGAGGACGAGGACGTCGAGGACGAGGACGACGAGGACGACGAGGACGAGGACGATGAGGACGAGGACGACGAGGACGAGGACGACGAGGACGACGAGGACGAGGACGAGGACGACGAGGACGAGGACGAGGACGACGAGGACGACGAGGACGAGGACGACGAGGATGACGAGGACGAGGACGACGAGGACGACGAGGACGAGGACGACGAGGACGACGAGGACGACGAGGACGAGGACGACGAGGACGACGAGGACGACGAGGACGACGAGGACGACGAGGACGACGAGGACGACGAGGACGACGAGGACGACGAGGACGACGAGGACGACGAGGACGAGGACGAGGACGACGAGGACGACGAGGACGAGGACGACGAGGACGACGAGGACGAGGACGAGGACGACGAGGACGAGGACGAGGACGAGGACGACGAGGACGAGGACGAGGACGAGGACGACGAGGACGACGAGGACGAGGACGACGAGGATGACGAGGACGAGGACGACGAGGATGACGAGGACGAGGACGACGAGGACGAGGACGACGAGGACGAGGACGACGAGGACGAGGACGACGAGGACGAGGACGACGAGGACGACGACGACGAGGACGAGGACGACGAGGACGAGGACGACGAGGACGAGGACGACGAGGACGAGGACGACGACGACGGGGACGGGGACGACGGGGACGACGGGGACGAGGACGGGGACGACGGGGACGACGGGGACGAGGACGACGAGGACGACGAGGACGAGGACGACGAGGACGACGAGGACGACGAGGACGAGGACGACGAGGACGAGGACGACGAGGACGAGGACGACGAGGACGAGGACGACGAGGACGAGGACGACGAGGACGAGGACGACGAGGACGAGGACGACGAGGACGAGGACGACGAGGACGAGGACGACGAGGACGAGGACGACGAGGACGAGGACGACGAGGACGAGGACGACGAGGACGAGGACGACGAGGACGAGGACGACGAGGACGAGGACGACGAGGACGAGGACGACGAGGACGAGGACGACGAGGGCGAGGACGACGAGGGCGAGGACGACGAGGACGACGAGGACGAGGACGAGGACGACGACGACGATGACGAGGACGTGGACGACGAGGACGAGGACGACGAGGACGAGGACGACGAGGACGACGAGGACGAGGACGACGAGAACGACGAGGACGAGGACGACGAGGACGAGGACGACGAGGACGAGGACGAGGACGACGGGGACGAGGACGGGGACGACGGGGACGAGGACGACGAGGACGACGAGGACGACGAGGATGACGAGGACGAGGACGACGAGGACGACGAGGACGACGAGGACGACGAGGACGACGAGGACGACGAGGACGACGAGGACGAGGACGACGAGGACGAGGACGACGAGGACGAGGACGACGAGGACGAGGACGACGAGGACGAGGACGACGAGGACGAGGACGACGAGGACGAGGACGACGAGGACGAGGACGACGAGGACGAGGACGACGAGGACGAGGACGACGAGGACGAGGACGACGAGGACGAGGACGACGAGGACGAGGACGACGAGGACGAGGACGACGAGGACGAGGACGACGAGGACGAGGACGACGAGGACGAGGACGACGAGGACGAGGACGGCGAGAACGAGGACGACGAGGACGAGGACGACGAGGACGAGGACGACGAGGACGAGGACGACGAGGACGAGGACGACGAGGACGAGGACGACGAGGACGAGGACGAGGACGACGAGGACGAGGACGACGGGGACGAGGACGACGGGGACGAGGACGACGGGGATGAGGACGACGGGGCCGAGGACGACGGGGACGAGGACGACGAGGACGAGGACGACGAGGACGAGGACGACGAAGACGACGAGGACGAGGACGACGAGGACGACGAGGACGACGAGGACGAGGACGACGAGGACGACGAGGACGACGACGACGTCGAGGACGAGGACGACGAGGACGACGAGGACGACGAGGACGAGGACGAGGACGTCGAGGACGAGGACGACGAGGACGACGAGGACGAGGACGACGAGGACGAGGACGATGAGGACGAGGACGACGAGGACGAGGACGACGAGGACGACGAGGACGAGGACGAGGACGACGAGGACGACGAGGACGAGGACGGCGAGGACGAGGACGACGAGGACGACGAGGACGAGGACGGCGAGGACGAGGACGACGAGGACGAGGAGGACGAGGACGGGGACGACGAGGACGAGGACGACGAGGACGACGAGGACGAGGACGAGGACGACGACGACGATGACGAGGACGTGGACGACGAGGACGAGGACGACGAGGACGAGGACGACGAGGACGACGAGGACGAGGACGACGAGAACGACGAGGACGAGGACGACGAGGACGACGAGGACGACGAGGACGAGGACGACGAGGACGACGACGACGTCGAGGACGAGGACGACGAGGACGACGAGGACGACGAGGACGAGGACGAGGACGTCGAGGACGAGGACGACGAGGACGACGAGGACGAGGACGAGGACGTCGAGGACGAGGACGACGAGGACGACGAGGACGAGGACGACGAGGACGAGGACGATGAGGACGAGGACGACGAGGACGAGGACGACGAGGATGACGAGGACGAGGACGAGGACGACGAGGACGACGAGGACGAGGACGGCGAGGACGAGGACGACGAGGACGACGAGGACGAGGACGGCGAGGACGAGGACGACGAGGACGAGTAGGACGAGGACGGGGACGACGAGGACGAGGACGACGAGGTCGAGGACGACGAGGACGAGGACGACGAGGACGAGGACGACGAGGGCGAGGACGACGAGGACGACGAGGACGAGGACGACGAGGACGAGGACGAGGACGACGAGGACGAGGACGACGGGGACGAGGACGACGGGGACGAGGACGACGGGGACGAGGACGACGGGGACGAGGACGACGGGGACGAGGACGACGAGGACGAGGACGACGAGGACGAGGACGACGAAGACGACGAGGACGAGGACGACGAGGACGACGAGGACGACGAGGACGAGGACGACGAGGACGACGAGGACGACGACGACGTCGACGACGAGGACGACGAGGACGACGAGGACGACGAGGACGAGGACGAGGACGTCGAGGACGAGGACGACGAGGACGACGAGGACGAGGACGACGAGGACGAGGACGATGAGGACGAGGACGACGAGGACGAGGACGACGAGGACGACGAGGACGAGGACGAGGACGACGAGGACGACGAGGACGAGGACGACGAGGACGAGGACGGCGAGGACGAGGACGACGAGGACGACGAGGACGAGGACGGCGAGGACGAGGACGACGAGGACGAGGAGGACGAGGACGGGGACGACGAGGACGAGGACGACGAGGTCGAGGACGACGAGGACGAGGACGACGAGGACGAGGACGACGAGGGCGAGGACGACGAGGACGACGAGGACGAGGACGAGGACGACGACGACGATGACGAGGACGTGGACGACGAGGACGAGGACGACGAGGACGAGGACGACGAGGACGACGAGGACGAGGACGACGAGAACGACGAGGACGAGGACGACGAGGACGACGAGGACGACGAGGACGAGGACGACGAGGACGACGACGACGTCGAGGACGAGGACGACGAGGACGACGAGGACGACGAGGACGAGGACGAGGACGTCGAGGACGAGGACGACGAGGACGACGAGGACGAGGACGATGAGGACGAGGACGACGAGGACGAGGACGACGAGGACGACGAGGACGAGGACGACGAGGACGACGAGGACGAGGACGAGGACGACGAGGACGACGAGGACGAGGACGGCGAGGACGAGGACGACGAGGACGAGGAGGACGAGGACGGGGACGACGAGGACGAGGAGGACGAGGACGGGGACGACGAGGACGAGGACGACGAGGTCGAGGACGACGAGGACGAGGACGACGAGGTCGAGGACGACGAGGACGAGGACGACGAGGACGAGGACGACGAGGGCGAGGACGACGAGGACGACGAGGACGAGGACGAGGACGACGACGACGACGACGAGGACGTGGACGACGAGGACGAGGACGACGAGGACGAGGACGACGAGGACGACGAGGACGACGAGGACGAGGACGACGAGGACGAGGACGACGAGGACGAGGACGACGAGGACGAGGACGACGAGGACGAGGACGACGAGGACGAGGACGGCGAGGACGAGGACGACGAGGACGAGGAGGACGAGGACGGGGACGACGAGGACGAGGACGACGAGGTCGAGGACGACGAGGACGAGGACGACGAGGACGAGGACGACGAGGGCGAGGACGACGAGGACGACGAGGACGAGGACGAGGACGACGACGACGATGACGAGGACGTGGACGACGAGGACGAGGACGACGAGGACGAGGACGACGAGGACGACGAGGACGAGGACGACGAGAACGACGAGGACGAGGACGACGAGGACGACGAGGACGACGAGGACGAGGACGACGAGGACGACGACGACGTCGAGGACGAGGACGACGAGGACGACGAGGACGACGAGGACGAGGACGAGGACGTCGAGGACGAGGACGACGAGGACGACGAGGACGAGGACGATGAGGACGAGGACGACGAGGACGAGGACGACGAGGACGACGAGGACGAGGACGACGAGGACGACGAGGACGAGGACGAGGACGACGAGGACGACGAGGACGAGGACGGCGAGGACGAGGACGACGAGGACGAGGAGGACGAGGACGGGGACGACGAGGACGAGGAGGACGAGGACGGGGACGACGAGGACGAGGACGACGAGGTCGAGGACGACGAGGACGAGGACGACGAGGTCGAGGACGACGAGGACGAGGACGACGAGGACGAGGACGACGAGGGCGAGGACGACGAGGACGACGAGGACGAGGACGAGGACGACGACGACGACGACGAGGACGTGGACGACGAGGACGAGGACGACGAGGACGAGGACGACGAGGACGACGAGGACGACGAGGACGAGGACGACGAGGACGAGGACGACGAGGACGAGGACGACGAGGACGACGAGGACGAGGACGACGAGGACGAGGACGACGAGGACGACGAGGACGAGGACGACGAGGACGACGAGGACGACGAGGACGAGGACGACGAGGACGACGAGGACGACGAGGACGACGAGGACGAGGACGAGGACGACGAAGACGAGGACGACGAGGACGACGAGGACGAGGACGAGGACGACGAGGACGAGGACGAGGACGACGAGGACGAGGACGAGGACGACGAGGACGACGAGGACGAGGACGACGAGGACGACGAGGACGAGGACGACGAGGATGACGAGGACGAGGACGACGAGGACGACGAGGACGAGGACGACGAGGACGACGAGGACGAGGACGACGAGGACGACGAGGACGAGGACGACGAGGACGACGAGGACGACGAGGACGAGGACGACGAGGACGACGAGGACGACGAGGACGACGAGGACGACGAGGACGACGAGGACGACGAGGACGACGAGGACGACGAGGACGAGGACGAGGACGACGAGGACGACGAGGACGAGGACGACGAGGACGACGAGGACGAGGACGAGGACGACGAGGACGAGGACGAGGACGACGAGGACGAGGACGAGGACGAGGACGACGAGGACGACGAGGACGAGGACGACGAGGATGACGAGGACGAGGACGACGAGGATGACGAGGACGAGGACGACGAGGACGAGGACGACGAGGACGAGGACGACGAGGACGAGGACGACGAGGACGAGGACGACGAGGACGAGGACGACGAGGACGAGGACGACGAGGACGAGGACGACGAGGACGAGGACGACGAGGACGAGGACGACGAGGACGAGGACGACGAGGACGACGACGACGAGGACGAGGACGACGAGGACGAGGACGACGAGGACGAGGACGACGAGGACGAGGACGACGAGGACGAGGACGACGAGGACGAGGACGAGGACGACGAGGACGAGGACGACGAGGACGAGGACGACGAGGACGAGGACGACGAGGACGAGGACGACGAGGACGAGGACGACGAGGACGAGGACGACGAGGACGAGGACGACGAGGACGAGGACGACGAGGACGAGGACGACGAGGACGAGGACGACGAGGACGAGGACGACGAGGACGAGGACGACGAGGACGAGGACGACGAGGACGAGGACGACGAGGACGAGGACGACGAGGACGAGGACGACGAGGACGAGGACGACGAGGACGAGGACGACGAGGACGAGGACGACGAGGACGAGGACGACGAGGACGAGGACGACGAGGACGAGGACGACGAGAACGAGGACGACGAGGACGAGGACGACGAGGACGAGGACGACGAGGACGAGGACGACGAGGACGAGGACGACGAGGACGAGGACGACGAGGACGAGGACGACGAGGACGACGAGGACGAGGACGACGAGGACGAGGACGACGAGGACGAGGACGACGGGGACGAGGACGACGGGGACGAGGACGACGGGGACGAGGACGACGGGGACGAGGACGACGGGGACGAGGACGACGAGGACGAGGACGACGAGGACGAGGACGACGAAGACGACGAGGACGAGGACGACGAGGACGACGAGGACGACGAGGACGAGGACGACGAGGACGACGAGGACGACGACGACGTCGAGGACGAGGACGACGAGGACGACGAGGACGAGGACGAGGACGTCGAGGACGAGGACGACGAGGACGACGAGGACGAGGACGACGAGGACGAGGACGATGAGGACGAGGACGACGAGGACGAGGACGACGAGGACGACGAGGACGAGGACGAGGACGACGAGGACGACGAGGACGAGGACGGCGAGGACGAGGACGACGAGGACGACGAGGACGAGGACGGCGAGGACGAGGACGACGAGGACGAGGAGGACGAGGACGGGGACGACGAGGACGAGGACGACGAGGTCGAGGACGACGAGGACGAGGACGACGAGGACGAGGACGACGAGGGCGAGGACGACGAGGACGACGAGGACGAGGACGAGGACGACGACGACGATGACGAGGACGTGGACGACGAGGACGAGGACGACGAGAACGACGAGGACGAGGACGACGAGGACGACGAGGACGACGAGGACGAGGACGACGAGGACGACGAGGACGACGAGGACGAAGACGACGAGGACGACGAGGACGATGAGGACGACGAGGACGACGAGGACGACGAGGACGACGAGGACGAGGACGAGGACGACGAGAACGACGAGGACGAGGACGACGAGGACGACGAGGACGAGGACGAGGACGACGAGGACGAGGACGAGGACGACGAGGACGAGGACGACGAGGATGACGAGGACGAGGACGACGAGGACGACGAGGACGAGGACGGCGAGGACGAGGACGACGAGGACGACGAGGACGAGGACGGCGAGGACGAGGACGACGAGGACGAGGACGACGAGGACGAGGACGACGAGGACGAGGACGACGAGGACGAGGACGACGAGGACGAGGACGACGAGGACGAGGACGACGAGGACCAGGACGACGAGGACGACGAGGACGAGGACGACGAGGACGACGAGGACGACGAGGACGACGAGGACGAGGACGAGGACGACGAGAACGACGAGGACGAGGACGAGGACGACGAGAACGACGAGGACGAGGACGACGAGGACGACGAGGACGAGGACGAGGACGACGAGGACGAGGACGACGAGGACGAGGACGAGGACGACGAGGACGAGGACGAGGACGACGAGGACGAGGACGAGGACGACGAGGACGAGGACGACGAGGATGACGAGGACGAGGACGACGAGGACGACGAGGACGAGGACGACGAGGACGACGAGGACGAGGACGAGGACGAGGACGGCGAGGACGAGGATGACGAGGACGAGGAGGACGAGGACGGGGACGACGAGGACGAGGACGACGAGGACGACGAGGACGAGGACGACGAGGACGACGAGGACGAGGACGAGGACGACGAGGACGACGAGGACGAGGACGGCGAGGACGAGGACGACGAGGACGAGGAGGACGAGGACGGGGACGACGAGGACGACGAGGACGAGGACGAGGACGACGACGACGACGACGAGGACCTGGACGACGAGGACGAGGACGACGAGGACGAGGACGACGAGGACGAGGACGACGAGGACGACGAGGACGAGGTCGACGAGGACGACGAGGACGAGGACGAGGACGACGAGGACGACGAGGACGAGGACGACGAGGACGACGAGGACGAGGACGAGGACGAGGACGAGGACGACGAGGACGAGGACGACGAGGACGACGAGGACGAGGACGACGAGGACGACGAGGACGACGAGGACGAGGACGACGAGGACGACGAGGACGACGAGGACGAGGACGAGGACGACGAGGACGACGAAGACGAGGACGACGAGGACGACGAGGACGAGGACGAGGACGACGAGGACGAGGACGAGGACGACGAGCACGACGTGGACGAGGACGACGAGGATGACGAGGACGAGGACGACGAGGACGACGAGGACGAGGACGACGAGGACGACGAGGACGAGGACGACGAGGACGAGGACGACGAGGACGACGAGGACGACGAGGACGACGAGAACGACGAGGACGACGAGGACGACGAGGACGAGGACGACGAGGACGACGAGGACGAGGACGACGAGGACGACGAGGACGAGGACGACGAGGACGACGAGGACGAGGACGAGGACGACGAGGACGAGGACGAGGACGACGAGGACGACGAGGACGAGGACGACGAGGACGAGGACGAGGACGACGAGGACGAGGACGAGGACGACGAGGACGAGGACGACGAGGACGAGGACGACGAGGATGACGAGGACGAGGACGACGAGGACGACGAGGACGAGGACGACGAGGACGACGAGGACGAGGACGAGGACGAGGACGGCGAGGACGAGGATGACGAGGACGAGGAGGACGAGGACGGGGACGACGGGGACGACGAGGACGAGGACGACGAGGACGACGAGGACGACGAGGACGACGAGGACGACGAGGACGACGAGGACGAGGACGACGAGTGACGAGGACGAGGACGACGAGGACGAGGACGACGAGGACGAGGACGACGAGGACGAGGACGACGAGGACGAGGACGACGAGGACGAGGACGACGAGGACGAGGACGACGAGGACGACGACGACGTCGAGGACGAGGACGACGAGGACGACGAGGACGACGAGGACGAGGACGAGGACGTCGAGGACGAGGACGACGAGGACGACGAGGACGAGGACGAGGACGACGAGGACGACGAGGACGAGGTCGACGAGGACGACGAGGACGAGGACGAGGACGACGAGGACGACGAGGACGAGGACGACGAGGACGACGAGGACGAGGACGAGGACGACGAGGACGAGGACGAGGACGAGGACGACGAGGACGAGGACGACGAGGACGACGAGGACGAGGACGACGAGGACGACGAGGACGACGAGGACGAGGACGACGAGGACGACGAGGACGACGAGGACGAGGACGAGGACGACGAGGACGACGAAGACGAGGACGACGAGGACGACGAGGACGAGGACGAGGACGACGAGGACGAGGACGAGGACGACGAGGACGAGGACGACGAGGACGAGGACGACGAGGACGAGGACGACGAGGACGAGGACGACGAGGACGAGGACGACGAGGACGACGACGACGTCGAGGACGAGGACGACGAGGACGACGAGGACGACGAGGACGAGGACGAGGACGTCGAGGACGAGGACGACGAGGACGACGAGGACGAGGACGAGGACGACGAGGACGACGAGGACGAGGACGAGGACGACGAGGACGACGAGGACGAGGACGAGGACGACGAGGACGAGGACGAGGACGACGAGGACGAGGACGAGGACGACGAGGACGACGAGGACGAGGACGACGAGGACGACGAGGACGAGGACGAGGACGACGAGGACGACGAGGACGAGGACGAGGACGACGAGGACGAGGACGACGAGGACGAGGACGACGAGGACGAGGACGACGAGGACGAGGACGACGAGGACGAGGACGAGGACGACGAGGACGAGGACGAGGACGACGAGGACGAGGACGACGAGGATGACGAGGACGAGGACGACGAGGACGACGAGGACGAGGACGGCGAGGACGAGGACGACGAGGACGACGAGGACGAGGACGGCGAGGACGAGGACGACGAGGACGAGGACGACGAGGACGAGGACGACGAGGACGAGGACGACGAGGACGAGGACGACGAGGACGAGGACGACGAGGACGAGGACGACGAGGACCAGGACGACGAGGACGACGAGGACGAGGACGACGAGGACGACGAGGACGACGAGGACGACGAGGACGAGGACGAGGACGACGAGAACGACGAGGACGAGGACGAGGACGACGAGAACGACGAGGACGAGGACGACGAGGACGACGAGGACGAGGACGAGGACGACGAGGACGAGGACGACGAGGACGAGGACGAGGACGACGAGGACGAGGACGAGGACGACGAGGACGAGGACGAGGACGACGAGGACGAGGACGAGGACGACGAGGACGAGGACGACGAGGATGACGAGGACGAGGACGACGAGGACGACGAGGACGAGGACGACGAGGACGACGAGGACGAGGACGAGGACGAGGACGGCGAGGACGAGGATGACGAGGACGAGGAGGACGAGGACGGGGACGACGAGGACGAGGACGACGAGGACGACGAGGACGAGGACGACGAGGACGACGAGGACGAGGACGAGGACGACGAGGACGACGAGGACGAGGACGGCGAGGACGAGGACGACGAGGACGAGGAGGACGAGGACGGGGAGGACGAGGACGACGAGGACGAGGACGAGGACGACGACGACGACGACGAGGACCTGGACGACGAGGACGAGGACGACGAGGACGAGGACGACGAGGACGAGGACGACGAGGACGACGAGGACGAGGTCGACGAGGACGACGAGGACGAGGACGAGGACGACGAGGACGACGAGGACGAGGACGACGAGGACGACGAGGACGAGGACGAGGACGAGGACGAGGACGACGAGGACGAGGACGACGAGGACGACGAGGACGAGGACGACGAGGACGACGAGGACGACGAGGACGAGGACGACGAGGACGACGAGGACGACGAGGACGAGGACGAGGACGACGAGGACGACGAAGACGAGGACGACGAGGACGACGAGGACGAGGACGAGGACGACGAGGACGAGGACGAGGACGACGAGCACGACGTGGACGAGGACGACGAGGATGACGAGGACGAGGACGACGAGGACGACGAGGACGAGGACGACGAGGACGACGAGGACGAGGACGACGAGGACGAGGACGACGAGGACGACGAGGACGACGAGGACGACGAGGACGACGAGGACGACGAGGACGACGAGGACGAGGACGACGAGGACGACGAGGACGAGGACGACGAGGACGACGAGGACGAGGACGACGAGGACGACGAGGACGAGGACGAGGACGACGAGGACGAGGACGAGGACGACGAGGACGACGAGGACGAGGACGACGAGGACGAGGACGAGGACGACGAGGACGAGGACGAGGACGACGAGGACGAGGACGACGAGGACGAGGACGACGAGGATGACGAGGACGAGGACGACGAGGACGACGAGGACGAGGACGACGAGGACGACGAGGACGAGGACGAGGACGAGGACGGCGAGGACGAGGATGACGAGGACGAGGAGGACGAGGACGGGGACGACGGGGACGACGAGGACGAGGACGACGAGGACGACGAGGACGACGAGGACGACGAGGACGACGAGGACGACGAGGACGAGGACGACGAGTGACGAGGACGAGGACGACGAGGACGAGGACGACGAGGACGAGGACGACGAGGACGAGGACGACGAGGACGAGGACGACGAGGACGAGGACGACGAGGACGAGGACGACGAGGACGACGACGACGTCGAGGACGAGGACGACGAGGACGACGAGGACGACGAGGACGAGGACGAGGACGTCGAGGACGAGGACGACGAGGACGACGAGGACGAGGACGAGGACGACGAGGACGACGAGGACGAGGTCGACGAGGACGACGAGGACGAGGACGAGGACGACGAGGACGACGAGGACGAGGACGACGAGGACGACGAGGACGAGGACGAGGACGACGAGGACGAGGACGAGGACGAGGACGACGAGGACGAGGACGACGAGGACGACGAGGACGAGGACGACGAGGACGACGAGGACGACGAGGACGAGGACGACGAGGACGACGAGGACGACGAGGACGAGGACGAGGACGACGAGGACGACGAAGACGAGGACGACGAGGACGACGAGGACGAGGACGAGGACGACGAGGACGAGGACGAGGACGACGAGGACGAGGACGACGAGGACGAGGACGACGAGGACGAGGACGACGAGGACGAGGACGACGAGGACGAGGACGACGAGGACGACGACGACGTCGAGGACGAGGACGACGAGGACGACGAGGACGACGAGGACGAGGACGAGGACGTCGAGGACGAGGACGACGAGGACGACGAGGACGAGGACGAGGACGACGAGGACGACGAGGACGAGGACGAGGACGACGAGGACGACGAGGACGAGGACGAGGACGACGAGGACGAGGACGAGGACGACGAGGACGAGGACGAGGACGACGAGGACGACGAGGACGAGGACGACGAGGACGACGAGGACGAGGACGAGGACGACGAGGACGACGAGGACGAGGACGAGGACGACGAGGACGAGGACGACGAGGACGAGGACGACGAGGACGAGGACGACGAGGACGAGGACGACGAGGACGAGGACGACGAGGACGAGGACGACGAGGACGAGGACGACGAGGACGACGACGACGAGGACGAGGACGACGAGGACGAGGACGACGAGGACGAGGACGACGAGGACGAGGACGACGAGGACGAGGACGACGAGGACGAGGACGACGAGGACGAGGACGACGACGACGGGGACGAGGACGACGAGGACGAGGACGACGAGGACGAGGACGACGAGGACGAGGACGACGAGGACGAGGACGACGAGGACGAGGACGACGAGGACGAGGACGACGAGGACGAGGACGACGAGGACGAGGACGACGAGAACGAGGACGACGAGGACGAGGACGACGAGGACGAGGACGACGAGGACGAGGACGACGAGGACGAGGACGACGAGGACGAGGACGACGAGGACGAGGACGACGAGGACGAGGACGACGAGGACGAGGACGACGAGGACGACGAGGACGAGGACGACGAGGACGAGGACGACGGGGACGAGGACGACGGGGACGAGGACGACGGGGACGAGGACGACGGGGACGAGGACGACGGGGACGAGGACGACGAGGACGAGGACGACGAGGACGAGGACGACGAAGACGACGAGGACGAGGACGACGAGGACGACGAGGACGACGAGGACGAGGACGACGAGGACGACGAGGACGACGACGACGTCGAGGACGAGGACGACGAGGACGACGAGGACGAGGACGAGGACGTCGAGGACGAGGACGACGAGGACGACGAGGACGAGGACGACGAGGACGACGAGGACGAGGACGACGAGGACGAGGACGATGAGGACGAGGACGACGAGGACGAGGACGACGAGGACGAGGACGACGAGGACGACGAGGACGAGGACGAGGACGACGAGGACGACGAGGACGAGGACGGCGAGGACGAGGACGACGAGGACGACGAGGACGAGGACGGCGAGGACGAGGACGACGAGGACGAGGAGGACGAGGACGGGGACGACGAGGACGAGGACGACGAGGTCGAGGACGACGAGGACGAGGACGACGAGGACGAGGACGACGAGGGCGAGGACGACGAGGACGACGAGGACGAGGACGAGGACGACGACGACGATGACGAGGACGTGGACGACGAGGACGAGGACGACGAGAACGACGAGGACGAGGACGACGAGGACGACGAGGACGACGAGGACGAGGACGACGAGGACGACGAGGACGATGAGGACGACGAGGACGACGAGGACGACGAGGACGACGAGGACGAGGACGAGGACGACGAGAACGACGAGGACGAGGACGACGAGGACGACGAGGACGAGGACGAGGACGACGAGGACGAGGACGAGGACGACGAGGACGAGGACGACGAGGATGACGAGGACGAGGACGACGAGGACGACGAGGACGAGGACGGCGAGGACGAGGACGACGAGGACGACGAGGACGAGGACGGCGAGGACGAGGACGACGAGGACGAGGACGACGAGGACGAGGACGACGAGGACGACGAGGACGAGGACGAGGACGACGAGGACGAGGACGACGAGGACGAGGACGACGAGGACCAGGACGACGAGGACGACGAGGACGAGGACGACGAGGACGACGAGGACGACGAGGACGACGAGGACGACGAGGACGAGGACGAGGACGACGAGAACGACGAGGACGAGGACGAGGACGACGAGAACGACGAGGACGAGGACGACGAGGACGACGAGGACGAGGACGAGGACGACGAGGACGAGGACGACGAGGACGAGGACGAGGACGACGAGGACGAGGACGAGGACGACGAGGACGAGGACGAGGACGACGAGGACGAGGACGAGGACGACGAGGACGAGGACGACGAGGATGACGAGGACGAGGACGACGAGGACGACGAGGACGAGGACGACGAGGACGACGAGGACGAGGACGAGGACGAGGACGGCGAGGACGAGGATGACGAGGACGAGGAGGACGAGGACGGGGACGACGAGGACGAGGACGACGAGGACGACGAGGACGAGGACGACGAGGACGACGAGGACGAGGACGAGGACGACGAGGACGACGAGGACGAGGACGGCGAGGACGAGGACGACGAGGACGAGGAGGACGAGGACGGGGACGACGAGGACGACGAGGACGAGGACGAGGACGACGACGACGACGACGAGGACCTGGACGACGAGGACGAGGACGACGAGGACGAGGACGACGAGGACGAGGACGACGAGGACGACGAGGACGAGGTCGACGAGGACGACGAGGACGAGGACGAGGACGACGAGGACGACGAGGACGAGGACGACGAGGACGACGAGGACGAGGACGAGGACGAGGACGAGGACGACGAGGACGAGGACGACGAGGACGACGAGGACGAGGACGACGAGGACGACGAGGACGACGAGGACGAGGACGACGAGGACGACGAGGACGACGAGGACGACGAGGACGACGAGGACGAGGACGAGGACGACGAGGACGACGAAGACGAGGACGACGAGGACGACGAGGACGAGGACGAGGACGACGAGCACGACGTGGACGAGGACGACGAGGATGACGAGGACGAGGACGACGAGGACGACGAGGACGAGGACGACGAGGACGACGAGGACGAGGACGACGAGGACGAGGACGACGAGGACGACGAGGACGACGAGGACGACGAGGACGAGGACGACGAGGACGACGAGGACGACGAGGACGACGAGGACGACGAGGACGACGAGGACGACGAGGACGACGAGGACGAGGACGACGAGGACGACGAGGACGAGGACGACGAGGACGACGAGGACGAGGACGACGAGGACGACGAGGACGAGGACGAGGACGACGAGGACGAGGACGAGGACGACGAGGACGACGAGGACGAGGACGACGAGGACGAGGACGAGGACGACGAGGACGAGGACGAGGACGACGAGGACGAGGACGACGAGGACGAGGACGACGAGGATGACGAGGACGAGGACGACGAGGACGACGAGGACGAGGACGACGAGGACGACGAGGACGAGGACGAGGACGAGGACGGCGAGGACGAGGATGACGAGGACGAGGAGGACGAGGACGGGGACGACGGGGACGACGAGGACGAGGACGACGAGGACGACGAGGACGACGAGGACGACGAGGACGACGAGGACGACGAGGACGAGGACGACGAGTGACGAGGACGAGGACGACGAGGACGAGGACGACGAGGACGAGGACGACGAGGACGAGGACGACGAGGACGAGGACGACGAGGACGAGGACGACGAGGACGAGGACGACGAGGACGACGACGACGTCGAGGACGAGGACGACGAGGACGACGAGGACGACGAGGACGAGGACGAGGACGTCGAGGACGAGGACGACGAGGACGACGAGGACGAGGACGAGGACGACGAGGACGACGAGGACGAGGTCGACGAGGACGACGAGGACGAGGACGAGGACGACGAGGACGACGAGGACGAGGACGACGAGGACGACGAGGACGAGGACGAGGACGACGAGGACGAGGACGAGGACGAGGACGACGAGGACGAGGACGACGAGGACGACGAGGACGAGGACGACGAGGACGACGAGGACGACGAGGACGAGGACGACGAGGACGACGAGGACGACGAGGACGAGGACGAGGACGACGAGGACGACGAAGACGAGGACGACGAGGACGACGAGGACGAGGACGAGGACGACGAGGACGAGGACGAGGACGACGAGGACGAGGACGACGAGGACGAGGACGACGAGGACGAGGACGACGAGGACGAGGACGACGAGGACGAGGACGACGAGGACGACGACGACGTCGAGGACGAGGACGACGAGGACGACGAGGACGACGAGGACGAGGACGAGGACGTCGAGGACGAGGACGACGAGGACGACGAGGACGAGGACGAGGACGACGAGGACGACGAGGACGAGGACGAGGACGACGAGGACGAGGACGAGGACGACGAGGACGACGAGGACGAGGACGACGAGGACGACGAGGACGAGGACGAGGACGACGAGGACGACGAGGACGAGGACGAGGACGACGAGGACGAGGACGACGAGGACGAGGACGACGAGGACGACGAGGACGACGAGGACGACGAGGACGACGAGGACGACGAGGACGAGGACGACGAGGACGACGAGGACGAGGACGACGAGGACGACGAGGACGAGGACGACGAGGACGACGAGGACGAGGACGAGGACGACGAGGACGAGGACGAGGACGACGAGGACGACGAGGACGAGGACGACGAGGACGAGGACGAGGACGACGAGGACGAGGACGAGGACGACGAGGACGAGGACGACGAGGACGAGGACGACGAGGATGACGAGGAGGAGGACGACGAGGACGACGAGGACGAGGACGACGAGGACGACGAGGACGAGGACGAGGACGAGGACGGCGAGGACGAGGATGACGAGGACGAGGAGGACGAGGACGGGGACGACGGGGACGACGAGGACGAGGACGACGAGGACGACGAGGACGACGAGGACGACGAGGACGACGAGGACGAGGACGACGAGGACGAGGACGAGGACGACGAGGACGAGGACGACGAGGACGAGGACGACGAGGACGAGGACGACGAGGACGAGGACGACGAGGACGACGACGACGTCGAGGACGAGGACGACGAGGACGACGAGGACGACGAGGACGAGGACGAGGACGTCGAGGACGAGGACGACGAGGACGACGAGGACGAGGACGAGGACGACGAGGACGACGAGGACGAGGTCGACGAGGACGACGAGGACGAGGACGAGGACGACGAGGACGACGAGGACGAGGACGACGAGGACGACGAGGACGAGGACGAGGACGACGAGGACGAGGACGAGGACGAGGACGACGAGGACGAGGACGACGAGGACGACGAGGACGAGGACGACGAGGACGACGAGGACGACGAGGACGAGGACGACGAGGACGACGAGGACGACGAGGACGACGAGGACGACGAGGACGAGGACGAGGACGACGAGGACGACGAAGACGAGGACGACGAGGACGAGGACGACGAGGACGAGGACGAGGACGACGAGGACGAGGACGACGAGGACGAGGACGACGAGGACGAGGACGACGAGGACGAGGACGACGAGGACGAGGACGACGAGGACGACGACGACGTCGAGGACGAGGACGACGAGGACGACGAGGACGACGAGGACGAGGACGAGGACGTCGAGGACGAGGACGACGAGGACGACGAGGACGAGGACGAGGACGACGAGGACGACGAGGACGAGGACGAGGACGACGAGGACGAGGACGAGGACGACGAGGACGACGAGGACGAGGACGACGAGGACGACGAGGACGAGGACGAGGACGACGAGGACGACGAGGACGAGGACGAGGACGACGAGGACGAGGACGACGAGGACGAGGACGACGAGGACGACGAGGACGACGAGGACGACGAGGACGACGAGGACGACGAGGACGAGGACGACGAGGACGACGAGGACGACGAGGACGAGGACGACGAGGACGACGAGGACGAGGACGAGGACGACGAGGACGAGGACGAGGACGACGAGGACGACGAGGACGAGGACGACGAGGACGAGGACGAGGACGACGAGGACGAGGACGAGGACGACGAGGACGAGGACGACGAGGACGAGGACGACGAGGATGACGAGGACGAGGACGACGAGGACGACGAGGACGAGGACGACGAGGACGACGAGGACGAGGACGAGGACGAGGACGGCGAGGACGAGGATGACGAGGACGAGGAGGACGAGGACGGGGACGACGGGGACGACGAGGACGAGGACGACGAGGACGACGAGGACGACGAGGACGACGAGGACGACGAGGACGAGGACGACGAGGACGAGGACGAGGACGACGAGGACGAGGACGACGAGGACGAGGACGACGAGGACGAGGACGACGAGGACGAGGACGACGAGGACGAGGACGACGAGGACGAGGACGACGAGGACGAGGACGACGAGGACGACGACGACGTCGAGGACGAGGACGACGAGGACGACGAGGACGACGAGGACGAGGACGAGGACGTCGAGGACGAGGACGACGAGGACGACGAGGACGAGGACGAGGACGACGAGGACGACGAGGACGAGGTCGACGAGGACGACGAGGACGAGGACGAGGACGACGAGGACGACGAGGACGAGGACGACGAGGACGACGAGGACGAGGACGAGGACGACGAGGACGAGGACGAGGACGAGGACGACGAGGACGAGGACGACGAGGACGACGAGGACGAGGACGACGAGGACGACGAGGACGACGAGGACGAGGACGACGAGGACGACGAAGACGAGGATGACGAGGACGACGAGGACGAGGACGAGGACGACGAGGACGACGAAGACGAGGACGACGAGGACGACGAGGACGAGGACGAGGACGACGAGGACGAGGACGAGGACGACGAGGACGAGGACGACGAGGACGACGAGGACGAGGACGACGAGGACGACGAGGACGAGGACGACGAGGACGAGGACGACGAGGACGAGGACGACGAGGACGAGGACGACGAGGACGACGAGGACGACGAGGACGAGGACGACGAGGACGACGAGGACGACGAGGACGACGAGGACGACGAGGACGACGAGGACGAGGACGAGGACGACGAAGACGAGGACGACGAGGACGACGAGGACGAGGACGAGGACGACGAGGACGAGGACGAGGACGACGAGGACGACGAGGACGACGAGGGCGAGGACGAGGACGACGAGGACGAGGACGAGGACGACGAGGACGACGAGGACGACGAGGACGAGGACGACGAGGATGACGAGGACGAGGACGACGAGGACGACGAGGACGACGAGGACGAGGACGACGAGGATGACGAGGACGAGGACGACGAGGACGACGAGGACGAGGACGACGAGGACGACGAGGACGAGGACGACGAGGACGACGAGGACGACGAGGACGAGGACGACGAGGACGACGAGGACGACGAGGACGACGAGGACGACGAGGACGACGAGGACGACGAGGACGACGAGGACGACGAGGACGAGAACGAGGACGACGAGGACGACGAGGACGAGGACGACGAGGACGACGAGGACGAGGACGAGGACGACGAGGACGAGGACGAGGACGACGAGGACGAGGACGAGGACGACGAGGACGAGGACGAGGACGAGGACGACGAGGACGAGGACGAGGACGACGAGGACGAGGACGAGGACGAGGACGACGAGGACGAGGACGACGAGGACGACGAGGACGACGAGGACGACGAGGACGAGGACGACGAGGACGACGAGGACGACGAGGACGACGAGGACGACGAGGACGACGAGGACGAGGACGACGAGGACGACGAGGACGAGGACGACGAGGACGACGAGGACGAGGACGACGAGGACGACGAGGACGAGGACGACGAGGACGACGAGGACGAGGACGAGGACGACGAGGACGAGGACGAGGACGACGAGGACGACGAGGACGAGGACGACGAGGACGAGGACGAGGACGACGAGGACGAGGACGAGGACGACGAGGACGAGGACGACGAGGACGAGGACGACGAGGATGACGAGGACGAGGACGACGAGGACGACGAGGACGAGGACGACGAGGACGACGAGGACGAGGACGAGGACGAGGACGGCGAGGACGAGGATGACGAGGACGAGGAGGACGAGGACGGGGACGACGGGGACGACGAGGACGAGGACGACGAGGACGACGAGGACGACGAGGACGACGAGGACGAGGACGACGAGGACGAGGACGAGGACGACGAGGACGAGGACGACGAGGACGAGGACGACGAGGACGAGGACGACGAGGACGAGGACGACGAGGACGAGGACGACGAGGACGAGGACGACGAGGACGACGACGACGTCGAGGACGAGGACGACGAGGACGACGAGGACGACGAGGACGAGGACGAGGACGTCGAGGACGAGGACGACGAGGACGACGAGGACGAGGACGAGGACGACGAGGACGACGAGGACGAGGTCGACGAGGACGACGAGGACGAGGTCGACGAGGACGACGAGGACGAGGACGAGGACGACGAGGACGACGAGGACGAGGACGACGAGGACGACGAGGACGAGGACGAGGACGACGAGGACGAGGACGAGGACGAGGACGACGAGGACGAGGACGACGAGGACGACGAGGACGAGGACGACGAGGACGACGAGGACGACGAGGACGAGGACGACGAGGACGACGAGGACGACGAGGACGACGAGGACGACGAGGACGAGGACGAGGACGACGAGGACGACGAAGACGAGGACGACGAGGACGACGAGGACGAGGACGAGGACGACGAGGACGAGGACGAGGACGACGAGGACGACGAGGACGAGGACGACGAGGACGAGGACGACGAGGACGAGGACGACGAGGACGAGGACGACGAGGACGACGAGGACGACGAGGACGAGGACGACGAGGACGACGAGGACGACGAGGACGACGAGGACGACGAGGACGAGGACGAGGACGACGAAGACGAGGACGACGAGGACGACGAGGACGAGGACGAGGACGACGAGGACGAGGACGAGGACGACGAGGACGACGAGGACGAGGACGAGGACGACGAGGACGACGAGGACGAGGACGACGAGGACGACGAGGACGAGGACGAGGACGACGAGGACGAGGACGAGGACGACGAGGACGAGGACGAGGACGAGGACGACGAGGACGACGAGGACGAGGACGACGAGGACGACGAGGACGAGGACGACGAGGATGACGAGGACGAGGACGACGAGGATGACGAGGACGAGGACGACGAGGACGAGGACGACGAGGACGAGGACGACGAGGACGAGGACGACGAGGACGAGGACGACGAGGACGACGACGACGAGGACGAGGACGACGAGGACGAGGACGACGAGGACGAGGACGACGAGGACGAGGACGACGAGGACGAGGACGACGAGGACGAGGACGACGAGGACGAGGACGACGACGACGGGGACGGGGACGACGGGGACGACGGGGACGAGGACGGGGACGACGGGGACGACGAGGACGAGGACGACGACGACGGGGACGGGGACGACGGGGACGACGGGGACGAGGACGGGGACGACGGGGACGACGGGGACGAGGACGACGAGGACGACGACGACGAGGACGACGAGGACGAGGACGACGAGGACGAGGACGACGAGGACGAGGACGACGAGGACGAGGACGACGAGGACGAGGACGAGGACGACGAGGACGAGGACGACGAGGACGAGGACGACGAGGACGAGGACGACGAGGACGAGGACGACGAGGACGAGGACGACGAGGACGAGGACGACGAGGACGAGGACGACGAGGACGAGGACGACGAGGACGAGGACGACGAGGACCAGGACGACGAGGACGAGGACGACGAGGACGAGGACGACGAGGACGAGGACGACGAGAACGAGGACGACGAGGACGAGGACGACGAGGACGAGGACGACGAGGACGAGGACGACGAGGACGAGGACGACGAGGACGAGGACGACGAGGACGAGGACGACGAGGACGAGGACGACGAGGACGACGAGGACGAGGACGAGGACGACGAGGACGAGGATGACGGGGACGAGGACGACGGGGACGAGGACGACGGGGACGAGGACGACGGGGACGAGGACGACGGGGACGAGGACGACGAGGACGAGGACGACGAGGACGAGGACGATGAAGACGACGAGGACGAGGACGACGAGGACGACGAGGACGACGAGGACGAGGACGACGAGGACGACGAGGACGACGACGACGTCGAGGACGAGGACGACGAGGACGACGAGGACGACGAGGACGAGGACGAGGACGTCGAGGACGAGGACGACGAGGACGACGAGGACGAGGACGACGAGGACGAGGACGATGAGGACGAGGACGACGAGGACGAGGACGACGAGGACGACGAGGACGAGGACGAGGACGACGAGGACGAGGACGAGGACGACGAGGACGACGAGGACGAGGACGACGAGGATGACGAGGACGAGGACGACGAGGACGACGAGGACGAGGACGACGAGGACGACGAGGACGAGGACGAGGACGACGAGGACGAGGACGACGAGGACGACGAGGACGACGAGGACGACGAGGACGACGAGGACGACGAGGACGACGAGGACGACGAGGACGACGAGGACGAGAACGAGGACGACGAGGACGACGAGGACGAGGACGACGAGGACGACGAGGACGAGGACGAGGACGACGAGGACGAGGACGAGGACGACGAGGACGAGGACGAGGACGAGGACGACGAGGACGAGGACGAGGACGACGAGGACGAGGACGAGGACGAGGACGACGAGGACGAGGACGACGAGGACGACGAGGACGACGAGGACGACGAGGACGAGGACGACGAGGACGACGAGGACGACGAGGACGACGAGGACGACGAGGACGACGAGGACGAGGACGACGAGGACGACGAGGACGAGGACGACGAGGACGACGAGGACGAGGACGACGAGGACGACGAGGACGAGGACGAGGACGACGAGGACGAGGACGAGGACGACGAGGACGACGAGGACGAGGACGACGAGGACGAGGACGAGGACGACGAGGACGAGGACGAGGACGACGAGGACGAGGACGACGAGGACGAGGACGACGAGGATGACGAGGACGAGGACGACGAGGACGACGAGGACGAGGACGACGAGGACGACGAGGACGAGGACGAGGACGAGGACGGCGAGGACGAGGATGACGAGGACGAGGAGGACGAGGACGGGGACGACGGGGACGACGAGGACGAGGACGACGAGGACGACGAGGACGACGAGGACGACGAGGACGAGGACGACGAGGACGAGGACGAGGACGACGAGGACGAGGACGACGAGGACGAGGACGACGAGGACGAGGACGACGAGGACGAGGACGACGAGGACGAGGACGACGAGGACGAGGACGACGAGGACGAGGACGACGAGGACGACGACGACGTCGAGGACGAGGACGACGAGGACGACGAGGACGACGAGGACGAGGACGAGGACGTCGAGGACGAGGACGACGAGGACGACGAGGACGAGGACGAGGACGACGAGGACGACGAGGACGAGGTCGACGAGGACGACGAGGACGAGGTCGACGAGGACGACGAGGACGAGGACGAGGACGACGAGGACGACGAGGACGAGGACGACGAGGACGACGAGGACGAGGACGAGGACGACGAGGACGAGGACGAGGACGAGGACGACGAGGACGAGGACGACGAGGACGACGAGGACGAGGACGACGAGGACGACGAGGACGACGAGGACGAGGACGACGAGGACGACGAGGACGACGAGGACGACGAGGACGACGAGGACGAGGACGAGGACGACGAGGACGACGAAGACGAGGACGACGAGGACGACGAGGACGAGGACGAGGACGACGAGGACGAGGACGAGGACGACGAGGACGACGAGGACGAGGACGACGAGGACGAGGACGACGAGGACGAGGACGACGAGGACGAGGACGACGAGGACGACGAGGACGACGAGGACGAGGACGACGAGGACGACGAGGACGACGAGGACGACGAGGACGAGGACGAGGACGACGAGGACGAGGACGAGGACGACGAGGACGACGAGGACGAGGACGAGGACGACGAGGACGACGAGGACGAGGACGACGAGGACGACGAGGACGAGGACGAGGACGACGAGGACGAGGACGAGGACGACGAGGACGAGGACGAGGACGAGGACGACGAGGACGACGAGGACGAGGACGACGAGGACGACGAGGACGAGGACGACGAGGATGACGAGGACGAGGACGACGAGGATGACGAGGACGAGGACGACGAGGACGAGGACGACGAGGACGAGGACGACGAGGACGAGGACGACGAGGACGAGGACGACGAGGACGACGACGACGAGGACGAGGACGACGAGGACGAGGACGACGAGGACGAGGACGACGAGGACGAGGACGACGAGGACGAGGACGACGAGGACGAGGACGACGAGGACGAGGACGACGACGACGGGGACGGGGACGACGGGGACGACGGGGACGAGGACGGGGACGACGGGGACGACGAGGACGAGGACGACGACGACGGGGACGGGGACGACGGGGACGACGGGGACGAGGACGGGGACGACGGGGACGACGGGGACGAGGACGACGAGGACGACGAGGACGACGAGGACGACGACGACGAGGACGACGAGGACGAGGACGACGAGGACGAGGACGACGAGGACGAGGACGACGAGGACGAGGACGACGAGGACGAGGACGAGGACGACGAGGACGAGGACGACGAGGACGAGGACGACGAGGACGAGGACGACGAGGACGAGGACGACGAGGACGAGGACGACGAGGACGAGGACGACGAGGACGAGGACGACGAGGACGAGGACGACGAGGACGAGGACGACGAGGACCAGGACGACGAGGACGAGGACGACGAGGACGAGGACGACGAGGACGAGGACGACGAGAACGAGGACGACGAGGACGAGGACGACGAGGACGAGGACGACGAGGACGAGGACGACGAGGACGAGGACGACGAGGACGAGGACGACGAGGACGAGGACGACGAGGACGAGGACGACGAGGACGACGAGGACGAGGACGAGGACGACGAGGACGAGGATGACGGGGACGAGGACGACGGGGACGAGGACGACGGGGACGAGGACGACGGGGACGAGGACGACGGGGACGAGGACGACGAGGACGAGGACGACGAGGACGAGGACGATGAAGACGACGAGGACGAGGACGACGAGGACGACGAGGACGACGAGGACGAGGACGACGAGGACGACGAGGACGACGACGACGTCGAGGACGAGGACGACGAGGACGACGAGGACGACGAGGACGAGGACGAGGACGTCGAGGACGAGGACGACGAGGACGACGAGGACGAGGACGACGAGGACGAGGACGATGAGGACGAGGACGACGAGGACGAGGACGACGAGGACGACGAGGACGAGGACGAGGACGACGAGGACGAGGACGAGGACGACGAGGACGACGAGGACGAGGACGACGAGGATGAGGACGACGAGGATGACGAGGACGAGGACGACGAGGACGACGAGGACGAGGACGACGAGGACGACGAGGACGACGAGGACGAGGACGAGGACGACGAGGACGAGGACGACGAGGACGAGGACGACGAGGACGAGGACGACGAGGACGAGGACGACGAGGACGAGGACGACGAGGACGAGGACGACGAGGACGAGGACGACGAGGACGAGGACGACGAGGACGAGGACGACGAGGACGAGGACGACGAGGACGAGGACGACGAGGACGAGGACGACGAGGACGAGGACGACGAGGACGAGGACGACGAGGACGAGGACGACGAGAACGAGGACGACGAGGACGAGGACGACGAGGACGAGGACGACGAGGACGAGGACGACGAGGACGAGGACGACGAGGACGAGGACGACGAGGACGACGAGGACGTGGACGAGGACGACGAGGACGAGGACGACGGGGACGAGGACGACGGGGACGAGGACGACGGGGACGAGGACGACGGGGACGAGGACGACGGGGACGAGGACGACGAGGACGAGGACGACGAGGACGAGGACGACGAAGACGACGAGGACGAGGACGTCGAGGACGACGAGGACGACGAGGACGAGGACGACGAGGACGACGAGGACGACGACGACGTCGAGGACGAGGACGACGAGGACGACGAGGACGACGAGGACGAGGACGAGGACGTCGAGGACGAGGACGACGAGGACGACGAGGACGAGGACGACGAGGACGAGGACGATGAGGACGAGGACGACGAGGACGAGGACGACGAGGACGACGAGGACGAGGACGAGGACGACGAGGACGAGGACGGCGAGGACGAGGACGACGAGGACGACGAGGACGAGGACGGCGAGGACGAGGACGACGAGGACGAGGAGGACGAGGACGGGGACGACGAGGACGAGGACGACGAGGTCGAGGACGACGAGGACGAGGACGACGAGGACGAGGACGACGAGGACGAGGACGACGAGGACGAGGACGACGAGGGCGAGGACGACGAGGACGACGAGGACGAGGACGAGGACGACGACGACGATGACGAGGACGTGGACGACGAGGACGAGGACGACGAGGACGAGGACGACGAGGACGACGAGGACGAGGACGACGAGAACGACGAGGACGAGGACGACGAGGACGAGGACGACGAGGACGAGGACGACGAGGACGAGGACGAGGACGACGGGGACGAGGACGGGGACGACGGGGACGACGGGGACGAGGACGACGAGGACGACGAGGACGAGGACGACGAGGACGACGAGGACGACGAGGACGCCGAGGACGAGGACGACGAGGACGAGGACGACGAGGACGAGGACGACGAGGACGAGGACGACGAGGACGAGGACGACGAGGACGAGGACGACGAGGACGAGGACGACGAGGACGAGGACGACGAGGACGAGGACGACGAGGACGAGGACGACGAGGACGAGGACGACGAGGACGAGGACGACGAGAACGAGGACGACGAGGACGAGGACGACGAGGACGAGGACGACGAGGACGAGGACGACGAGGACGAGGACGACGAGGACGAGGACGACGAGGACGAGGACGAGGACGACGAGGACGAGGACGACGAGGACGAGGACGACGGGGACGAGGACGACGGGGACGAGGACGACGGGGACGAGGACGACGGGGACGAGGACGACGGGGACGTGGACGACGAGGACGAGGACGACGAGGACGAGGACGACGAAGACGACGAGGACGAGGACGACGAGGACGACGAGGACGACGAGGACGACGAGGACGACGAGGACGAGGACGACGAGGACGAGGACGACGAGGACGAGGACGACGAGGACGAGGACGACGAGGACGAGGACGACGAGGACGAGGACGACGAGGACGAGGACGACGAGGACGAGGACGACGAGGACGACGAGGACGAGGACGAGGACGACGAGGACGAGGACGAGGACGACGAGGACGACGAGGACGAGGACGACGAGGATGACGAGGACGAGGACGACGAGGACGACGAGGACGAGGACGACGAGGACGACGAGGACGAGGACGACGAGGACGAGGACGACGAGGACGAGGACGACGAGGACGAGGACGACGAGGACGAGGACGACGAGGACGACGACGACGAGGACGAGGACGACGAGGACGAGGACGACGAGGACGAGGACGACGAGGACGAGGACGAGGACGACGAGGACGAGGACGACGACGACGGGGACGGGGACGACGGGGACGACGGGGACGAGGACGGGGACGACGGGGACGACGGGGACGAGGACGACGAGGACGACGAGGACGACGAGGACGACGAGGACGAGGACGACGAGGACGAGGACGACGAGGACGAGGACGACGAGGACGAGGACGACGAGGATGAGGACGACGAGGACGAGGACGACGAGGTCGAGGACGACGAGGACGAGGACGACGAGGACGAGGACGACGAGGACGAGGACGACGAGGACGAGGACGACGAGGACGAGAACGACGAGGACGAGGACGACGAGGACGAGGACGACGAGGACGAGGACGACGAGGACGAGGACGACGAGGACGAGGACGACGAGGACGAGGACGACGAGAACGAGGACGACGAGGACGAGGACGACGAGGGCGAGGACGACGAGGACGAGGACGACGAGGACGAGGACGACGAGGACGAGGACGACGAGGACGAGGACGACGAGGACGAGGACGACGAGGACGACGAGGACGAGGACGAGGACGACGAGGACGAGGACGACGGGGACGAGGACGACGAGGACGACGACGACGGGGACGAGGACGACGAGGACGACGAGGACGAGGACGAGGACGACGAGGACGAGGACGAGGACGACGAGGACGACGAGGACGAGGACGACGAGGATGACGAGGACGAGGACGACGAGGACGACGAGGACGAGGACGACGAGGACGACGAGGACGAGGACGACGAGGACGAGGACGACGAGGACGAGGACGACGAGGACGAGGACGACGAGGACGAGGACGACGAGGACGAGGACGACGAGGACGAGGACGACGAGGACGAGGACGACGAGGACGAGGACGACGAGGACGAGGACGACGAGGACGACGACGACGAGGACGAGGACGACGAGGACGAGGACGACGAGGACGAGGACGACGAGGACGAGGACGACGAGGACGAGGACGACGAGGACGAGGACGACGAGGACGAGGACGAGGACGACGAGGACGAGGACGACGAGGACGAGGACGACGAGGATGAGGACGACGAGGACGACGAGGACGAGGACGAGGACGACGAGGACGAGGACGACGGGGACGAGGACGACGGGGACGAGGACGACGGGGACGAGGACGACGGGGACGAGGACGACGGGGACGAGGACGACGAGGACGAGGACGACGAGGACGAGGACGACGAGGACGAGGACGACGAGGACGAGGACGACGAGGACGACGACGACGAGGACGAGGACGACGAGGACGAGGACGACGAGGACGAGGACGACGAGGACGAGGACGACGAGGACGAGGACGACGAGGACGAGGACGACGAGGACGACGACGACGAGGACGAGGACGACGAGGACGAGGACGACGAGGACGAGGACGACGAGGACGAGGACGACGAGGACGACGAGGACGACGACGACGTCGAGGACGAGGACGACGAGGACGACGAGGACGACGAGGACGAGGACGAGGACGTCGAGGACGAGGACGACGAGGACGACGAGGACGAGGACGACGAGGACGAGGACGATGAGGACGAGGACGACGAGGACGAGGACGACGAGGACGACGAGGACGAGGACGAGGACGACGAGGACGAGGACGAGGACGACGAGGACGACGAGGACGAGGACGACGAGGATGACGAGGACGAGGACGACGAGGACGACGAGGACGAGGAAGACGAGGACGACGAGGACGAGGACGACGAGGACGACGAGGACGAGGACGACGAGGACGAGGACGACGAGGACGAGGACGACGAGGACGAGGACGACGAGGGCGAGGACGACGAGGACGAGGACGACGAGGACGAGGACGACGAGGACGAGGACGACGAGGACGAGGACGACGAGAACGAGGACGACGAGGACGAGGACGACGAGGACGAGGACGACGAGGACGAGGACGACGAGGACGAGGACGACGAGGACGAGGACGACGAGGACGACGAGGACGAGGACGAGGACGACGAGGACGAGGACGACGGGGACGAGGACGACGGGGACGAGGACGACGGGGACGAGGACGACGGGGACGAGGACGACGGGGACGAGGACGACGAGGACGAGGACGACGAGGACGAGGACGACGAAGACGACGAGGACGACGAGGACGACGAGGACGACGAGGACGAGGACGACGAGGACGACGAGGACGACGAGGACGACGACGACGTCGAGGACGAGGACGACGAGGACGACGAGGACGACGAGGACGAGGACGAGGACGTCGAGGACGAGGACGACGAGGACGACGAGGACGAGGACGACGAGGACGAGGACGATGAGGACGAGGACGACGAGGACGAGGACGACGAGGACGACGAGGACGAGGACGAGGACGACGAGGACGACGAGGACGAGGACGGCGAGGACGAGGACGACGAGGACGACGAGGACGAGGACGGCGAGGACGAGGACGACGAGGACGAGGAGGACGAGGACGGGGACGACGAGGACGAGGACGACGAGGTCGAGGACGACGAGGACGAGGACGACGAGGACGAGGACGACGAGGACGAGGACGACGAGGACGAGGACGACGAGGGCGAGGACGACGAGGACGACGAGGACGAGGACGAGGACGACGACGACGATGACGAGGACGTGGACGACGAGGACGAGGACGACGAGGACGAGGACGACGAGGACGACGAGGACGAGGACGACGAGAACGACGAGGACGAGGACGACGAGGACGAGGACGACGAGGACGAGGACGAGGACGACGGGGACGAGGACGGGGACGACGGGGACGACGGGGACGAGGACGACGAGGACGACGAGGACGAGGACGACGAGGACGACGAGGACGCCGAGGACGAGGACGACGAGGACGAGGACGACGAGGACGAGGACGACGAGGACGAGGACGACGAGGACGAGGACGACGAGGACGAGGACGACGAGGACGAGGACGACGAGAACGAGGACGACGAGGACGAGGACGACGAGGACGAGGACGACGAGGACGAGGACGACGAGGACGAGGACGACGAGGACGAGGACGACGAGGACGAGGACGACGAGGACGAGGACGACGAGGACGAGGACGACGAGGACGAGGACGACGAGGACGAGGACGACGAGGACGAGGACGACGAGGACGAGGACGACGAGGACGAGGACGACGAGGACGAGGACGACGAGAACGAGGACGACGAGGACGAGGACGACGAGGACGAGGACGACGAGGACGAGGACGACGAGGACGAGGACGACGAGGACGAGGACGACGAGGACGACGAGGACGACGACGAGGACGACGAGGACGAGGACGAGGACGACGAGGACGACGAGGACGAGGACGACGAGGATGACGAGGACGAGGACGACGAGGACGACGAGGACGAGGACGACGAGGACGACGAGGATGACGAGGACGAGGACGACGAGGACGACGAGGACGAGGACGACGAGGACGACGAGGACGAGGACGACGAGGACGACGAGGACGAGGACGACGAGGACGACGAGGACGACGAGGACGACGAGGACGACGAGGACGACGAGGACGACGAGGACGACGAGGACGACGAGGACGAGGACGAGGACGACGAGGACGACGAGGACGAGGACGGCGAGGACGAGGACGACGAGGACGAAGAGGACGAGGACGGCGAGGACGAGGACGACGAGGACGAGGAGGACGAGGACGGGGACGACGAGGACGAGGACGACGAGGTCGAGGACGACGAGGACGAGGACGACGAGGACGAGGACGACGAGGACGAGGACGACGAGGACGAGGACGACGAGGGCGAGGACGACGAGGACGACGAGGACGAGGACGAGGACGACGACGACGATGACGAGGACGTGGACGACGAGGACGAGGACGACGAGGACGAGGACGACGAGGACGACGAGGACGAGGACGACGAGAACGACGAGGACGAGGACGACGAGGACGAGGACGACGAGGACGAGGACGAGGACGACGGGGACGAGGACGGGGACGACGGGGACGACGGGGACGAGGACGACGAGGACGACGAGGACGAGGACGACGAGGACGACGAGGACGCCGAGGACGAGGACGACGAGGACGAGGACGACGAGGACGAGGACGACGAGGACGAGGACGACGAGGACTAGGACGACGAGGACGAGGACGACGAGGACGAGGACGACGAGAACGAGGACGACGAGGACGAGGACGACGAGGACGAGGACGACGAGGACGAGGACGACGAGGACGAGGACGACGAGGACGAGGACGACGAGGACGAGGACGACGAGGACGAGGACGACGAGGACGAGGACGACGAGGACGAGGACGACGAGGACGAGGACGACGAGGACGAGGACGACGAGGACGAGGACGACGAGGACGAGGACGACGAGGACGAGGACGACGAGAACGAGGACGACGAGGACGAGGACGACGAGGACGAGGACGACGAGGACGAGGACGACGAGGACGAGGACGACGAGGACGAGGACGACGAGGACGACGAGGACGACGACGAGGACGACGAGGACGAGGACGAGGACGACGAGGACGACGAGGACGAGGACGACGAGGATGACGAGGACGAGGACGACGAGGACGACGAGGACGAGGACGACGAGGACGACGAGGATGACGAGGACGAGGACGACGAGGACGACGAGGACGAGGACGACGAGGACGACGAGGACGAGGACGACGAGGACGACGAGGACGAGGACGACGAGGACGACGAGGACGACGAGGACGACGAGGACGACGAGGACGACGAGGACGACGAGGACGACGAGGACGACGAGGACGACGAGGACGACGAGGACGACGAGGACGACGAGGACGACGAGGACGACGAGGACGACGAGGACGAGGACGAGGACGACGAGGACGACGAGGACGAGGACGACGAGGACGACGAGGACGAGGACGAGGACGACGAGGACGAGGACGAGGACGACGAGGACGAGGACGAGGACGAGGACGACGAGGACGACGAGGACGAGGACGACGAGGATGACGAGGACGAGGACGACGAGGATGACGAGGACGAGGACGACGAGGACGAGGACGACGAGGACGAGGACGACGAGGACGAGGACGACGAGGACGAGGACGACGAGGACGAGGACGACGAGGACGACGACGACGAGGACGAGGACGACGAGGACGAGGACGACGAGGACGAGGACGACGAGGACGAGGACGACGAGGACGAGGACGGGGACGACGGGGACGACGGGGACGAGGACGGGGACGACGGGGACGACGGGGTAGAGGACGACGAGGACGACGAGGACGAGGACGACGAGGACGACGAGGACGAGGACGACGAGGACGAGGACGAGGACGACGAGGACGACGAGGACGAGGACGACGAGGACGAGGACGACGAGGACGAGGACGACGAGGACGAGGACGACGAGGACGAGGACGACGAGGACGAGGACGACGAGGACGAGGACGACGAGGACGAGGACGACGAGGACGAGGACGACGAGGACGAGGACGACGAGGACGAGGACGACGAGGACGAGGACGACGAGGACGAGGACGACGAGGACGAGGACGACGAGGACGAGGACGACGAGGACGAGGACGACGAGGGCGAGGACGACGAGGACGAGGACGAGGACGACGACGACGATGACGAGGACGTGGACGACGAGGACGAGGACGACGAGGACGAGGACGACGAGGACGACGAGGACGAGGACGACGAGAACGACGAGGACGAGGACGACGAGGACGAGGACGACGAGGACGAGGACGAGGACGACGGGGACGAGGACGGGGACGACGGGGGCGACGGGGACGAGGACGGGGACGACGGGGGCGACGGGGACGAGGACGACGAGGACGACGAGGACGAGGACGACGAGGACGACGAGGACGACGAGGACGAGGACGACGAGGACGAGGACGACGAGGACGAGGACGACGAGGACGAGGACGACGAGGACGAGGACGACGAGGACGAGGACGACGAGGACGAGGACGACGAGGACGAGGACGACGAGGACGAGGACGACGAGGACGAGGACGACGAGGACGAGGACGACGAGGACGAGGACGACGAGGACGAGGACGACGAGGACGAGGACGACGAGAACGAGGACGACGAGGACGAGGACGACGAGGACGAGGACGACGAGGACGAGGACGACGAGGACGAGGACGACGAGGACGAGGACGACGAGGACGAGGACGACGAGGACGAGGACGACGAGGACGACGAGGACGAGGACGAGGACGACGAGGACGAGGAAGACGGGGACGAGGACGACGGGGACGAGGACGACGGGGACGAGGACGACGGGGACGAGGACGACGAGGACGAGGACGACGAGGACGAGGACGACGAGGACGAGGACGACGAAGACGACGAGGACGAGGACGACGAGGACGACGAGGACGACGAGGACGAGGACGACGAGGACGACGAGGACGACGACGACGTCGAGGACGAGGACGACGAGGACGACGAGGACGACGAGGACGAGGACGAGGACGTCGAGGACGAGGACGACGAGGACGACGAGGACGAGGACGACGAGGACGAGGACGATGAGGACGAGGACGACGAGGACGAGGACGACGAGGACGACGAGGACGAGGACGAGGACGACGAGGACGAGGACGAGGACGACGAGGACGACGAGGACGAGGACGACGAGGATGACGAGGACGAGGACGACGAGGACGACGAGGAAGACGAGGAAGACGAGGACGACGAGGACGAGGACGACGAGGACGACGAGGACGAGGACGACGAGGACGAGGACGACGAGGACGAGGACGACGAGGACGAGGACGACGAGGACGAGGACGACGAGGGCGAGGACGACGAGGACGAGGACGACGAGGACGAGGACGACGAGGACGAGGACGACGAGGACGAGGACGACGAGGACGAGGACGACGAGGACGAGGACGACGAGGACGAGGACGACGAGGACGAGGACGACGAGAACGAGGACGACGAGGACGAGGACGACGAGGACGAGGACGACGAGGACGAGGACGACGAGGACGAGGACGACGAGGACGAGGACGACGAGGACGACGAGGACGAGGACGAGGACGACGAGGACGAGGACGACGGGGACGAGGACGACGGGGACGAGGACGACGGGGACGAGGACGACGGGGACGAGGACGACGGGGACGAGGACGACGAGGACGAGGACGACGAGGACGAGGACGACGAAGACGACGAGGACGAGGACGACGAGGACGACGAGGACGACGAGGACGAGGACGACGAGGACGACGAGGACGACGACGACGTCGAGGACGAGGACGACGAGGACGACGAGGACGACGAGGACGAGGACGAGGACGTCGAGGACGAGGACGACGAGGACGACGAGGACGAGGACGACGAGGACGAGGACGATGAGGACGAGGACGACGAGGACGAGGACGACGAGGACGACGAGGACGAGGACGAGGACGACGAGGACGACGAGGACGAGGACGGCGAGGACGAGGACGACGAGGACGACGAGGACGAGGACGGCGAGGACGAGGACGACGAGGACGAGGAGGACGAGGACGGGGACGACGAGGACGAGGACGACGAGGTCGCGGACGACGAGGACGAGGACGACGAGGACGAGGACGACGAGGACGAGGACGAAGAGGACGAGGACGACGAGGGCGAGGACGACGAGGACGACGAGGACGAGGACGAGGACGACGACGACGATGACGAGGACGTGGACGACGAGGACGAGGACGACGAGGACGAGGACGACGAGGACGACGAGGACGAGGACGACGAGAACGACGAGGACGAGGACGACGAGGACGAGGACGACGAGGACGAGGACGAGGACGACGGGGACGAGGACGGGGACGACGGGGACGACGGGGACGAGGACGACGAGGACGACGAGGACGAGGACGACGAGGACGACGAGGACGCCGAGGACGAGGACGACGAGGACGAGGACGACGAGGACGAGGACGACGAGGACGAGGACGACGAGGACGAGGACGACGAGGACGAGGACGACGAGGACGAGGACGACGAGAACGAGGACGACGAGGACGAGGACGACGAGGACGAGGACGACGAGGACGAGGACGACGAGGACGAGGACGACGAGGACGAGGACGACGAGGACGAGGACGACGAGGACGAGGACGACGAGGACGAGGACGACGAGGACGAGGACGACGAGAACGAGGACGACGAGGACGAGGACGACGAGGACGAGGACGACGAGGACGAGGACGACGAGGACGAGGACGACGAGGACGAGGACGACGAGGACGAGGACGACGAGGACGACGAGGACGACGACGAGGACGACGAGGACGAGGACGAGGACGACGAGGACGACGAGGACGAGGACGACGAGGATGACGAGGACGAGGACGACGAGGACGACGAGGACGAGGACGACGAGGACGACGAGGATGACGAGGACGAGGACGACGAGGACGACGAGGACGAGGACGACGAGGACGACGAGGACGAGGACGACGAGGACGACGAGGACGAGGACGACGAGGACGACGAGGACGACGAGGACGACGAGGACGACGAGGACGACGAGGACGACGAGGACGACGAGGACGACGAGGACGACGAGGACGACGAGGACGACGAGGACGACGAGGACGACGAGGACGACGAGGACGACGAGGACGACGAGGACGAGGACGAGGACGACGAGGACGACGAGGACGAGGACGACGAGGACGACGAGGACGAGGACGAGGACGACGAGGACGAGGACGAGGACGACGAGGACGAGGACGAGGACGAGGACGACGAGGACGACGAGGACGAGGACGACGAGGATGACGAGGACGAGGACGACGAGGATGACGAGGACGAGGACGACGAGGACGAGGACGACGAGGACGAGGACGACGAGGACGAGGACGACGAGGACGAGGACGACGAGGACGAGGACGACGAGGACGACGACGACGAGGACGAGGACGACGAGGACGAGGACGACGAGGACGAGGACGACGAGGACGAGGACGACGAGGACGAGGACGACGAGGACGAGGACGGGGACGACGGGGACGACGGGGACGAGGACGGGGACGACGGGGACGACGGGGACGAGGACGACGAGGACGACGAGGACGAGGACGACGAGGACGACGAGGACGAGGACGACGAGGACGAGGACGAGGACGACGAGGACGACGAGGACGAGGACGACGAGGACGAGGACGACGAGGACGAGGACGACGAGGACGAGGACGACGAGGACGAGGACGACGAGGACGAGGACGACGAGGACGAGGACGACGAGGACGAGGACGACGAGGGCGAGGACGACGAGGACGAGGACGAGGACGACGACGACGATGACGAGGACGTGGACGACGAGGACGAGGACGACGAGGACGAGGACGACGAGGACGACGAGGACGAGGACGACGAGAACGACGAGGACGAGGACGACGAGGACGAGGACGACGAGGACGAGGACGAGGACGACGGGGACGAGGACGGGGACGACGGGGGCGACGGGGACGAGGACGGGGACGACGGGGGCGACGGGGACGAGGACGACGAGGACGACGAGGACGAGGACGACGAGGACGACGAGGACGACGAGGACGAGGACGACGAGGACGAGGACGACGAGGACGAGGACGACGAGGACGAGGACGACGAGGACGAGGACGACGAGGACGAGGACGACGAGGACGAGGACGACGAGGACGAGGACGACGAGGACGAGGACGACGAGGACGAGGACGACGAGGACGAGGACGAGGACGACGAGGACGAGGACGACGAGGACGAGGACGACGAGAACGAGGACGACGAGGACGAGGACGACGAGGACGAGGACGACGAGGACGAGGACGACGAGGACGAGGACGACGAGGACGAGGACGACGAGGACGAGGACGACGAGGACGAGGACGACGAGGACGAGGACGACGAGGACGAGGACGACGAGGACGACGAGGACGAGGACGAGGACGACGAGGACGAGGAAGACGGGGACGAGGACGACGGGGACGAGGACGACGGGGACGAGGACGACGGGGACGAGGACGACGAGGACGAGGACGACGAGGACGAGGACGACGAGGACGAGGACGACGAAGACGACGAGGACGAGGACGACGAAGACGACGAGGACGACGAGGACGAGGACGACGAGGACGACGAGGACGACGACGACGTCGAGGACGAGGACGACGAGGACGACGAGGACGACGAGGACGAGGACGAGGACGTCGAGGACGAGGACGACGAGGACGACGAGGACGAGGACGACGAGGACGAGGACGATGAGGACGAGGACGACGAGGACGAGGACGACGAGGACGACGAGGACGAGGACGAGGACGACGAGGACGACGAGGACGAGGACGGCGAGGACGAGGACGACGAGGACGACGAGGACGAGGACGGCGAGGACGAGGACGACGAGGACGATGAGGACGAGGACGGGGACGACGAGGACGAGGACGACGAGGTCGAGGACGACGAGGACGAGGACGACGAGGACGAGGACGACGAGGGCGAGGACGACGAGGACGACGAGGACGAGGACGAGGACGACGACGACGATGACGAGGACGTGGACGACGAGGACGAGGACGACGAGGACGAGGATGACGAGGACGACGAGGACGAGGATGACGAGGACGACGAGGACGAGGACGACGAGAACGACGAGGACGAGGACGACGAGGACGACGAGGACGACGAGGACGAGGACGACGAGGACGACGACGACGTCGAGGACGAGGACGACGAGGACGACGAGGACGACGAGGACGAGGACGAGGACGTCGAGGACGAGGACGACGAGGACGACGAGGACGAGGACGACGAGGACGAGGACGATGAGGACGAGGACGACGAGGACGAGGACGACGAGGACGACGAGGACGAGGACGACGAGGACGACGAGGACGAGGACGACGAGGACGACGAGGACGAGGACGAGGACGACGAGGACGACGAGGACGAGGACGGCGAGGACGAGGACGACGAGGACGAGGAGGACGAGGACGGGGACGACGAGGACGAGGATGACGAGGTCGAGGACGACGAGGACGAGGACGACGAGGACGAGGACGACGAGTGCGAGAACGACGAGGACGTGGACGACGAGGACGAGGACGACGAGGACGAGGACGACGAGGACGACGAGGACGACGAGGACGAGGACGACGAGGACGACGAGGACGAGGACGACGAGGACGACGAGGACGAGGACGACGAGGACGACGAGGACGAGGACGACGAGGACGAGGACGACGAGGACGAGGACGACGAGGACGACGAGGACGAGGACGACGAGGACGACGAGGACGAGGACGACGAGGACGAGGACGACGAGGACGACGAGGACGAGGACGACGAGGACGACGAGGACGACGAGGACGAGGACGACGAGGACGACGAGGACGACGAGGACGACGAGGACGAGGACGAGGACGACGAAGACGAGGACGACGAGGACGACGAGGTCGAGGACGAGGACGACGAGGACGAGGACGAGGACGACGAGGACGACGAGGACGAGGACGACGAGGATGACGAGGACGAGGACGACGAGGACGACGAGGACGAGGACGACGAGGACGACGAGGACGAGGACGACGAGGACGACGAGGAGGACGAGGACGAGGACGACGAGGACGACGAGGACGACGACGACGACGAGGACGACGAGGACGACGAGGACGACGAGGACGACGAGGACGACGAGGACGACGAGGACGACGAGGACGACGAGGACGAGGACGAGGACGACGAGGACGACGAGGACGAGGACGACGAGGACGACGAGGACGAGGACGAGGACGACGAGGACGAGGACGAGGACGACGAGGACGAGGACGAGGACTAGGACGACGAGGACGACGAGGACGAGGACGACGAGGATGACGAGGACGAGGACGACGAGGATGACGAGGACGAGGACGACGAGGACGAGGACGACGAGGACGAGGACGACGAGGACGAGGACGACGAGGACGAGGACGACGAGGACGAGGACGACGAGGACGAGGACGACGAGGACGAGGACGACGAGGACGGGGACGACGGGGACGACGGGGACGAGGACGGGGACGACGGGGACGACGGGGACGAGGACGACGAGGACGACGAGGACGAGGACGACGAGGACGACGAGGACGACGAGGACGAGGACGACGAGGACGAGGACGACGAGGACGAGGACGACGAGGACGAGGACGACGAGGACGAGGACGACGAGGACGAGGACGACGAGGACGAGGACGACGAGGACGACGAGGACGAGGACGACGAGGACGACGAGGACGAGGACGAGGACGACGAGGACGAGGACGAGGACGACGAGGACGACGAGGACGAGGACGACGAGGACGACGAGGACGAGGACGACGAGGATGACGAGGACGAGGACGACGAGGACGACGAGGACGAGGACGACGAGGACGAGGACGACGAGGAAGAGGACGACGAGGACGAGGACGACGAGGGCGAGGACGACGAGGACGACGAGGACGAGGACGACGAGGACGAGGACGACGAGGACGACGAGGACGACGAGGACGAGGACGACGGGGACGAGGACGACGAGGACGAGGACGACGAGGACGAGGACGACGAAGACGACGAGGACGAGGACGACGAGGACGACGAGGACGACGAGGACGAGGACGACGAGGACGACGACGACGTCGAGGACGAGGACGACGAGGACGACGAGGACGACGAGGACGAGGACGAGGACGTCGAGGACGAGGACGACGAGGACGACGAGGACGAGGACGACGAGGACGAGGACGATGAGGACGAGGACGACGAGGACGAGGACGACGAGGACGACGAGGACGAGAACGAGGACGACGAGGACGACGAGGACGAGGACGGCGAGGACGAGGACGACGAGGACGAGGAGGACGAGGACGGGGACGACGAGGACGAGGACGACGAGGTCGAGGACGACGAGGACGAGGACGAGGACGACGAGGGCGAGGACGACGAGGACGACGAGGACGAGGACGAGGACGACGACGACGACGACGACGACGAGGACGTGGACGACGAGGACGAGGACGACGAGGACGAGGACGACGAGGACGACGAGGACGACGAGGACGAGGACGACGAGGACGACGAGGACGAGGACGACGAGGACGACGAGGACGAGGACGACGAGGACGAGGACGACGAGGACGAGGACGACGTGGACGACGAGGACGAGGACGACGAGGACGAGGACGACGAGGACGACGAGGACGAGGACGACGAGGACGAAGAGGACGACGAGGACGAGGACGACGAGGACGACGAGGACGACGAGGACGACGAGGACGACGAGGACGAGGACGAGGACGACGAGGACGACGAAGACGAGGACGACGAGGACGACGAGGACGACGAGGACGAGGACGACGAGGACGAGGACGACGAGGACGAGGACGACGAGGACGACGAGGACGAGGACGACGAGGACGAGGACGACGAGGACGACAAGGACGACGAGGACGACGAGGACGAGGACGACGAGGACGACGAGGACGACGAGGACGACGAGGACGACGAGGACGACGAGGACGACGAGGACGAGGACGACGAGGACGACGAGGACGAGGACGACGAGGACGACGAGGACGAGGACGACGAGGACGACGAGGACGAGGACGCGGACGACGAGGACGAGGACGAGGACGACGAGGACGAGGACGAGGACGACGAGGACGACGAGGACGAGGACGACGACGATGACGAGGACGAGGACGACGAGGACGAGGACGACGAGGACGACGAGGACGACGAGGACGACGAGGACGACGAGGACGACGAGGACGAGGACGACGAGGACGACGAGGACGACGAGGACGACGAGGACGACGAGGACGACGAGGACGAGGACGACGAGGACGACGAGGACGAGGACGACGAGGACGACGAGGACGAGGACGAGGACGACGAGGACGAGGACGAGGACGAGGACGACGAGGACGAGGACGAGGACGACGAGGACGACGAGGACGAGGACGACGAGGACGAGGACGAGGACGACGAGGACGAGGACGACGAGGATGACGAGGACGAGGACGACGAGGACGAGGACGAGGACGAGGACGGCGAGGACGAGGATGACGAGGACGAGGAGGACGAGGACGGGGACGACGAGGACGAGGACGACGAGGTCGAGGACGACGAGGACGAGGACGACGAGGACGAGGACGACGAGGGCGAGGACGACGAGGACGACGAGGACGAGGACGACGAGGACGAGGACGACGAGGACGAGGACGACGAGGACGACGAGGACGACGACGACGAGGACGACGAGGACGAGGACGAGGACGACGAGGACGACGAGGACGAGGACGGCGAGGACGAGGACGACGAAGACGACGAGGACGAGGACGACGAGGACGACGAGGACGAGGACGAGGACGACGACGACGACGACGAGGACCTGGACGACGAGGACGAGGACGACGAGGACGAGGACGACGAGGACGACGAGGACGAGGTCGACGAGGACGACGAGGACGAGGACGAGGACGACGAGGACGACGAGGACGAGGACGACGAGGACGACGAGGACGAGGACGAGGACGACGAGGACGAGGACGAGGACGAGGACGACGAGGACGAGGACGACGAGGACGAGGACGACGAGGACGACGAGGACGAGGACGACGAGGACGACGAGGACGACGAGGACGAGGACGACGAGGACGACGAGGACGACGAGGACGACGAGGACGACGAGGACGAGGACGAGGACGACGAGGACGACGAAGACGAGGACGACGAGGACGACGAGGACGAGGACGAGGACGACGAGGACGAGGACGAGGACGACGAGGACGACGAGAACGAGGACGACGAGGATGACGAGGACGAGGACGACGAGGACGACGAGGACGAGGACGACGAGGACGACGAGGACGAGGACGACGAGGACGAGGACGACGAGGACGAGGACGACGAGGGCGAGGACGACGAGGACGACGAGGACGAGGACGAGGACGACGAGGACGAGGACGACGAGGACGACGAGGACGACGAGGACGACGAGGACGAGGACGAGGACGACGAGGACGACGAGGACGAGGACGACGAGGACGACGAGGACGAGGACGAGGACGACGAGGACGAGGACGAGGACGACGAGGACGACGAGGACGAGGACGACGAGGACGAGGACGAGGACGACGAGGACGAGGACGACGAGGATGACGAGGACGAGGACGACGAGGACGAGGACGACGAGGACGAGGACGACGAGGGCGAGGACGACGAGGACGACGAGGACAAGGACGACGAGGACGAGGACGACGAGGACGACGAGGACGAGGACGACGAGGACGACGAGGACGAGGACGAGGACGACGAGGACGACGAGGACGAGGACGGCGAGGACGAGGACGACGAAGACGACGAGGACGAGGACGACGAGGACGACGAGGACGAGGACGAGGACGACGACGACGACGACGAGGACCTGGACGACGAGGACGAGGACGACGAGGACGAGGACGACGAGGACGACGAGGACGAGGTCGACGAGGACGACGAGGACGAGGACGAGGACGACGAGGACGACGAGGACGACGAAGACGAGGACGACGAGGACGACGAGGACGAGGACGAGGACGACGAGGACGAGGACGAGGACGACGAGCACGAGGAGGACGAGGACGACGAGGATGACGAGGACGAGGACGACGAGGACGACGAGGACGACGAGGACGACGAGGACGAGGACGACGAGGACGACGAGGACGACGAGGACGACGAGGACGACGAGGACGACGAGGACGACGAGGACGAGGACGAGGACGACGAGGACGACGAAGACGAGGACGACGAGGACGACGAGGACGAGGACGAGGACGACGAGGACGAGGACGAGGACGACGAGGACGACGAGGACGACGACGATGACGAGGACGAGGACGACGAGGACGAGGACGACGAGGACGACGAGGACGACGAGGACGACGAGGACGAGGACGACGAGGACGACGAGGACGACGAGGACGACGAGGACGACGAGGACGAGGACGACGAGGACGACGAGGACGACGAGGACGACGAGGACGACGAGGACGAGGACGACGAGGACGACGAGGACGAGGACGACGAGGACGACGAGGACGAGGACGAGGACGACGAGGACGAGGACGAGGACGACGAGGACGACGAGGACGAGGACGACGAGGACGAGGACGAGGACGACGAGGACGAGGACGACGAGGATGACGAGGACGAGGACGACGAGGACGAGGACGAGGACGAGGACGGCGAGGACGAGGATGACGAGGACGAGGAGGACGAGGACGGGGACGACGAGGACGAGGACGACGAGGTCGAGGACGACGAGGACGAGGACGACGAGGACGAGGACGACGAGGGCGAGGACGACGAGGACGACGAGGACGAGGACGACGAGGACGAGGACGACGAGGACGACGAGGACGAGGACGACGAGGACGACGAGGACGAGGACGAGGACGACGAGGACGACGAGGACGAGGACGGCGAGGACGAGGACGACGAGGACGACGAGGACGAGGACGACGAGGACGACGAGGACGAGGACGAGGACGACGACGACGACGACGAGGACCTGGACGACGAGGACGAGGACGACGAGGACGAGGACGACGAGGACGACGAGGACGAGGTCGACGAGGACGACGAGGACGAGGACGAGGACGACGAGGACGACGAGGACGAGGACGACGAGGACGACGAGGACGAGGACGAGGACGACGAGGACGAGGACGAGGACGAGGACGACGAGGACGAGGACGACGAGGACGACGAGGACGAGGACGACGAGGACGACGAGGACGACGAGGACGAGGACGACGAGGACGACGAGGACGACGAGGACGAGGACGAGGACGACGAGGACGACGAAGACGAGGACGACGAGGACGACGAGGACGAGGACGAGGACGACGAGGACGAGGACGAGGACGACGAGGACGACGAGAACGAGGACGACGAGGATGACGAGGACGAGGACGACGAGGACGACGAGGACGAGGACGACGAGGACGACGAGGACGAGGACGACGAGGACGAGGACGACGAGGACGACGAGGACGACGAGGACGACGAGGACGAGGACGACGAGGACGACGAGGACGACGAGGACGACGAGGACGACGAGGACGACGAGGACGACGAGGACGAGGACGACGAGGACGACGAGGACGAGGACGACGAGGACGACGAGGACGAGGACGACGAGGACGACGAGGACGAGGACGAGGACGACGAGGACGAGGACGAGGACGACGAGGACGACGAGGACGAGGACGACGAGGATGACGAGGACGAGGACGACGAGGACGACGAGGACGAGGACGACGAGGACGAGGACGAGGACGACGAGGACGAGGACGACGAGGACGTGGACGACGAGGACGAGGACGACGAGGACGAGGACGACGAGGACGAGGACGACGAGGACGTCGAGGACGAGGACGACGAGGACGTCGAGGACGAGGACGACGAGGACGAGGACGACGAGGACGAGGACGACGAGGACGAGGACGACGACGACGACGAGGACGAGGACGACGAGGACGAGGACGACGAGGACGAGGACGACGACGACGGGGACGGGGACGACGGGGACGACGGGGACGAGGACGGGGACGACGGGGACGACGGGGACGAGGACGACGAGGACGACGAGGACGAGGACGACGAGGACGACGAGGACGACGAGGACGAGGACGACGAGGACGAGGACGACGAGGACGAGGACGACGAGGACGAGGACGACGAGGACGAGGACGAGGAGGACGAGGACGACGAGGACGAGGACGACGAGGACGAGGACGACGAGGACGAGGACGACGAGGACGAGGACGACGAGGACGAGGACGACGAGGACGAGGACGACGAGGACGAGGACGACGAGGACGAGGACGACGAGGACGACGAGGACGAGGACGAGGACGACGGGGACGAGGACGACGGGGACGAGGACGACGGGGACGAGGACGACGGGGACGAGGACGACGGGGACGAGGACGACGAGGACGAGGACGACGAGGACGAGGACGACGAAGACGACGAGGACGAGGACGACGAGGACGACGAGGACGATGAGGACGAGGACGACGAGGACGAGGACGACGAGGACGACGAGGACGAGGACGACGAGGACGACGAGGACGAGGACGAGGACGACGAGGACGACGAGGACGAGGACGGCGAGGACGAGGACGACGAGGACGAGGAGGACGAGGACGGGGACGACGAGGACGAGGACGACGAGGTCGAGGACGACGAGGACGAGGACGACGAGGACGAGGACGACGAGGGCGAGGACGACGAGGACGACGAAGACGAGGACGAGGACGACGACGACGACGACGAGGACGTGGACGACGAGGACGAGGACGACGAGGACGAGGACGACGAGGACGACGAGGACGACGAGGACGACGAGGACGAGGACGACGAGGACGACGAGGACGAGGACGACGAGGACGACGAGGACGAGGACGACGAGGACGACGAGGACGAGGACGACGAGGACGAGGACGACGAGGACGAGGACGACGAGGACGACGAGGACGAGGACGACGAGGACGAGGACGACGAGGACGACGAGGACGAGGACGACGAGGACGACGAGGACGACGAGGACGAGGACGACGAGGACGACGAGGACGACGAGGACGACGAGGACGACGAGGACGAGGACGAGGACGACGAAGACGAGGACGACGAGGACGACGAGGACGAGGACGAGGACGACGAGGACGAGGACGAGGACGACGAGGACGACGAGGACGAGGACGACGACGACGAGGACGAGGACGACGAGGACGAGGACGACGAGGACGAGGACGACGAGGACGAGGACGACGAGGACGAGGACGACGAGGAAGAGGACGACGAGGACGAGGACGACGAGGACGAGGACGACGACGACGGGGACGGGGACGACGGGGACGACGGGGACGAGGACGGGTACGACGGGGACGACGGGGACGAGGACGACGAGGACGACGAGGACGAGGACGACGAGGACGACGACGACGACGAGGACGACGACGACGACGAGGACGAGGACGAGGACGACGAGGACGACGAGGACGACGAGGACGAGGACGACGAGGACGAGGACGACGAGGACGAGGACGACGAGGACGAGGACGACGAGGACGAGGACGACGAGGACGAGGACGACGAGGACGAGGACGAGGACGACGAGGACGAGGACGACGAGGACGAGGACGACGAGGACGAGGACGACGAGGACGAGGACGACGAGGACGAGGACGACGAGGACGAGGACGACGAGGACGAGGACGACGAGGACGAGGACGACGAGGACGAGGACGACGAGAACGAGGACGACGAGGACGAGGACGACGAGGACGAGGACGACGAGGACGAGGACGACGAGGACGAGGACGACGAGGACGAGGACGACGAGGACGACGAGGACGAGGACGAGGACGACGAGGACGAGGACGACGGGGACGAGGACGACGGGGACGAGGACGACGGGGACGAGGACGACGGGGACGAGGACGACGAGGACGAGGACGACGAGGACAAGGACGACGAAGACGACGAGGACGAGGACGACGAGGACGACGAGGACGACGAGGACGACGAGGACGACGAGGACGAGGACGACGAGGACGACGAGGACGACGACGACGTCGAGGACGAGGACGACGAGAACGACGAGGACGACGAGGACGAGGACGAGGACGTCGAGGACGAGGACGACGAGGACGACGAGGACGAGGACGATGAGGACGAGGACGACGAGGACGAGGACGACGAGGACGACGAGGACGAGGACGAGGACGACGAGGACGAGGACGAGGACGACGAGGACGACGAGGACGAGGACGACGAGGATGACGAGGACGAGGACGACGAGGACGACGAGGACGAGGACGACGAGGACGACGAGGACGACGAGGACGAGGACGACGAGGACGACGAGGACGACGAGGACGACGAGGACGACGAGGACGACGAGGACGACGAGGACGACGAGGACGACGAGGACGACGAGGACGACGAGGACGACGAGGACGAGGACGAGGACGACGAGGACGACGAGGACGAGGACGACGAGGACGACGAGGACGAGGACGAGGACGACGAGGACGAGGACGAGGACGAGGACGACGAGGACGAGGACGACGAGGACGAGGACGAGGACGAGGACGACGAGGACGACGAGGACGAGGACGACGAGGATGACGAGGACGAGGACGACGAGGATGACGAGGACGAGGACGACGAGGACGAGGACGACGAGGACGAGGACGACGAGGACGAGGACGACGAGGACGAGGACGACGAGGACGAGGACGACGAGGACGACGAGGACGAGGACGACGAGGACGAGGACGACGAGGACGAGGACGACGAGGGCGAGGACGACGAGGACGACGAGGACGAGGACGAGGACGACGAGGACGAGGACGACGAGGACGACGAGGACGACGAGGACGACGAGGACGAGGACGAGGACGACGAGGACGAGGACGAGGACGACGAGGACGACGAAGACGAGGACGACGAGGACGACGAGGACGAGGACGAGGACGACGAGGACGAGGACGAGGACGACGAGCACGAGGAGGACGAGGACGACGAGGATGACGAGGACGAGGACGACGAGGACGACGAGGACGACGAGGACGACGAGGACGAGGACGACGAGGACGACGAGGACGACGAGGACGACGAGGACGACGAGGACGACGAGGACGACGAGGACGAGGACGAGGACGACGAGGACGACGAAGACGAGGACGACGAGGACGACGAGGACGAGGACGAGGACGACGAGGACGAGGACGAGGTCGACGAGGACGACGAGAACGAGGACGACGAGGATGACGAGGACGAGAACGACGAGGACGACGAGGACGAGGACGACGAGGACGACGAGGACGAGGACGACGAGGACGAGGACGACGAGGACGACGAGGACGACGAGGACGACGAGGACGAGGACGACGAGGACGACGAGGACGACGAGGACGACGAGGACGACGAGGACGACGAGGACGAGGACGACGAGGACGACGAGGACGAGGACGACGAGGACGACGAGGACGAGGACGACGAGGACGACGAGGACGAGGACGCGGACGACGAGGACGAGGACGAGGACGACGAGGACGAGGACGAGGACGACGAGGACGACGAGGACGACGACGATGACGAGGACGAGGACGACGAGGACGAGGACGACGAGGACGACGAGGACGACGAGGACGACGAGGACGAGGACGACGAGGACGACGAGGACGACGAGGACGACGAGGACGACGAGGACGAGGACGACGAGGACGACGAGGACGACGAGGACGACGAGGACGACGAGGACGAGGACGACGAGGACGACGAGGACGAGGACGACGAGGACGACGAGGACGAGGACGAGGACGACGAGGACGAGGACGAGGACGACGAGGACGACGAGGACGAGGACGACGAGGACGACGAGGACGACGAGGACGAGGACGACGAGGACGACGAGGACGACGAGGACGAGGACGAGGACGACGAGGACGAGGACGAGGACGACGAGGACGACGAGAACGAGGACGACGAGGATGACGAGGACGAGGACGACGAGGACGACGAGGACGAGGACGACGAGGACGACGAGGACGAGGACGACGAGGACGAGGACGACGAGGACGACGAGGACGACGAGGACGACGAGGACGAGGACGACGAGGACGACGAGGACGACGAGGACGACGAGGACGACGAGGACGACGAGGACGACGAGGACGAGGACGACGAGGACGACGAGGACGAGGACGACGAGGACGACGAGGACGAGGACGACGAGGACGACGAGGACGAGGACGAGGACGACGAGGACGAGGACGAGGACGACGAGGACGACGAGGACGAGGACGACGAGGATGACGAGGACGAGGACGACGAGGACGACGAGGACGAGGACGACGAGGACGAGGACGAGGACGACGAGGACGAGGACGACGAGGACGTGGACGACGAGGACGAGGACGACGAGGACGAGGACGACGAGGACGAGGACGACGAGGACGTCGAGGACGAGGACGACGAGGACGTCGAGGACGAGGACGACGAGGACGAGGACGACGAGGACGAGGACGACGAGGACGAGGACGACGACGACGACGAGGACGAGGACGACGAGGACGAGGACGACGAGGACGAGGACGACGACGACGGGGACGGGGACGACGGGGACGACGGGGACGAGGACGGGGACGACGGGGACGACGGGGACGAGGACGACGAGGACGACGAGGACGAGGACGACGAGGACGACGAGGACGACGAGGACGAGGACGACGAGGACGAGGACGACGAGGACGAGGACGACGAGGACGAGGACGACGAGGACGAGGACGAGGAGGACGAGGACGACGAGGACGAGGACGACGAGGACGAGGACGACGAGGACGAGGACGACGAGGACGAGGACGACGAGGACGAGGACGACGAGGACGAGGACGACGAGGACGAGGACGACGAGGACGAGGACGACGAGGACGAGGACGACGAGGACGACGAGGACGAGGACGAGGACGACGGGGACGAGGACGACGGGGACGAGGACGACGGGGACGAGGACGACGGGGACGAGGACGACGAGGACGAGGACGACGAGGACGAGGACGACGAAGACGACGAGGACGAGGACGACGAGGACGACGAGGACGATGAGGACGAGGATGACGAGGACGAGGACGACGAGGACGACGAGGACGAGGACGACGAGGACGACGAGGACGAGGACGAGGACGACGAGGACGACGAGGACGAGGACGGCGAGGACGAGGACGACGAGGACGAGGAGGACGAGGACGGGGACGACGAGGACGAGGACGACGAGGTCGAGGACGACGAGGACGAGGACGACGAGGACGAGGACGACGAGGGCGAGGACGACGAGGACGACGAAGACGAGGACGAGGACGACGACGACGACGACGAGGACGTGGACGACGAGGACGAGGACGACGAGGACGAGGACGACGAGGACGACGAGGACGACGAGGACGACGAGGACGAGGACGACGAGGACGACGAGGACGAGGACGACGAGGACGACGAGGACGAGGACGACGAGGACGACGAGGACGAGGACGACGAGGACGAGGACGACGAGGACGAGGACGACGAGGACGACGAGGACGAGGACGACGAGGACGAGGACGACGAGGACGACGAGGACGAGGACGACGAGGACGACGAGGACGACGAGGACGAGGACGACGAGGACGACGAGGACGACGAGGACGACGAGGACGACGAGGACGAGGACGAGGACGACGAAGACGAGGACGACGAGGACGACGAGGACGAGGACGAGGACGACGAGGACGAGGACGAGGACGACGAGGACGACGAGGACGAGGACGACGACGACGAGGACGAGGACGACGAGGACGAGGACGACGAGGACGAGGACGACGAGGACGAGGACGACGAGGACGAGGACGACGAGGAAGAGGACGACGAGGACGAGGACGACGAGGACGAGGACGACGACGACGGGGACGGGGACGACGGGGACGACGGGGACGAGGACGGGTACGACGGGGACGACGGGGACGAGGACGACGAGGACGACGAGGACGAGGACGACGAGGACGACGACGACGACGAGGACGACGACGACGACGAGGACGAGGACGACGAGGACGACGAGGACGACGAGGACGAGGACGACGAGGACGAGGACGACGAGGACGAGGACGACGAGGACGAGGACGACGAGGACGAGGACGACGAGGACGAGGACGAGGACGACGAGGACGAGGACGACGAGGACGAGGACGACGAGGACGAGGACGACGAGGACGAGGACGACGAGGACGAGGACGACGAGGACGAGGACGACGAGGACGAGGACGACGAGGACGAGGACGACGAGGACGAGGACGACGAGAACGAGGACGACGAGGACGAGGACGACGAGGACGAGGACGACGAGGACGAGGACGACGAGGACGAGGACGACGAGGACGAGGACGACGAGGACGACGAGGACGAGGACGAGGACGACGAGGACGAGGACGACGGGGACGAGGACGACGGGGACGAGGACGACGGGGACGAGGACGACGGGGACGAGGACGACGAGGACGAGGACGACGAGGACAAGGACGACGAAGACGACGAGGACGAGGACGACGAGGACGACGAGGACGACGAGGACGACGAGGACGACGAGGACGAGGACGACGAGGACGACGAGGACGACGACGACGTCGAGGACGAGGACGACGAGAACGACGAGGACGACGAGGACGAGGACGAGGACGTCGAGGACGAGGACGACGAGGACGACGAGGACGAGGACGATGAGGACGAGGACGACGAGGACGAGGACGACGAGGACGACGAGGACGAGGACGAGGACGACGAGGACGAGGACGAGGACGACGAGGACGACGAGGACGAGGACGACGAGGATGACGAGGACGAGGACGACGAGGACGACGAGGACGAGGACGACGAGGACGACGAGGACGACGAGGACGAGGACGACGAGGACGACGAGGACGACGAGGACGACGAGGACGACGAGGACGACGAGGACGACGAGGACGACGAGGACGACGAGGACGACGAGGACGACGAGGACGACGAGGACGAGGACGAGGACGACGAGGACGACGAGGACGAGGACGACGAGGACGACGAGGACGAGGACGAGGACGACGAGGACGAGGACGAGGACGAGGACGACGAGGACGAGGACGACGAGGACGAGGACGAGGACGAGGACGACGAGGACGACGAGGACGAGGACGACGAGGATGACGAGGACGAGGACGACGAGGATGACGAGGACGAGGACGACGAGGACGAGGACGACGAGGACGAGGACGACGAGGACGAGGACGACGAGGACGAGGACGACGAGGACGACGACGACGAGGACGAGGACGACGAGGACGAGGACGACGAGGACGAGGACGACGAGGACGAGGACGACGACGACGGGGACGGGGACGACGGGGACGACGGGGACGAGGACGGGGACGACGGGGACGACGGGGACGAGGACGACGAGGACGACGAGGACGAGGACGACGAGGACGACGAGGACGACGAGGACGAGGACGACGAGGACGAGGACGACGAGGACGAGGACGACGAGGACGAGGACGACGAGGACGAGGACGACGAGGACGAGGACGACGAGGACGAGGACGACGAGGACGAGGACGACGAGGACGAGGACGACGAGGACGAGGACGACGAGGACGAGGACGACGAGGACGAGGACGACGAGGACGAGGACGACGAGGACGAGGACGACGAGGACGAGGACGACGAGGGCGAGGACGACGAGGGCGAGGACGACGAGGACGACGAGGACGAGGACGAGGACGACGACGACGATGACGAGGACGTGGACGACGAGGACGAGGACGACGAGGACGAGGACGACGAGGACGACGAGGACGAGGACGACGAGAACGACGAGGACGAGGACGACGAGGACGAGGACGACGAGGACGAGGACGAGGACGACGGGGACGAGGACGGGGACGACGGGGACGAGGACGACGAGGACGACGAGGACGACGAGGATGACGAGGACGAGGACGACGAGGACGACGAGGACGACGAGGACGAGGACGACGAGGACGAGGACGACGAGGACGAGGACGACGAGGACGAGGACGACGAGGACGAGGACGACGAGGACGAGGACGACGAGGACGAGGACGACGAGGACGAGGACGACGAGGACGAGGACGACGAGGACGAGGACGACGAGGACGAGGACGACGAGGACGAGGACGACGAGGACGAGGACGACGAGGACGAGGACGGCGAGAACGAGGACGACGAGGACGAGGACGACGAGGACGAGGACGACGAGGACGAGGACGACGAGGACGAGGACGACGAGGACGAGGACGACGAGGACGAGGACGACGAGGACGACGAGGACGAGGACGAGGACGACGAGGACGAGGACGACGGGGACGAGGACGACGGGGACGAGGACGACGGGGATGAGGACGACGGGGACGAGGACGACGGGGACGAGGACGACGAGGACGAGGACGACGAGGACGAGGACGACGAAGACGACGAGGACGAGGACGACGAGGACGACGAGGACGACGAGGACGAGGACGACGAGGACGACGAGGACGAGGACGACGAGGACGACGAGGACGACGAGGACGACGAGGACGACGAGGACGAGGACGACGAGGACGACGAGGACGACGACGACGTCGAGGACGAGGACGACGAGGACGACGAGGACGACGAGGACGAGGACGAGGACATCGAGGACGAGGACGACGAGGACGACGAGGACGAGGACGAGGACGTCGAGGACGAGGACGACGAGGACGACGAGGACGAGGACGACGAGGACGAGGACGATGAGGACGAGGACGACGAGGACGAGGACGACGAGGATGACGAGGACGAGGACGAGGACGACGAGGACGACGAGGACGAGGACGGCGAGGACGAGGACGACGAGGACGACGAGGACGAGGACGGCGAGGACGAGGACGACGAGGACGAGTAGGACGAGGACGGGGACGACGAGGACGAGGACGACGAGGTCGAGGACGACGAGGACGAGGACGTCGAGGACGAGGACGACGAGGACGACGAGGACGAGGACGATGAGGACGAGGACGACGAGGACGAGGACGACGAGGACGACGAGGACGAGGACGAGGACGACGAGGACGAGGACGAGGACGACGAGGACGACGAGGACGAGGACGACGAGGATGACGAGGACGAGGACGACGAGGACGACGAGGACGAGGACGACGAGGACGACGAGGACGACGAGGACGAGGACGACGAGGACGACGAGGACGACGAGGACGACGAGGACGACGAGGACGACGAGGACGACGAGGACGACGAGGACGACGAGGACGAGGACGAGGACGACGAGGACGACGAGGACGAGGACGACGAGGACGACGAGGACGAGGACGAGGACGACGAGGACGAGGACGAGGACGAGGACGACGAGGACGAGGACGAGGACGAGGACGACGAGGACGACGAGGACGAGGACGACGAGGATGACGAGGACGAGGACGACGAGGATGACGAGGACGAGGACGACGAGGACGAGGACGACGAGGACGAGGACGACGAGGACGAGGACGACGAGGACGAGGACGACGAGGACGACGACGACGAGGACGAGGACGACGAGGACGAGGACGACGAGGACGAGGACGACGAGGACGAGGACGACGACGACGGGGACGGGGACGACGGGGACGACGGGGACGAGGACGGGGACGACGGGGACGACGGGGACGAGGACGACGAGGACGACGAGGACGAGGACGACGAGGACGACGAGGACGACGAGGACGAGGACGACGAGGACGAGGACGACGAGGACGAGGACGACGAGGACGAGGACGACGAGGACGAGGACGACGAGGACGAGGACGACGAGGACGAGGACGACGAGGACGAGGACGACGAGGACGAGGACGACGAGGACGAGGACGACGAGGACGAGGACGACGAGGACGAGGACGACGAGGACGAGGACGACGAGGACGAGGACGACGAGGGCGAGGACGACGAGGGCGAGGACGACGAGGACGACGAGGACGAGGACGAGGACGACGACGACGATGACGAGGACGTGGACGACGAGGACGAGGACGACGAGGACGAGGACGACGAGGACGACGAGGACGAGGACGACGAGAACGACGAGGACGAGGACGACGAGGACGAGGACGACGAGGACGAGGACGAGGACGACGGGGACGAGGACGGGGACGACGGGGACGAGGACGACGAGGACGACGAGGACGACGAGGATGACGAGGACGAGGACGACGAGGACGACGAGGACGACGAGGACGACGAGGACGAGGACGACGAGGACGAGGACGACGAGGACGAGGACGACGAGGACGAGGACGACGAGGACGAGGACGACGAGGACGAGGACGACGAGGACGAGGACGACGAGGACGAGGACGACGAGGACGAGGACGACGAGGACGAGGACGACGAGGACGAGGACGACGAGGACGAGGACGACGAGGACGAGGACGACGAGGACGAGGACGACGAGGACGAGGACGACGAGGACGAGGACGACGAGGACGAGGACGACGAGGACGAGGACGACGAGGACGAGGACGGCGAGAACGAGGACGACGAGGACGAGGACGACGAGGACGAGGACGACGAGGACGAGGACGACGAGGACGAGGACGACGAGGACGAGGACGACGAGGACGAGGACGACGAGGACGACGAGGACGAGGACGAGGACGACGAGGACGAGGACGACGGGGACGAGGACGACGGGGACGAGGACGACGGGGATGAGGACGACGGGGACGAGGACGACGGGGACGAGGACGACGAGGACGAGGACGACGAGGACGAGGACGACGAAGACGACGAGGACGAGGACGACGAGGACGACGAGGACGACGAGGACGAGGACGACGAGGACGACGAGGACGACGACGACGTCGAGGACGAGGACGACGAGGACGACGAGGACGACGAGGACGAGGACGAGGACGTCGAGGACGAGGACGACGAGGACGACGAGGACGAGGACGACGAGGACGAGGACGATGAGGACGAGGACGACGAGGACGAGGACGACGAGGACGACGAGGACGAGGACGAGGACGACGAGGACGACGAGGACGAGGACGGCGAGGACGAGGACGACGAGGACGACGAGGACGAGGACGGCGAGGACGAGGACGACGAGGACGAGGAGGACGAGGACGGGGACGACGAGGACGAGGACGACGAGGACGACGAGGACGAGGACGAGGACGACGACGACGATGACGAGGACGTGGACGACGAGGACGAGGACGACGAGGACGAGGACGACGAGGACGACGAGGACGAGGACGACGAGAACGACGAGGACGAGGACGACGAGGACGACGAGGACGACGAGGACGAGGACGACGAGGACGACGACGACGTCGAGGACGAGGACGACGAGGACGACGAGGACGACGAGGACGAGGACGAGGACATCGAGGACGAGGACGACGAGGACGACGAGGACGAGGACGAGGACGTCGAGGACGAGGACGACGAGGACGACGAGGACGAGGACGACGAGGACGAGGACGATGAGGACGAGGACGACGAGGACGAGGACGACGAGGATGACGAGGACGAGGACGAGGACGACGAGGACGACGAGGACGAGGACGGCGAGGACGAGGACGACGAGGACGACGAGGACGAGGACGGCGAGGACGAGGACGACGAGGACGAGTAGGACGAGGACGGGGACGACGAGGACGAGGACGACGAGGTCGAGGACGACGAGGACGAGGACGACGAGGACGAGGACGACGAGGGCGAGGACGACGAGGACGACGAGGACGAGGACGACGAGGACGAGGACGAGGACGACGAGGACGAGGACGACGGGGACGAGGACGACGGGGACGAGGACGACGGGGACGAGGACGACGGGGACGAGGACGACGGGGACGAGGACGACGAGGACGAGGACGACGAGGACGAGGACGACGAAGACGACGAGGACGAGGACGACGAGGACGACGAGGACGACGAGGACGAGGACGACGAGGACGACGAGGACGACGACGACGTCGACGACGAGGACGACGAGGACGACGAGGACGACGAGGACGAGGACGAGGACGTCGAGGACGAGGACGACGAGGACGACGAGGACGAGGACGACGAGGACGAGGACGATGAGGACGAGGACGACGAGGACGAGGACGACGAGGACGACGAGGACGAGGACGAGGACGACGAGGACGACGAGGACGAGGACGACGAGGACGAGGACGGCGAGGACGAGGACGACGAGGACGACGAGGACGAGGACGGCGAGGACGAGGACGACGAGGACGAGGAGGACGAGGACGGGGACGACGAGGACGAGGACGACGAGGTCGAGGACGACGAGGACGAGGACGACGAGGACGAGGACGACGAGGGCGAGGACGACGAGGACGACGAGGACGAGGACGAGGACGACGACGACGATGACGAGGACGTGGACGACGAGGACGAGGACGACGAGGACGAGGACGACGAGGACGACGAGGACGAGGACGACGAGAACGACGAGGACGAGGACGACGAGGACGACGAGGACGACGAGGACGAGGACGACGAGGACGACGACGACGTCGAGGACGAGGACGACGAGGACGACGAGGACGACGAGGACGAGGACGAGGACGTCGAGGACGAGGACGACGAGGACGACGAGGACGAGGACGATGAGGACGAGGACGACGAGGACGAGGACGACGAGGACGACGAGGACGAGGACGACGAGGACGACGAGGACGAGGACGAGGACGACGAGGACGACGAGGACGAGGACGGCGAGGACGAGGACGACGAGGACGAGGAGGACGAGGACGGGGACGACGAGGACGAGGAGGACGAGGACGGGGACGACGAGGACGAGGACGACGAGGTCGAGGACGACGAGGACGAGGACGACGAGGTCGAGGACGACGAGGACGAGGACGACGAGGACGAGGACGACGAGGGCGAGGACGACGAGGACGACGAGGACGAGGACGAGGACGACGACGACGACGACGAGGACGTGGACGACGAGGACGAGGACGACGAGGACGAGGACGACGAGGACGACGAGGACGACGAGGACGAGGACGACGAGGACGAGGACGACGAGGACGAGGACGACGAGGACGAGGACGGCGAGGACGAGGACGACGAGGACGAGGAGGACGAGGACGGGGACGACGAGGACGAGGACGACGAGGTCGAGGACGACGAGGACGAGGACGACGAGGACGAGGACGACGAGGGCGAGGACGACGAGGACGACGAGGACGAGGACGAGGACGACGACGACGATGACGAGGACGTGGACGACGAGGACGAGGACGACGAGGACGAGGACGACGAGGACGACGAGGACGAGGACGACGAGAACGACGAGGACGAGGACGACGAGGACGACGAGGACGACGAGGACGAGGACGACGAGGACGACGACGACGTCGAGGACGAGGACGACGAGGACGACGAGGACGACGAGGACGAGGACGAGGACGTCGAGGACGAGGACGACGAGGACGACGAGGACGAGGACGATGAGGACGAGGACGACGAGGACGAGGACGACGAGGACGACGAGGACGAGGACGACGAGGACGACGAGGACGAGGACGAGGACGACGAGGACGACGAGGACGAGGACGGCGAGGACGAGGACGACGAGGACGAGGAGGACGAGGACGGGGACGACGAGGACGAGGAGGACGAGGACGGGGACGACGAGGACGAGGACGACGAGGTCGAGGACGACGAGGACGAGGACGACGAGGTCGAGGACGACGAGGACGAGGACGACGAGGACGAGGACGACGAGGGCGAGGACGACGAGGACGACGAGGACGAGGACGAGGACGACGACGACGACGACGAGGACGTGGACGACGAGGACGAGGACGACGAGGACGAGGACGACGAGGACGACGAGGACGACGAGGACGAGGACGACGAGGACGAGGACGACGAGGACGAGGACGACGAGGACGACGAGGACGAGGACGACGAGGACGAGGACGACGAGGACGACGAGGACGAGGACGACGAGGACGACGAGGACGACGAGGACGAGGACGACGAGGACGACGAGGACGACGAGGACGACGAGGACGAGGACGAGGACGACGAAGACGAGGACGACGAGGACGACGAGGACGAGGACGAGGACGACGAGGACGAGGACGAGGACGACGAGGACGAGGACGAGGACGACGAGGACGACGAGGACGAGGACGACGAGGACGACGAGGACGAGGACGACGAGGATGACGAGGACGAGGACGACGAGGACGACGAGGACGAGGACGACGAGGACGACGAGGACGAGGACGACGAGGACGACGAGGACGAGGACGACGAGGACGACGAGGACGACGAGGACGAGGACGACGAGGACGACGAGGACGACGAGGACGACGAGGACGACGAGGACGACGAGGACGACGAGGACGACGAGGACGACGAGGACGAGGACGAGGACGACGAGGACGACGAGGACGAGGACGACGAGGACGACGAGGACGAGGACGAGGACGACGAGGACGAGGACGAGGACGACGAGGACGAGGACGAGGACGAGGACGACGAGGACGACGAGGACGAGGACGACGAGGATGACGAGGACGAGGACGACGAGGATGACGAGGACGAGGACGACGAGGACGAGGACGACGAGGACGAGGACGACGAGGACGAGGACGACGAGGACGAGGACGACGAGGACGAGGACGACGAGGACGAGGACGACGAGGACGAGGACGACGAGGACGAGGACGACGAGGACGAGGACGACGAGGACGAGGACGACGAGGACGACGACGACGAGGACGAGGACGACGAGGACGAGGACGACGAGGACGAGGACGACGAGGACGAGGACGACGAGGACGAGGACGACGAGGACGAGGACGACGACGACGGGGACGGGGACGACGAGGACGAGGACGACGAGGACGAGGACGACGAGGACGAGGACGACGAGGACGAGGACGACGAGGACGAGGACGACGAGGACGAGGACGACGAGGACGAGGACGACGAGGACGAGGACGACGAGGACGAGGACGACGAGGACGAGGACGACGAGGACGAGGACGACGAGGACGAGGACGACGAGGACGACGAGGACGAGGACGACGAGGACGAGGACGACGAGGACGAGGACGACGGGGACGAGGACGACGGGGACGAGGACGACGGGGACGAGGACGACGGGGACGAGGACGACGGGGACGAGGACGACGAGGACGAGGACGACGAGGACGAGGACGACGAAGACGACGAGGACGAGGACGACGAGGACGACGAGGACGACGAGGACGAGGACGACGAGGACGACGAGGACGACGACGACGTCGAGGACGAGGACGACGAGGACGACGAGGACGAGGACGAGGACGTCGAGGACGAGGACGACGAGGACGACGAGGACGAGGACGACGAGGACGAGGACGACGAGGACGACGAGGACGAGGACGACGAGGACGAGGACGACGAGGACGACGAGGACGAGGACGACGAGGACGAGGACGATGAGGACGAGGACGACGAGGACGAGGACGACGAGGACGACGAGGACGAGGACGAGGACGACGAGGACGACGAGGACGAGGACGGCGAGGACGAGGACGACGAGGACGACGAGGACGAGGACGGCGAGGACGAGGACGACGAGGACGAGGAGGACGAGGACGGGGACGACGAGGACGAGGACGACGAGGTCGAGGACGACGAGGACGAGGACGACGAGGACGAGGACGACGAGGGCGAGGACGACGAGGACGACGAGGACGAGGACGAGGACGACGACGACGATGACGAGGACGTGGACGACGAGGACGAGGACGACGAGAACGACGAGGACGAGGACGACGAGGACGACGAGGACGACGAGGACGAGGACGACGAGGACGACGAGGACGACGAGGACGAGGACGACGAGGACGACGAGGACGATGAGGACGACGAGGACGACGAGGACGACGAGGACGACGAGGACGAGGACGAGGACGACGAGAACGACGAGGACGAGGACGACGAGGACGACGAGGACGAGGACGAGGACGACGAGGACGAGGACGACGAGGACGACGAGGACGACGAGGACGAGGACGAGGACGACGAGAACGACGAGGACGAGGACGAGGACGACGAGAACGACGAGGACGAGGACGACGAGGACGACGAGGACGAGGACGAGGACGACGAGGACGAGGACGACGAGGACGAGGACGAGGACGACGAGGACGAGGACGAGGACGACGAGGACGAGGACGAGGACGACGAGGACGAGGACGAGGACGACGAGGACGAGGACGAGGACGACGAGGACGAGGACGACGAGGATGACGAGGACGAGGACGACGAGGACGACGAGGACGAGGACGACGAGGACGACGAGGACGAGGACGAGGACGAGGACGGCGAGGACGAGGATGACGAGGACGAGGAGGACGAGGACGGGGACGACGAGGACGAGGACGACGAGGACGACGAGGACGAGGACGACGAGGACGACGAGGACGGGGACGACGAGGACGACGAGGACGAGGACGAGGACGACGACGACGACGACGAGGACCTGGACGACGAGGACGAGGACGACGAGGACGAGGACGACGAGGACGAGGACGACGAGGACGACGAGGACGAGGTCGACGAGGACGACGAGGACGAGGACGAGGACGACGAGGACGACGAGGACGAGGACGACGAGGACGACGAGGACGAGGACGAGGACGAGGACGAGGACGACGAGGACGAGGACGACGAGGACGACGAGGACGAGGACGACGAGGACGACGAGGACGACGAGGACGAGGACGACGAGGACGACGAGGACGACGAGGACGAGGACGAGGACGACGAGGACGACGAAGACGAGGACGACGAGGACGACGAGGACGAGGACGAGGACGACGAGGACGAGGACGAGGACGACGAGCACGACGTGGACGAGGACGACGAGGATGACGAGGACGAGGACGACGAGGACGACGAGGACGAGGACGACGAGGACGACGAGGACGAGGACGACGAGGACGAGGACGACGAGGACGACGAGGACGACGAGGACGACGAGGACGACGAGGACGACGAGGACGACGAGGACGAGGACGACGAGGACGACGAGGACGAGGACGACGAGGACGACGAGGACGAGGACGACGAGGACGACGAGGACGAGGACGAGGACGACGAGGACGAGGACGAGGACGACGAGGACGACGAGGACGAGGACGACGAGGACGAGGACGAGGACGACGAGGACGAGGACGAGGACGACGAGGACGAGGACGACGAGGACGAGGACGACGAGGATGACGAGGACGAGGACGACGAGGACGACGAGGACGAGGACGACGAGGACGACGAGGACGAGGACGAGGACGAGGACGGCGAGGACGAGGATGACGAGGACGAGGAGGACGAGGACGGGGACGACGGGGACGACGAGGACGAGGACGACGAGGACGACGAGGACGACGAGGACGACGAGGACGACGAGGACGACGAGGACGAGGACGACGAGTGACGAGGACGAGGACGACGAGGACGAGGACGACGAGGACGAGGACGACGAGGACGAGGACGACGAGGACGAGGACGACGAGGACGAGGACGACGAGGACGAGGACGACGAGGACGACGACGACGTCGAGGACGAGGACGACGAGGACGACGAGGACGACGAGGACGAGGACGAGGACGTCGAGGACGAGGACGACGAGGACGACGAGGACGAGGACGAGGACGACGAGGACGACGAGGACGAGGTCGACGAGGACGACGAGGACGAGGACGAGGACGACGAGGACGACGAGGACGAGGACGACGAGGACGACGAGGACGAGGACGAGGACGACGAGGACGAGGACGAGGACGAGGACGACGAGGACGAGGACGACGAGGACGACGAGGACGAGGACGACGAGGACGACGAGGACGACGAGGACGAGGACGACGAGGACGACGAGGACGACGAGGACGAGGACGAGGACGACGAGGACGACGAAGACGAGGACGACGAGGACGACGAGGACGAGGACGAGGACGACGAGGACGAGGACGAGGACGACGAGGACGAGGACGACGAGGACGAGGACGACGAGGACGAGGACGACGAGGACGAGGACGACGAGGACGAGGACGACGAGGACGACGACGACGTCGAGGACGAGGACGACGAGGACGACGAGGACGACGAGGACGAGGACGAGGACGTCGAGGACGAGGACGACGAGGACGACGAGGACGAGGACGAGGACGACGAGGACGACGAGGACGAGGACGAGGACGACGAGGACGACGAGGACGAGGACGAGGACGACGAGGACGAGGACGAGGACGACGAGGACGAGGACGAGGACGACGAGGACGACGAGGACGAGGACGACGAGGACGACGAGGACGAGGACGAGGACGACGAGGACGACGAGGACGAGGACGAGGACGACGAGGACGAGGACGACGAGGACGAGGACGACGAGGACGAGGACGACGAGGACGAGGACGACGAGGACGAGGACGACGAGGACGAGGACGACGAGGACGAGGACGACGAGGACGACGACGACGAGGACGAGGACGACGAGGACGAGGACGACGAGGACGAGGACGACGAGGACGAGGACGACGAGGACGAGGACGACGAGGACGAGGACGACGACGACGGGGACGGGGACGACGAGGACGAGGACGACGAGGACGAGGACGACGAGGACGAGGACGACGAGGACGAGGACGACGAGGACGAGGACGACGAGGACGAGGACGACGAGGACGAGGACGACGAGGACGAGGACGACGAGGACGAGGACGACGAGGACGAGGACGACGAGGACGAGGACGACGAGGACGAGGACGACGAGGACGAGGACGACGAGAACGAGGACGACGAGGACGAGGACGACGAGGACGAGGACGACGAGGACGAGGACGACGAGGACGAGGACGACGAGGACGAGGACGACGAGGACGAGGACGACGAGGACGAGGACGACGAGGACGACGAGGACGAGGACGACGAGGACGAGGACGACGGGGACGAGGACGACGGGGACGAGGACGACGGGGACGAGGACGACGGGGACGAGGACGACGGGGACGAGGACGACGAGGACGAGGACGACGAGGACGAGGACGACGAAGACGACGAGGACGAGGACGACGAGGACGACGAGGACGACGAGGACGAGGACGACGAGGACGACGAGGACGACGACGACGTCGAGGACGAGGACGACGAGGACGACGAGGACGAGGACGAGGACGTCGAGGACGAGGACGACGAGGACGACGAGGACGAGGACGACGAGGACGACGAGGACGAGGACGACGAGGACGAGGACGATGAGGACGAGGACGACGAGGACGAGGACGACGAGGACGAGGACGACGAGGACGACGAGGACGAGGACGAGGACGACGAGGACGACGAGGACGAGGACGGCGAGGACGAGGACGACGAGGACGACGAGGACGAGGACGGCGAGGACGAGGACGACGAGGACGAGGAGGACGAGGACGGGGACGACGAGGACGAGGACGACGAGGTCGAGGACGACGAGGACGAGGACGACGAGGACGAGGACGACGAGGGCGAGGACGACGAGGACGACGAGGACGAGGACGAGGACGACGACGACGATGACGAGGACGTGGACGACGAGGACGAGGACGACGAGAACGACGAGGACGAGGACGACGAGGACGACGAGGACGACGAGGACGAGGACGACGAGGACGACGAGGACGATGAGGACGACGAGGACGACGAGGACGACGAGGACGACGAGGACGAGGACGAGGACGACGAGAACGACGAGGACGAGGACGACGAGGACGACGAGGACGAGGACGAGGACGACGAGGACGAGGACGAGGACGACGAGGACGAGGACGACGAGGATGACGAGGACGAGGACGACGAGGACGACGAGGACGAGGACGGCGAGGACGAGGACGACGAGGACGACGAGGACGAGGACGGCGAGGACGAGGACGACGAGGACGAGGACGACGAGGACGAGGACGACGAGGACGACGAGGACGAGGACGAGGACGACGAGGACGAGGACGACGAGGACGAGGACGACGAGGACCAGGACGACGAGGACGACGAGGACGAGGACGACGAGGACGACGAGGACGACGAGGACGACGAGGACGACGAGGACGAGGACGAGGACGACGAGAACGACGAGGACGAGGACGAGGACGACGAGAACGACGAGGACGAGGACGACGAGGACGACGAGGACGAGGACGAGGACGACGAGGACGAGGACGACGAGGACGAGGACGAGGACGACGAGGACGAGGACGAGGACGACGAGGACGAGGACGAGGACGACGAGGACGAGGACGAGGACGACGAGGACGAGGACGACGAGGATGACGAGGACGAGGACGACGAGGACGACGAGGACGAGGACGACGAGGACGACGAGGACGAGGACGAGGACGAGGACGGCGAGGACGAGGATGACGAGGACGAGGAGGACGAGGACGGGGACGACGAGGACGAGGACGACGAGGACGACGAGGACGAGGACGACGAGGACGACGAGGACGAGGACGAGGACGACGAGGACGACGAGGACGAGGACGGCGAGGACGAGGACGACGAGGACGAGGAGGACGAGGACGGGGACGACGAGGACGACGAGGACGAGGACGAGGACGACGACGACGACGACGAGGACCTGGACGACGAGGACGAGGACGACGAGGACGAGGACGACGAGGACGAGGACGACGAGGACGAGGACGACGAGGACGAGGACGACGAGGACGACGAGGACGAGGTCGACGAGGACGACGAGGACGAGGACGAGGACGACGAGGACGACGAGGACGAGGACGACGAGGACGACGAGGACGAGGACGAGGACGAGGACGAGGACGACGAGGACGAGGACGACGAGGACGACGAGGACGAGGACGACGAGGACGACGAGGACGAGGACGACGAGGACGACGAGGACGACGAGGACGACGAGGACGACGAGGACGAGGACGAGGACGACGAGGACGACGAAGACGAGGACGACGAGGACGACGAGGACGAGGACGAGGACGACGAGCACGACGTGGACGAGGACGACGAGGATGACGAGGACGAGGACGACGAGGACGACGAGGACGAGGACGACGAGGACGACGAGGACGAGGACGACGAGGACGAGGACGACGAGGACGACGAGGACGACGAGGACGACGAGGACGAGGACGACGAGGACGACGAGGACGACGAGGACGACGAGGACGACGAGGACGACGAGGACGACGAGGACGACGAGGACGAGGACGACGAGGACGACGAGGACGAGGACGACGAGGACGACGAGGACGAGGACGACGAGGACGACGAGGACGAGGACGAGGACGACGAGGACGAGGACGAGGACGACGAGGACGACGAGGACGAGGACGACGAGGACGAGGACGAGGACGACGAGGACGAGGACGAGGACGACGAGGACGAGGACGACGAGGACGAGGACGACGAGGATGACGAGGACGAGGACGACGAGGACGACGAGGACGAGGACGACGAGGACGACGAGGACGAGGACGAGGACGAGGACGGCGAGGACGAGGATGACGAGGACGAGGAGGACGAGGACGGGGACGACGGGGACGACGAGGACGAGGACGACGAGGACGACGAGGACGACGAGGACGACGAGGACGACGAGGACGACGAGGACGAGGACGACGAGTGACGAGGACGAGGACGACGAGGACGAGGACGACGAGGACGAGGACGACGAGGACGAGGACGACGAGGACGAGGACGACGAGGACGAGGACGACGAGGACGAGGACGACGAGGACGACGACGACGTCGAGGACGAGGACGACGAGGACGACGAGGACGACGAGGACGAGGACGAGGACGTCGAGGACGAGGACGACGAGGACGACGAGGACGAGGACGAGGACGACGAGGACGACGAGGACGAGGTCGACGAGGACGACGAGGACGAGGACGAGGACGACGAGGACGACGAGGACGAGGACGACGAGGACGACGAGGACGAGGACGAGGACGACGAGGACGAGGACGAGGACGAGGACGACGAGGACGAGGACGACGAGGACGACGAGGACGAGGACGACGAGGACGACGAGGACGACGAGGACGAGGACGACGAGGACGACGAGGACGACGAGGACGAGGACGAGGACGACGAGGACGACGAAGACGAGGACGACGAGGACGACGAGGACGAGGACGAGGACGACGAGGACGAGGACGAGGACGACGAGGACGAGGACGACGAGGACGAGGACGACGAGGACGAGGACGACGAGGACGAGGACGACGAGGACGAGGACGACGAGGACGACGACGACGTCGAGGACGAGGACGACGAGGACGACGAGGACGACGAGGACGAGGACGAGGACGTCGAGGACGAGGACGACGAGGACGACGAGGACGAGGACGAGGACGACGAGGACGACGAGGACGAGGACGAGGACGACGAGGACGAGGACGAGGACGACGAGGACGACGAGGACGAGGACGACGAGGACGACGAGGACGAGGACGAGGACGACGAGGACGACGAGGACGAGGACGAGGACGACGAGGACGAGGACGACGAGGACGAGGACGACGAGGACGACGAGGACGACGAGGACGACGAGGACGACGAGGACGACGAGGACGAGGACGACGAGGACGACGAGGACGAGGACGACGAGGACGACGAGGACGAGGACGACGAGGACGACGAGGACGAGGACGAGGACGACGAGGACGAGGACGAGGACGACGAGGACGACGAGGACGAGGACGACGAGGACGAGGACGAGGACGACGAGGACGAGGACGAGGACGACGAGGACGAGGACGACGAGGACGAGGACGACGAGGATGACGAGGACGAGGACGACGAGGACGACGAGGACGAGGACGACGAGGACGACGAGGACGAGGACGAGGACGAGGACGGCGAGGACGAGGATGACGAGGACGAGGAGGACGAGGACGGGGACGACGGGGACGACGAGGACGAGGACGACGAGGACGACGAGGACGACGAGGACGACGAGGACGACGAGGACGACGAGGACGAGGACGAGGACGAGGACGGCGAGGACGAGGATGACGAGGACGAGGAGGACGAGGACGGGGACGACGGGGACGACGAGGACGAGGACGACGAGGACGACGAAGACGACGAGGACGACGAGGACGAGGACGACGAGGACGAGGACGAGGACGACGAGGACGAGGACGACGAGGACGAGGACGACGAGGACGAGGACGACGAGGACGACGACGACGTCGAGGACGAGGACGACGAGGACGACGAGGACGACGAGGACGAGGACGAGGACGTCGAGGACGAGGACGACGAGGACGACGAGGACGAGGACGAGGACGACGAGGACGACGAGGACGAGGTCGACGAGGACGACGAGGACGAGGTCGACGAGGACGACGAGGACGAGGACGAGGACGACGAGGACGACGAGGACGAGGACGACGAGGACGACGAGGACGAGGACGAGGACGACGAGGACGAGGACGAGGACGAGGACGACGAGGACGAGGACGACGAGGACGACGAGGACGAGGACGACGAGGACGACGAGGACGACGAGGACGAGGACGACGAGGACGACGAGGACGACGAGGACGACGAGGACGACGAGGACGAGGACGAGGACGACGAGGACGACGAAGACGAGGACGACGAGGACGACGAGGACGAGGACGAGGACGACGAGGACGAGGACGAGGACGACGAGGACGACGAGGACGAGGACGACGAGGACGAGGACGACGAGGACGACGAGGACGACGAGGACGAGGACGACGAGGACGACGAGGACGACGAGGACGAGGACGACGAGGACGACGAGGACGACGAGGACGACGAGGACGACGAGGACGAGGACGAGGACGACGAAGACGAGGACGACGAGGACGACGAGGACGAGGACGAGGACGACGAGGACGAGGACGAGGACGACGAGGACGACGAGGACGAGGACGAGGACGACGAGGACGACGAGGACGAGGACGACGAGGACGACGAGGACGAGGACGAGGACGACGAGGACGAGGACGAGGACGACGAGGACGAGGACGAGGACGAGGACGACGAGGACGACGAGGACGAGGACGACGAGGACGACGAGGACGAGGACGACGAGGATGACGAGGACGAGGACGACGAGGATGACGAGGACGAGGACGACGAGGACGAGGACGACGAGGACGAGGACGACGAGGACGAGGACGACGAGGACGAGGACGACGAGGACGACGACGACGAGGACGAGGACGACGAGGACGAGGACGACGAGGACGAGGACGACGAGGACGAGGACGACGAGGACGAGGACGACGAGGACGAGGACGACGAGGACGAGGACGACGAGGACGAGGACGACGACGACGGGGACGGGGACGACGGGGACGACGGGGACGAGGACGGGGACGACGGGGACGACGAGGACGAGGACGACGACGACGGGGACGGGGACGACGGGGACGACGGGGACGAGGACGGGGACGACGGGGACGACGGGGACGAGGACGACGAGGACGACGAGGACGACGAGGACGACGACGACGAGGACGACGAGGACGAGGACGACGAGGACGAGGACGACGAGGACGAGGACGACGAGGACGAGGACGACGAGGACGAGGACGAGGACGACGAGGACGAGGACGACGAGGACGAGGACGACGAGGACGAGGACGACGAGGACGAGGACGACGAGGACGAGGACGACGAGGACGAGGACGACGAGGACGAGGACGACGAGGACGAGGACGACGAGGACGAGGACGACGAGGACCAGGACGACGAGGACGAGGACGACGAGGACGAGGACGACGAGGACGAGGACGACGAGAACGAGGACGACGAGGACGAGGACGACGAGGACGAGGACGACGAGGACGAGGACGACGAGGACGAGGACGACGAGGACGAGGACGACGAGGACGAGGACGACGAGGACGAGGACGACGAGGACGACGAGGACGAGGACGAGGACGACGAGGACGAGGATGACGGGGACGAGGACGACGGGGACGAGGACGACGGGGACGAGGACGACGGGGACGAGGACGACGGGGACGAGGACGACGAGGACGAGGACGACGAGGACGAGGACGACGAAGACGACGAGGACGAGGACGACGAGGACGACGAGGACGACGAGGACGAGGACGACGAGGACGACGAGGACGACGACGACGTCGAGGACGAGGACGACGAGGACGACGAGGACGACGAGGACGAGGACGAGGACGTCGAGGACGAGGACGACGAGGACGACGAGGACGAGGACGACGAGGACGAGGACGATGAGGACGAGGACGACGAGGACGAGGACGACGAGGACGACGAGGACGAGGACGAGGACGACGAGGACGAGGACGAGGACGACGAGGACGACGAGGACGAGGACGACGAGGATGACGAGGACGAGGACGACGAGGACGACGAGGACGAGGACGACGAGGACGACGAGGACGAGGACGACGAGGACGAGGACGACGAGACGAGGACGACGAGGACGAGGACGACGAGGACGAGGACGACGAGGACGAGGACGACGAGGACGAGGGACGACGAGGACGAGGACGACGAGGACGAGGACGACGAGGACGAGGACGACGAGGACGAGGACGACGAGGACGAGGACGACGAGGACGAGGACGACGAGGACGAGGACGACGAGGACGAGGACGACGAGGACGAGGACGACGAGGACGAGGACGACGAGGACGAGGACGACGAGGACGAGGACGACGAGACGAGGACGAGGACGAGGACGAGGACGACGAGGACGACGAGGACGAGGGACGAGGACGACGAGGACGAGGACGACGGGGACGAGGACGACGGGGGACGAGGACGACGGGACGAGGGACGACGGGGACGAGGACGACGGGGACGAGGACGACGAGGACGAGGACGACGAGGACGAGGACGACGAAGACGACGAGGACGAGGACGACGAGGACGACGAGGACGACGAGGACGAGGACGACGAGGACGACGAGGACGACGACGACGTCGAGGACGAGGACGACGAGGACGACGAGGACGACGAGGACGAGGACGAGGACGTCGAGGACGAGGACGACGAGGACGACGAGGACGAGGACGACGAGGACGAGGACGATGAGGACGAGGACGACGAGGACGAGGACGACGAGGACGACGAGGACGAGGACGAGGACGACGAGGACGACGAGGACGAGGACGGCGAGGACGAGGACGACGAGGACGACGAGGACGAGGACGGCGAGGACGAGGACGACGAGGACGAGGAGGACGAGGACGGGGACGGACGAGGACGAGGACGACGAGGTCGAGGACGACGAGGACGAGGACGACGAGGACGAGGACGACGAGGACGAGGACGACGAGGACGAGGACGACGAGGACGAGGACGACGAGGACGAGGACGACGAGGGCGAGGACGACGAGGACGACGAGGACGAGGACGAGGACGACGACGACGATGACGAGGACGTGGACGACGAGGACGAGGACGACGAGGACGAGGACGACGAGGACGACGAGGACGAGGACGACGAGAACGACGAGGACGAGGACGACGAGGACGAGGACGACGAGGACGAGGACGAGGACGACGGGGACGAGGACGGGGACGACGGGGACGACGGGGACGAGGACGACGAGGACGACGAGGACGAGGACGCGAGGACGACGAGGGACGCCGAGGACGAGGACGACGAGGACGAGGACGACGAGGACGAGGACGACGAGGACGAGGACGACGAGGACGAGGACGACGAGGACGAGGACGACGAGGACGAGGACGACGAGGACGAGGACGGACGAGGACGAGGACGACGAGGACGAGGACGACGAGGACGAGGACGACGAGGACGAGGACGACGAGGACGAGGACGACGAGAACGAGGACGACGAGGACGAGGACGACGAGGACGAGGACGACGAGGACGAGGACGACGAGGACGAGGACGACGAGGACGAGGACGACGAGGACGACGAGGACGAGGACGAGGACGACGAGGACGAGGACGACGGGGACGAGGACGACGGGGACGAGGACGACGGGGACGAGGACGACGGGGACGAGGACGACGGGGACGAGGACGACGAGGACGAGGACGACGAGGACGAGGACGACGAAGACGACGAGGACGAGGACGACGAGGACGACGAGGACGACGAGGACGACGAGGACGACGAGGACGAGGACGACGAGGACGAGGACGACGAGGACGAGGACGACGAGGACGAGGACGACGAGGACGAGGACGACGAGGACGAGGACGACGAGGACGAGGACGACGAGGACGAGGACGACGAGGACGACGACGACGAGGACGAGGACGACGAGGACGAGGACGAGGACGACGAGGACGACGAGGACGAGGACGACGAGGATGACGAGGACGAGGACGACGAGGACGACGAGGACGAGGACGACGAGGACGACGAGGACGAGGACGACGAGGACGAGGACGACGAGGACGAGGACGACGAGGACGAGGACGACGAGGACGAGGACGACGAGGACGACGACGACGAGGACGAGGACGACGAGGACGAGGACGACGAGGACGAGGACGACGAGGACGAGGACGAGGACGACGAGGACGAGGACGACGACGACGGGGACGGGGACGACGGGGACGACGGGGACGAGGACGGGGACGACGGGGACGACGGGGACGAGGACGACGAGGACGACGAGGACGAGGACGACGAGGACGAGGACGACGAGG